>JARQOD010000004.1:22605980-22631298 GCA_033576555.1 Oophaga sylvatica
GTAAAAAACTTCCAGCAGGTCACAGGCTTCTGCTGATGAGAGACTACTACTCCCATCATCTTACGCCGGCTGTTGCTGATAACAATGGGAGCAGGCAGCTGCTGATGGGCATAGTCATCAGCCAGCACCTGTGCTCATTGTAAAGAAAAAAAAAGTTAAACTAAAGAAATAAATATTGAAATAAAAATAAAAACTTAGTATATATTCACCTTACACCTAATCCCTGAAGCCCTTGTCATGTGTAAAAGAATAAAAAATGAAAAACACTATATACTCACCTTATTGCCTAATCCACATTGCCCATGTCACCTGGAAAAGAGAAAAAATAATAAACCACCATATCGCTCACCTATCCGCTGTAATCTATACTGCCCCACGATGATTCAGATCACTTGTAGAGTAGTCACATCAGATGATGCGACTGCTCTACCCGGTAGCCAGCTACATACTGACAGGAGTGTGTAATCACTGAGTTGCGGTGAGAAAGTTCACCACAGTTCATCAGCTGATGAGCCCCGGTGACCTCACGGCACCACTGCATGAGAAAGTTCTTACTCAGCAGAGGTGCCATAAGTGAGATCTCCTGGGCTCATCAGTTGATGAATTCTGGTAAACTTTCTCACCACAGCTCAGTGCTACACACTGCAGGAGTGATTACACCCTCCTGTCAGTGTGTGTCACCAGATGCCGGGTAGAGCAGTCACATGAATGACTGCTCTCAAAGTCATCACGATCGTCGTGGGACATTATGGAATATCTCTTCACTTTGGACATTTGAGGAATATGGTTGTTTTCCCACTGCTACAGGGCAAGTGGGAAGAACTGGACAAAGTTCAAGAATCGGCGCATCTAATGGATGAGCCTTTTCTGGGGTGGTTGCTGGCTGCTATTTTTAGGATGGAGGAGATAGCTCCTAGCTGTCAGTTTTAGCTTGGCTGGTTGTAAAAAAATGAGGGGGACCCCACTCCATTTTTTTATTATTTATTTAAAGAATTAAAAAAGCAGCATGGGGACCCTTATATTCTTGATAACCAGCCTTGGTAAAGCTTGCAGCTGAGGGTTGCAGCCCGAGGCTATCAGTTTTGCCTGGCTGAATATCAAAAATACAGGGGAACCCACTTCAAGTTTTCTTTAAATTATTTATTTATAGTGCAATTAATGGGTCAATTGATGCCACTTTTCCTGTTGTCTGACCCTAATTTGAGCGATTCATGCTGCTCAAATCAAAAGTAGCATGAATCAAAGCCTGACTGTATGATTGCAGTCAAGTATACTTAGAAGATCCAGCTGAACTGGAGATGAGAATTCTGGCTCTGCCCCCTGCACTGCTAGAGGTGATTGGCTAGTCTCTCCCTCTTGTGTACATAGGAAGAGACCTGTCAATCACCTCTAGCAGTGCTGAGAAGTAACGGCCAGGGGTGTCACCAGACCAATGTTTCTGGCTATAGAGCCTTTTAGAGAAAAATATACCTGGCTGCAATTCTGGCTGCGTGAATGACCTGACAGGTTCCCTTTAATGGCAATTAAGGACTAAATAGAATTTGTCAGATTCTCTCATCTTTACACTGTGTGCAGAATTATTAGGCAAGTTGTGTTTGAGAGGATTATTTTTATTATTGAACAACAACTATGTCCTCAATCAACCCAAAAGACTCATAAATATCAAAGCTTAATATTTTTGGAAGTTGGAGTGTTTTTTTTTTAGATTTGGCTATTTTAGGAGGATATCTGTTTGTGCAGGTAACTATTACTGTGCAGAATTATTAGGCAACTTAATAAAAACCAAATATATACCCATCTCACTTGTTTATTTTCACCAGGTAAACCAATGTAACAACACAAAATTTAGAAATAAACATTTCTGACATTAAAAAAAAAAAAAAAAAATCAGTGACCAATATAGACACCTTTCTTTACGATGACACTCAAAAGCCTTCCATCCATAGATTCTGCCAGTTTCTTGATCTGTTTACGATCAACATTGCGTGCAGCAGCCACCACAGCCTCCAGACACTGTTCCGAGAGGTGGACTGTTTTCCCTCCCTGTAGATCTCACATTTTATGAGGGACCAAAGGTTCTCTATGGGGTTCAGATCAGGTGAACAAGGGGGCCATGTCATTATTTTTTCTTCTTTTAGACCTTTACTGGGCAGCCACGCTGTGGAGTGTTTAGATGCATGTGATGGAGCATTGTCCTGCATGAAAATCATGTTTTTCTTGAATGATACCGATTTCTTCCTGTACCACTGCTTGAAAAAGGTGTCTTCCTGAAACTGGCAGTAGGTCTGGGAGTTGAACTTCACTCCATCCTCAACCCGAAAAGGTCCCACAAGTTCATCTTTGATGATACCAGCCCATACCAGTACCCCACCTCCACCTTGCTGGCGTCTGAGTGGGAGTAGAGCTCTCTGCCCTTTACTGATCCAGCCTCGGGCCCATCCATCTGGCCCATCAAGAGTCACTCTCATTTCATCAGTCCATAAAACCTTAGAAAAATCAGTCTTAAGATATTTCTTGGCCCAGTCTTGACATTTTATCTTATGTTTCCTGTTCAAAGGTGGTCGTTTTCCAGCCTTCCTTACCTCGGCCATGTCGATGAGTATGGCACGCCTTGTGCTTTTTGATACTCCAGTAACTTTGAAGCTCAGAAATATGGCAAAACTGGTGGCAAATGGCATCTTGGCAGCTTTACGCTTGGTTTTCCACAATTCATGGGCAGTTATTTTGTGCCTTTTTTATCAACACGCTTCTTGCAGCCATTTTGGCTATTTGCCATGAAACGCTTCATTGTTCGGTGATCACGCTTCAAAAGTTTGGCAATTTCAAGACTGCTGCATCCCTCTGCAAGACATCTCACAATTTTTGACTTTTCAGAGTCCGTCAAATCTCTCTTCTGACCCATTTTGCCAAAGGAAAGGAAGATGCCTAATAATTAAGCACACCTTATATAGAGTGTTGATGTCATTAGACCACACCCCACCTCATTACAGAGATGCAAATCACCTGATTTACATAATTGGCATTTGGCTTTCAAGCCTATAAAAAGGATGATGTGATCAAAATACTCATTTGCCTAATAATTCTGCACACAGTGTAGTCATAGCACTATAAAGGACAACACATTTTCTAAATTTAATCCAGAACAGCAGCTTTCTACATCAGACTCAGCTGATTGTAAGTCTCACAGTTGCAACTAATATTGATCAACCATAGTTGGTAGTTCACCATATGGCATTCAAGTTATTTCAAATAACAAGAAGATGACAAGTTAAATGTTTCAGCCAATTCGGCCAATGTTCATTGCTTGGTGCAATGTGACGTAGTGTGCAGGAAAATGGCTGACAGCGCTATACTTTATGATTGGAATTTCAACAAGTGTCCTGATCATCTTTCTACTAGAAAGTATAGTGTCGTTACAAGTCAGAGATGATCTCTCTATGACTTTCATAATTTCTAATAAAGAATTGAACTAAGCTGTTATTGTGAGAAATCCCATTCTAAAGGAATCTGTCTCCAAGAAAATTTCTCTGAGCTACTATTATTTGGGGATATCTGAAAGTACACTAATTCTAACAATGTCATTATTATCATTGAACTCGCTATCACTCCACTGCAGAAAACTAGCATTGTAATGCATCCCGCGGAGTCATAATCCTGTGGACTCCTGGATGCTTCATTAGCATACAGAACAGCAACATTTGCCGTCTTATTTCATGAATCTGAAAGTGAATATATAGATAATAATTACATTGTTGGAATGCGCATCTTCTCAGCTATCCACATATTATAATAATTCAGGGAGTTTTTTCACCGTGACAGATTAGTTTTAAGGTCTAAGGGGTAAAGTCCTCTTTTTTGAAGACTGTCATGCCTGACATGCCAGGGTAAGGAGACAAAGAGAGATGTTAACCCCTAGACTACAGTCACAGGCCTTTCATACAGCCAAATCAGATCTCTTGCTTTGCACTGACGAGGGGCAACACCCTGAAACACGTGTCCACAAATAGAGATTCTGATTAGGCTTTTATCCTACGTCATGTGGCTAGGCTCATTAAAGGGTCAAGATTGACTTTTACAATTGCTACTTCCAATAGATGGCTCAAGAGTTCACGTTCCCTTCTTCTCTGAAGGGGCAATTTACAGACTAGGTATAAATTACGCTAATATAGGAAACTTAGACATCGTGGACATCTCCACCTATTGTAGAACAGTAAGAAAGCACAATGGTGCAAAATTCTCCAAAAACATGGATTTCAGAGATGAGCTAACCAGTTTGACAGATATTGATTTTGCCCTGAATTTAAAAATATAATAATAATATTCACCATGTTGTTCACATGTTCTTATCTGGACCCCTGCATATGTCCCTCCAGATTTATCTTCTACATCTTCACTCGAAGTCGGGGCTTCCGGACCAAAGTTCTGGTTAGACTTTGGACATCTCAAGTCATTAACCTATTCATGGTATATGACCTACATTTACAGTATATGTGGTTTAGGTACACTGTGGGGCTCAGAATGGAGGAGGACATTTGGATTTGGGAGCTCAGAATTTGCTGAATTTCTTTTGAGGGGCAAGAGCCATTTCACTTTTCCAGAGCCTTTTGCTACCAGTAACGTGGAAGCCCCTATGATTTCGTTACCAGATGACGGACCTGAGCAGGAACTGTTGTGAATGTGTTGGAAATGAATTCTGAGCAGAAGCTCCCTCTGGTGGTTACAAACAGTACTGAACCATTCAATGAAGATTGTGAAGATTGGCGATCAGGAGTTACAGACTGGTCTTATATAAGGGAGGTTCCTCCCATCAAGGTTGCCGGTGATCAATTGTTCTTGTCTCAACTGTGGTTCCTGGTTCACTTGGAAGCTTTCTGAATCTTGCCTCTTCTCCTGCTCTCAGATAAGACATTTTCTGTTTTTATTTTTGTGCTTGCTTTTTGCATTTTTTCCTGCACTTTTGTGGAGGTCAGCCAGGTCCCCTCCGGGGCTTGTGCTCCTCTCAGTTTGTCTGAGCCATTGTTGTTTGTTCATTTGCCTTTTCCAGTTTTTCTTCAGTGGCTGCGGCTTAGTTTTGTTACACCAGAGAACTAATTTAGGTGGTAGAGGTCGTGTGATCTCAGGTGTTTTTGCAATTAGTGGAGTTGGTACTTTTTAGGTTTTTTGGGATTGCAGTAAGTGTCCTTCCTATCCTTTTCTGTCTAGGAAGATTGGGCCCCTACGTTTGCTCATACTATTTTCTGTCTGTGTCTGTATTTCCTCTTGTCTAACCGCCATTACATGTTTGGGGGCTTCCTATGTTCTTTGGGGATCTGCTCCGGGCAGATAGCTTTTCCTCTTTCTATCTTTAGGTGTAGTTAACCTCTCAGGCTGTGACGAGGCATCTAGGACCAACGTAGGTACGCTCCACGGCTGCCTTTAGTTGTGGTGGTTAGTCAGGGTACTGCAATCCAGTAGATTCCAACCTCTCTGGTGTATTGCCGTTTTTGCTTGCTCTCCTCAGCTACCAAATCATAACAAGGAACTTGCTTTTTTTGTGGATTGAGTTGAAGCTTTTGTTGGGAACATTTTACATAGCGTTTGGGATCACATTTATCCAGCGCTCTATGCTGAGCACTTACATAGGGGTTTCCATCTGAATCTCTGAGTGATGTGATTCAGATGAAACCCCTGAGGGATCCAATCACTAAAATGAGGAAGCAGAGAAACTCTAGACTCCATCTGGCCTATGTTCAGTGGTGTTCTTCTTTTCAGAAGTGCACAAAACAGTGGCCAACGGCACTTTTATGCAATCCTAAAAAGACGGACACCGCCGGATCACAGGTCCAATGGGGTACGCAGTTCCTCCATCTGCTTCATTAAAGGGAATCTTCCGACAAGGGTTCCGTCTGAATCACGTATTTCAGAGATTGTAAGCACACAGTGCAGAGTGCAGGATAAATGTGACCTGGACCTTACTGCGATCTTTGGGAAGAAGAATGAACAAATTAACAGCAGGTGAAAATTTGTTTTTTTTTATGCTGTTCCTTGTGTAGTATAAGTGGTATGGCGGCTATATTCTCCGGGTCGGTGCAATTACAGCAATACCAGATTTATTTTGTGTTTTTTTTTCTGTGGCTGCTGTCACACACTAAAAAATGCTTTTTATTGCAAAACTAGTATATGCATCGCAATGTTTTGAGAGCTATAATTTTTCCATATTTTGGCCCACAGAGTCATGTGAGATCTTGTTTTTTTGCGGGAAAAGTTGACGTTTGTATTGGTTGCATTTTGAGACACATGACATTTTTTGATAGCTTTCTGTTCTGATTTTTTGGGAGGCAGAATGAGCAAAAATCAGCAATTCAGAAATTATTTTTTTGGGGAGTTATGTTGTTCTGCGCGTGGTAAAATTGATAAGCCAGTTTTATTCTTCGGGTCATTACAATTACAATGATACCACATTTATATCTTTTTTGTGTTTTGGCGCTTTTACACTATTTTATAAAAAAAACTATTATTCTTGCATTGCTTTATTCTGAGAGCAATAACTTTTTACTTTTCAGCTGATGGAGCGGATGATGGCTTGTTTTTTGCAGGACAAGATGACGTTTTCAGCAATACGATGTTTATTTATATTCATCTTTTTGACCGTGTTTTATTCCACTTTTTGCTCGGCATTATGATGATAAAGCATTATTTTTTTGCCTTGTTTTTTAATTTTTTTATGGTATTCACTAATTGGGTTAACTAGTGGGACAGTTTTATAGGTCAGGTCATTCTGGATGAGGCAATGCCAAATATGTGTACTTTTAATGTTTATATATTTTTTTTCATAAAAATATTAATTCATGGGTACAATATATTTTGATTTTCATAATTATTTTTTAAATTTTTTTGATATTTTTACAATTTTTGTAAAACTTTTTTTTTAACTTTTTTACTTTGTCCCACTATGGAACTATCATTTTTTGCAGGCTGATCATTGGTATAGCATAGAGATGCAGGAGTATCCCTATGCTATGCAAACTGTCAGCGCTGCACTGACAGGAAACCTTGCTGATCATGCTCTGAGCATGAAAGTATATGTAAATGACGGGTCCCTGACTTTCCATGGTCCTCTGCAGGTGGGGGACGAGAGATGCCTTTGTCAAAGAACAGGGGCCCCGAGGGCCATATACGGTGGCTGTGCGAATGGTCTCCGATTGGAAGACAAGTTCACCGCAGGAGGCGCAACCTGATGAACGGTCTCAGTTCCTGTGGATGTGCAGAAGAGATGAACGCCTTGACTCAGTGAGGCGGCTGTAAATGAAACAGCAGATCCGGAAGCTCTGGGAGCTGTGGGACCGCCACTGGAGGGGATGCAAAGCCGGAGGAACAGTGGAGACTCCTCCTCCAGCGGATCCTCATTCCACACATATATAGTTGTGCAGGGTCCTCATGTGGCCCATTACACCAACCAGCGGCCGTGTATAGACTGAAGCAGCCCCTTTTAAAAGAAAAAAAATGTGTACGCTGCCGGTTGCACCTGTGGAAAAATACCAGGGACTGTTCCACGTTCCTGAGAGGGCAGGTAGCCATGTATGGCGCCCAAAGGGTGAGACGTCAGTGGTGGCCGATGCGGTCACAATGGACTAAAGTTGATCTTCCCCTCCTCCCCATTTTCAGAAGCGCTTGTTAAGCACCCCCTGCTGGACCACGGGGCTATAACCCTATGAGGGTTAATTGCAGTGGGCTCAATGTGCGGCTGCAGAACTAGACTGTGTTGCCGATGGACTTTGCCCCATTTCTAACCCTGGACTGGCCCATGTCATATGCAGCCCACCACTGTCAAAAGCCCATGGCCCACACGAAGTATGAAGGGGAGAGTGCCATCTGGAGGACCCGAGGACCGAGCCGGGTTAAAAACTGTGTAATAAGTTGGCCATTGGGCCGCGATATTGATTTTAACGGTCCCTGAAGCAACGGGACCCGGGTCACGTGGACCCATGTTAAGAAAGAGACTGGGACTCTTCCATGGATGTTACTTGAAGTTTGTTTCACTGATGTTTTTATATATAAATGAGTGCTGCTACTAATTTTGCAGGGGTCGTCATGGCCTGGGATGGCCATATTTTAGGAGTGAGGGGTGTAAGGAGCTGGTGGAGAACCCCATTACTTCCCCTCTTTCCTATGTGTTGGTCCCGTGCACTTTATGCTGTATTCGGATGGTGCACCTGTATGTTAAATGTTATGTACAATTGATGTATTTCTATTTCCTATATGTGTTAATGCAACGTGTGATGTCCCTTTTATTTTGTATTGCATTACGGTGTTTTCAGACTAGGAAAAGTAAAGGGTTAAGGTGTGGGCAAGACTAGCAGCCAGAAAAGGCAGCTGGAAGCTCCTGCTTTCAGTCAGTGCCTGGGAATGCTTGCCCAGGGTAGGTGCTCAGCTGTGGAGGGGACAGAGACTGCTGCCCCGGACCCATGGGCAGTGAAGTGGGCACAGAACTGTTGTTATTGCTGCTGCCGCCATTGCTTCCGCTGATATGGTGGTGAACAGTAATAGGGAAATAACAGGAAGTTTTACCATAATTATTGCAAATACCTTTCTACCTTTTCCTACCTCATTTATCCTAAAATTAAATAGTTTCCCTGTTGGATTATAACTGTGTTCCTGGATCCTGATTGTCTGGACTGCAGTGACTGTGGAGAAGAGGTAAATAACCAGGGCTGCAGCTGGCCTGTCTGTGTTTCATGTGCAAGGGTCCGAGGTGTCTGTGGACTGTTGCTTTAAGTAGGCTCGCCCGCGACTACCACCCCATGCCACCTTGTTACAGATACATTGTGGAATTGGAAGACAATGAAGGCATTTGCAGAGGGGATAAGCAGAGGAATAGTGAGGACAGAGGTGGATTAGTAGGGCAACAGAGTGAAGGACAGGCTAGATAGGTGCGAAGATGAGATGAGGGATGATGAGATCCTACACCCCACATGGAGTCAAGGCCAGTCGCGTGACATGGGCAGTACAGAAGAAAAATTGATGATAACGCTGCCCGAGTGGGAGCAGCGAGCAAAAGCACCTCAGGCGGCCCTAAGCCAGTATGTCCGCTGCTATTGGCCACCGTTCCAACCAATTAAACACACCAAAGCCAGCTAAAAGGAGCTCCTTGACAATAAACAGTTGGTTTGCATGCAGTGCTGTCAGAGAATGAAGCGAGGCATAAATGTTCTTAACCTGAGCACCACCTGCATGACGAGGCATATGAAAGTAATGGCCGGAGCAGAGCCTCCCTCCCCTCAAGAAAGAGGCGTGGGCGGAGGCCGGCATGATGGGGGTTTGGAGGGGTTTAAAATGAGGGAGGAACATTTAAATAAGGGGGGGAGTGGTTGGGGGGTGGTTTATAAGGCAGTGATGGGGCGGTCCCAGGGCAGTTCCTGTCTTGCCCATCAGTAGTAAGACGCAGTACAACTTACCATGTCTGCAAACGCGGCGATCGAGCGCCTCAGGGCTGTGGCCTCGTCACAGCCTCCTGGATGGCTGGAAGCGCAGGTGGCGATTATCGTTCAGGGAGCTTCTGGTCCGTCGTCTGGGGCATCGCAAAGGGAGAGGCGGCCAAGAAGGGTGAGGCCTCCTGAAAGACTGTCGCCGGATCAGGCTCCTCGGGCCTCGCGTCGGGCGGGGGCCCCTCACGGGCCCCTCCAGGCCGGGCGGCGTGCGGAGCTCGCGTTAGCAGGCCTTGGCCTGGGAGGAATCCACCAAGCCAGCGAGGCCCTGCGGCGGTAACTTCTCCTCCGCCGAGTGCACGTCGGGGGGCGGAGTCTTTGCGCGCCGGCCGTCAAGCGAGAGCTGCGTCCTCGGGAGGTCGCAGTGGTGAGCGATCCTTTTTGCGGCCTGTTTCAGATAGCAGGGTGCGTCGGCGTTGGTGTCTCCAAGCGCCGGGCGTCGTGGAAGATCTGCGTCCTCGGGGGGTCGCAGTGCTGAGTCACCTGCTGTGCGACCTGCTTCCAATCGCACTGCGGGTGCGTCGTCTTTGGAGCCGGTATGTCCCGGGCGTCGCGGGAGAATTGCGTCTTCGGGAGGTCGCAGTGGCGAGGGACCTTCTGGGCGGCCCGCCTCAGTAAGCATCGGTGATGCGTCGTCGTTGGAGCTGCTAAGCGATGGGCGTTTTTTGAGAGCTGCGTCAGCGGGCGGTCGCAGTTGCGATCGGCTTGCATTGCTATCTGTTCCGGATGGTCATGCAGGTGCCTTGTCAAATTACGGAACGGCCGGCTCATCAGACCAGCAATTTTCCTCCCTTGGTGACGGCGGGGTTCCAGGTTCGTCGGGGGGTCACAGCGGCAGTTTTACTGCACTGCGGCCTGCCTCTGTGGACGGCTTCAGAATTTCGGCGGCCGTGGCATCGGTCGGCACGGGTCAGCAGCTTTTATCCCCCATAGGCGGAGGGTTTACAGAGGGATCGGAGGGCCGTTGCTGTGGGGTGAACGCGGGGCGGCTTGGTTTGGCTGCTGCTGCTAATCCATCGTCGGGTGCTGCTGCGACCCAGTCTTCAATGTTGTTTCACGATCAGCGGGCTGGATCCCCAATGGGGTTTAGGCCTTCTTCATCTGGAAGTCACGGAGCGGTTTCCGGACGTCAGGAGCAGGTCAGCGGAGTCGTGGTGTCAGATCAAGGCGGTGGCGACGCACCTTTGGAACCAGGTTATCCGGCTGGAGGGCTCACAGCTCCCTCGCAGCCCGGTGAGTATAATTCTATGTTAAGCGTTGGTCATTCATTTTTGTCTTCTTCACCGTTTGGGGTAGCTCGGCCGGGAGTTAGTAATAGTGTTGGGGGGGTGGCCGAGGAAGCCGGGGTTACGGATATGCTGGTAGATGTGCGGAATTTGCTATCCCAAATAGAGAAGGGTATAAGTTCTCCGTCTCCAGTGACGGCGTGGTTGGATCACAGGTTGGGGGGCAGATAGTGGCGAGCGTGTCGGAACAGGAAGGGCTTAGTGCTGAACCGGTGTCTGTGTCGGTGCAGACAGAGAAGGAAAAGGAGTGTCGGGTGCGTTTAGATGATAGGGCTCACGGGGAGGTATATGTTTGTTTTGAGGGCCCCTTGGGGGCTCATTTGAAGAAGGAAGTTAAGGAGCGTATTTGGAAGGATGAGTACGTTGAAATATTCTCATTGTTGCCTTTGGAGAAGTTTAATTTGGATAAAAGTAAAAAGGAAGATAGTAAGAAGGAGGAGGAGGAGAAACGGAGGTGGGATTAATTCCTCAGACGTTCGTCAACTGGCAACAAGCGTTTGCTATTTTAGCAAGTGTTATCGGGGAGAAAGCTTCAGACAACTGCTCGGCTTTGTTTTGTTATTTTGATGCTATTGGGGAGGCGCATAGGGTGTATGGGGGACAGGCTTGGCTGCGGTATGATGAGCAGTTCAGGCAAAGGAAGGCCGTGCGTCCGGCGATTCGTTGGGATCAGAAGGACATTGGTCTGTGGATGAGAGTCATTGCACAGAATAAGTTTGGGCATTCCTTTCTCGGGGGAACTGGGGGCGCCGGCCAGAGTGGAAATACAGCTGGGGCAGCGGGAGGAAGTGGTCAAGGCCAAGGAGGTGGGAACAAATTTGGGGTGTGCTGGCAGTTTAATGACGGCCAGTGTAAGTTTGGGGCGGGGTGTAAATTTAAGCATGTCTGCTCCAATTGCAATGGCGCCTCCCATGGAGCGTCTAAGTGTTTTAAAAAGGGAAGCAGAAGCCTGGGGGTGGTAATTCCCAAGGGAGAGACTCCGGTGAGTTTGGAAAAGATGGTCCCTTATCTAAATAGATACGGTGACAGGGAAAAGGCGACGTTACTGTTCAATGGTTTTAAGGATGGTTTTGTTATCCCGCATCCTCCGTTTGTTATCCCGCGGGTACTTAAGAATTTGCATTCGGCTTTATTGCATAAGGAGGTGGTCAGTGAGAAATTGGCAAAAGAGGTTTTGTTGGGTCGTATGGCGGGCCCTTTCTCGTCGCCACATTTTCAGGACTTAGTGGTTTCCCCGTTGGGCGTTGTCCCAAGAAGGAGCCGAACAAGTTTCGGCTTATTCAGCATCTTTCTTACCCACGGGGGAGGTCGGTGAACGATGGCATTGATCCGGAAATTTGTTTGGTTATTTATTCCTCTTTTGACGAGGCTGCGCGGTGGGTGAGGAAGTGTGGTCGAGGGGCCCTTATGGCTAAGACTGACATTGAATCTGCTTTTCGACTTTTGCCAGTTCATCCTGATAGTTTGAAGCTGCTGGGTTGTTGTTGGGAGGGGGAGATCTTTGTTGACAGATGTTTGCCGATGGGCTGTTCCTTATCATGTGCTTATTTTGAGGCTTTTAGTTCTTTTTTGGAGTGGGTGGTGCGAGAGGTGTCTGGTTGTGAATCTGTTATTCATTACTTGGACGATTTTCTGTGTGTAGGCCCAGCAAATTCTTCATGCTGCCATGGGATCTTGAAGACTGTTGAGTGGGTGGCGGAGCATTTTGGGGTTCCTTTGGCGCCAGGCAAAACTGAGGGCCCATCTTCTTGTTTGTGTTTTTTGGGAATAGTCATCGACACGGTGGCATGGGAGTTCAGATTGCCGAGGAAAAGTTGTTGGCTTTACGGGCTGAAGTAGGTAGAGCGCGCCGGGTGAAGAAGTTGTCGTTGCGTGATTTGCAGTCGTTGCTAGGGAAGTTGAACTTCGCATGTCGAGTGATGCCGATGGGGCGAGTTTTTTCACGTAGGCTGGCTAGCGCTACGGCAGGGATAAAAGCCCCTCATCACTTCATACGTTTGTCTGGGGAACTTAAGGCGGATTTGGCAGTTTGGGATTCCTTCTTAGAAGGATATAACGGGCGCTCTTTGGTCATGGCCGAGGTTGTTGGGAGTGATGTGTTGGAGTTGTTTACGGACGCGGCCGGAGGGGTTGGTTTTGGAGCCTATTTCAGGGGGCAATGGTGTGCGTCTCGTTGGCCTGTAGAGTGGGTGGCTGAGGGCTTAGTTCGGAACATAACATTATTGGAAATTTTTCCAATTCTGGTGGCGGTGCATTTATGGGGAAGTGAGTTTCGTGATCGCAGGGTGCGTTTTAATTGTGACAACATGGGAGTTGTTTGCGCGATTAATGGGCTTACTGCGTCCTCTCCTCCTGTCGTGCGAGTTTTGCAACGTTTGGTCTTGTTATGTTTGGAATTGAATGCACACGTGACGGCGACGCACGTGCCGGGTGTGAAGAATGACATAGCTGATTCTCTTTCTCGTTCACAGTGGGATCGTTTTCGCTCATTGGCCCCGGAAGCGGAGTGCGAGGGTCTAGCCTGCCCGAGGAGTTGTGGAAGGTGGTTTACGGTCTGCAGAGTCTCTGATTAGGGCATCGTTGGCTCCAAAAAACTTGGGCGGCTTATCGGGCAGTGTGGCGTAACTGGGAAGAGTTTTTAATGACAATTCCAGTTCTGGGGGATGGGGTGGATTTACAAAGGGCCTTATTGGCTTGGTTGGGGCAAGGGGCGAGGGAAGGATGGTCTTGTGCTAAAGTGTCGCGGGTTTTAGCAGCACTATCTTTTGGGTTTCGTTTGCGGGGGATTAGCGATGTGTCAAAGACCTTTTTGGTGCAGCAGGCGGCAAAGGGTTTTCGTCGAAATAAGGGGTTGGGTGATACGAGGCGCCCGGTATCCTTCGCTTTGCTAGAGCGATTGGGTTTTATTTTGGACACGACGTGTTCTTCTCGTTTTGAAGTTCTGTTATTCCGTCTGGCTTTTTCGTTGGCATTCTTTGGGGCTTTGCGGGTAGGTGAGCTGGTTTCGGGTAATAGACAGGCGGCGGGGGGTTTGTTGGCTAAGGGAATGTATTATTGACGGCGGGTGGTGTTGAGTTTTTGCTGCGTAAATCCAAGACGGATCAAGAGGGGAGGGGCCGTCGGGTAGTGTTGGGTATTGTATCAGGGTACCCGATGTGTCCAGTGTTATGTTTGCAGCGTTTTTGGGAGTTGGGCCCCGGGTTGGGGGGCTCATTGTTGTGCCATGCCGATGGCGGTAGCCTGTCCAGGTATCAGTTCAACGCCATTTTCAAAAAGTCCATTCGAGCATTAGGTCTCGATGATTCTCGTTTTGGGACGCATTCATTCTGGATTGGGGCGGCGACTGAGGCGGCAGGTAGGGGGTTGGACGCGGCATCAATACAACGTATTGGGCGTTGGAAGTCTAATCGATTTAGGAGTTATATTAGGCCTTGATTTTTCGAGGTGGTATTTGATTGTTCTGAGGGCCTGCGTGGGAAGTTTGGAGTTGGTTAAGGGTGATCTTTTGGGATGTTTAGTGTTATTTTCTCATTTCAGGTTCCCTTCCTATGCTGATTTGGATTTTTGGTCACTCCTTCGTCCACTGGGGAGCGTTGAGAGCCGACGTCAGGACTGATGGTCGGCAACTGGGATTTCCCCGGTCTATGGCGGTAGTGCGATGGCTCGGTTTTCGAGGAATGCAGTGGAGAAGGGTGTTGCCCGAAATTCATGCGTGCGCCCGCTTGGACCGTGCTCCCGATGTTTTGGTACTCCATGTCGGGGGGAATGATCTTGCGGTGCGTCCTTTTCGTGAGTTAGTGCGAGATATCAAGCAGGATTGCTTGCGGTTATGGGTGTTGTATCCGGGGGTCATTTTAGTTTGGTCTGACATTGTGCCACGCAGACGTTGGAGGAACATGAGGTCTCTGGTTAAAATCAATAAGGCCAGGATAAAGGTTAACAGGGCTGTGTCTTCATTCATGGCTCGGAATGGTAATGTGTCGGTGCGGCATTTGGATTTGGAGAAGGGGGGAGGGCGATTTTTGGTTGGCCGATGGGGTTCATCTGAATGCTGTTGGTTCAGATATGTGGGCACTAGGTATTCAGGAAGGTATTGAAAGGGCCATGGCTTTGCGGTCTTAGGGGGTCTCGGGCCATTGAGGTTTTCAATGGGCCCTCGTTGTGGCGGCTCAAGGGGGTGGGGAGAGAGTCCTTGAAGTTGGTGGAAATTGGTTTGTGGGGACTCTGTTTAGGGTCTCCACTGTTTGAAGTTATGTGGTGGTGATCTGGTGAATGGTGGAAGGGGAGTTCACACGGAGTGGGCGGATCCCCAGGTGGTTGGGTGAACAGCACACCTCAATGGTGGTGCTCCCGAGCCTGTGGGGTAACGGCTGGGAGTAAGAGGTGGGATGTTGTTCACAGGATATTGGTTTAATTCACCATGATCTTTGTAGCTTCAAGGACTCCTCCCTGATGTGTTATTGGTATATATATATATATTGTTATATATATATTGTTATATATTGTTATTTATTGTTATTGTTGTTTGTACTTAAATAAAGGCTGCTGTGGCCATACATATTCCAAAGAATTACTGTAATTCGTTATTGGGGTATGGATAACTGGGGTATATTGATAAGAGTAAAGGGGGGCTCAGTTCTAGAGTCCTGGGTTTCGTACGAGTAAACAACTCGACTATACCAACGTCAAGTAATGGCCGGAGCAGAGCCTCCCTCCCCTCAAGAAAGAGGCGTGGGCGGAGGCCGGCATGACGGGGGTTTGGAGGGGTTTAAAATGAGGGAGGAACATTTAAATAAGGGGGGGAGTGGTTGGGGGGTGGTTTATAAGGCAGTGATGGGGCGGTCCCAGGGCAGTTCCTGTCTTGCCCATCAGTAGTCCCACCCTCCCTCCCTATTGGATGATGTTACTGGATGGTTAATTTTGGGTCATGGCGGCTCAAGGGGGTGGGGAGAGAGTCCTTGAAGTTGGTGGAAATTGGTTTGTGGGGACTCTGTTTAGGGTCTCCACTGTTTGAAGTTATGTGGTGGTGATCTGGTGAATGGTGGAAGGGGAGTTCACACGGAGTGGGCGGATCCCCAGGTGGTTGGGTGAACAGCACACCTCAATGGTGGTGCTCCCGAGCCTGTGGGGTAACGGCTGGGAGTAAGAGGTGGGATGTTGTTCACAGGATATTGGTTTAATTCACCATGATCTTTGTAGCTTCAAGGACTCCTCCCTGATGTGTTATTGGTATATATATATATATTGTTATATATATATTGTTATATATTGTTATTTATTGTTATTGTTGTTTGTACTTAAATAAAGGCTGCTGTGGCCATACATATTCCAAAGAATTACTGTAATTCGTTATTGGGGTATGGATAACTGGGGTATATTGATAAGAGTAAAGGGGGGCTCAGTTCTAGAGTCCTGGGTTTCGTACGAGTAAACAACTCGACTATACCAACGTCATGCAAAGCTTGAGCTGCAGTGGAGTACACCCCTGAAAAACCAGGAAATATCTGAGCCTCCTCATGCTCCCACTTCTGTTGTGGTTTCAGCCTCTTCTTCCCCCTTCTGAGCAACAGGGCCACTTGGCTCCCACACCACGCAGGAGCTGTGGATGGGGATCAAAGAACAGACAGATGTGTGGTTGGTGCAGGTAAACCTCAGGACCAGCCTGATCATGTGTGACAATGATCGAAATCTTGTAGCAGCTCTGGGTCTAGCCAGTTTGACACACTTCACTTGCCTGCGATGATGCAGACCTTCCTTAAAAATAATACAGATATGTCAGAGCTACTGCTGAAAATGCAGGCTGTCTGTGCGCTCTAGTACCACAGAAAGAATTTGTAGACCATTGCATATAAAGAAATTTATAATGTGTGGGTACCCACTAAGATATTATTTCAGCCTAATGCCACCACTCAATTCAATGAAAGAAGATATTTGAGCAAGCATAATTTATCAATTTAAACAATAACCTTTATTAAATAAATCGCACAGTGAAGAACAAACAGTACAAAAATTAGCCCTAAAAATGCTTAAAAACTGTTGGGGCAGCGTGGTTCATGCATATGTAAAATAACAGGCATGTATAACATATATTATATATTGTGACGATGCAACAATGCCAAGTACACGTATATATACACATGGCCGTATTTAAACACAATAAGAATAAATGACAAATGTTAAAAAGACATTGATGTGCTATTGTAAACCAGTTGCCTGCAAAGTTAGCAGTACCCCCTTATACATAAGAGCAGCACATAAGATTACACAGATTAATAAGCCATTATAGGTAGAACCACACTGCCCACCACCCCAACGTGCGTTTCGTGTATAGCTTCGTCAGGGGTCTATGCGCTCTTTCCTCATTTTCACACTGATGCTGCTTGCCTGTTTGTGCTGCAGCTTCACATTTGCCTTGCCACTCACCTCTTTATAAACAACGTACCCACAAGGTGGAACTCCACCTTGCACATGCTGTAGAGACTGTGCGAGCAGCAGCAGGTGATGCTGGAGTTTGAGCTGCAGCACACACGGGAAAGTCAAACAACAATACTTCATGGCCAACAAGTGGGCCTTCATGCAGGATGTGTGTGCTGTGTTGCGCTGCTTCGAGTACTCCTCAAACATGGCCAACGCTGATGACGATATCAGCAGCTTTACTATCCCACTTCTTTGACTCCTGGAAAAATCCAAGGAGTAATATTTCTCCCTGCAGAGAGTGACATGTTAAGCATGCCGAGATGAGGAGGCTCAAAGCTGCAATGCTCCTCTGGGAAATATTCTAATTGTCTCATCAGAGAGGAAGAGAACTCAAACTCTTGTGTCACCTATTGGAAGTAGCAATCTTAAAAGTCAGTGTCAACCCTTTAACAAGCCTTGTCACATGACTTAGGATAAAAGCCAAAACCAGAATCTCAATTGGGCAAATGGGCCACATTGAACTGAGCTTGTATTTTACGCATTGAGGGTGCTGGCCTGCCATGCGGAAAGTATACTGTCAGAATGTGTGTTTAGCACGGCAGAAGGTGGGATCACAGACATGCAATGTGGGTAAGCTCACATTCATTAAAATAAACCAGGCGTGGATCCAATTCTGGCGCTTACCCTCACGCTTCCTACTTGTCTTGGTACATTGGCAAGTGGGGTTATAGTGTTGGGGTTAATGTCAGCTTTGTATTGGCAGCTGACATCAAGCCCAGGGGTTAGTAATGGAGAGGCATCTGTAAGATACCCCATTAATAACCCCAAAGTCATATTGTAAATAAAAAACACCCTGAATAAAGTCCTTTATTTGAAATAAAGACACTGACACCTTTTTTAATCAAAAATAAAAATGTAAAGTTATACTCACCTTAGCGCCTAATTCACTGATGCCCATGTTCCCTGTAAAAAAAGTTTAAAGAATAAACAACCATATTCCTCACCTCTTTGACGATAACACTGTCCATTTGTCCCTTGATGAGTTTAGCTCTGCTACATCTAGTTGATAGGCTGAATGCTGACATGATGTGAGTGTTCAGCCTACCAGCCAACAGAGACACATAGCTGCATGGGCTAGCCCAGTTCAGTGCTTCATGGTGACGTGAGAAAGTTAAGCAGAGTTTATACACAATGAACTCCGTTCACCTCACTGACGTCAGTGCGAGTGAGAGAACTGTGCTAAAACAGTATTTTAGTGCAAAAAAATATTTTTTTTTGTTTTCACATCTAAATTTTATACACCACTAAAATAATTCTTTGAGGGATCTAGTTTCCAAAATGAAATCACTTGTGGGGGGTTTCTGCTGTATTTGCATGTCAAAGGCTATCCAAATTCAACATGGCATTCACAATGTATTCCAGACAAATAGTGCTCTTTCCTTTCTTGCCATGTGCCCAAACAGAAGTTTTTGTTCACAGAAGTTTTTGACCACATATGGGGTATCATTAGAAAAAATTGCGTAACAAATTATGGGGTCCATTTTCACCTGTTATTCATTGTGAAAATTACAAATTTGGGGCTAAAATATTTTTGTGAAAAAAATGAACATTTTCAACAAGATGACCTAGTGTTATCAAATTATGTGTAGCACCTGTGGCTTCTATATGCTCACTATACCCAGAATAAAATCCTTGAGGGATGTATACACTGCTTAGGCACATCAAAGGCTGCCCAAACGTGACATAACCGCCGCAGACCTTTCCATCAAATTCTCCGCTCCAAAATATTACTCTTTCCTTCTGAGCCCTGCCTTGTGCCCACACAGTAGTTTTCCCCCACATATGGGGTATCGGCGTACTCAAGAGAAATTTTACAACCAAATTTGGGGTCCATTTTTTCCTGTTACTTTTGTGACAATAAACAAATTGTGGGCTAAAACTACGGCTCTAAGTTATTAACCTTTGTGAAACACCTGAGGGTTTAAGGTGCTCAACACACATCTAGATACATTCCTTGAGGATTCTAGTTTACAATATAGGGTGACTTTTGGGGGTTTCTACTGTTTAGGCAAACAGGGGCTCTACAAAAGCGACATTTTGCCCGGTCTCGATATCAGCCATTTTCACATTCAAAAAGTAAAAAGGGGCACCTTTCTTTTGGAGCCATGTTGTGTGACCAAACAAGAGTTGCCCCCCACATATGAGGTATCAGTGTACTCAGAAGAAATTGCACAACAAATTTTGGAGTCCATTTTCTCCTGTTACCCTTGTGAAAATAAAGACATTTGGTCTAAAGTAAAATGTTTATGAACAATTGCTTTAGGTCCTGTGAAGCAAACTAAAACTTCTTAAATGTGGTTTTGAGGACTTTGAGGGGTGTAGTTTTTAGAATTGTGCCACTTTTGGGTATTGTCATATAGGGCCCCCAAAGTCACTTCAAATATAATGTGGTCCCTCAAAAATGGATTTGTAAATTTTATTGGAAAAATGAGAAATTGCTGATCAACCTTTAATCCTTCTAACTTTCTACCAAAAAAAATTATGTCTCAAAAATGATGCAAATGTAATGTGGGAAATGTTATTTACTAACTATTTTGTGTGACATAACTCTCTGATTTAAGGGCATAAGTATGAAAAATTTGAAAATTGCAAAATTTTCAAAATTTTCTACAAATTTCCGATATTTTCACAAGTAAAGGCAAATCATATCAAACACATTTTTACCACTGTCATGATGTATAATATGTCATGAAAAAACATTCTCAGAATCACTGGGATCCGTTGAAGCTATCCAGAGTTATTACCACATAAAGCGACAATGGTCAGATTTAAAAATTTGGCCTGGTCATTAAGGTTATAATTGGCTTGGCCACTAAGGGGTTTAAAAAAAGTCTCTTATTATTCAGACACATAGTCTTATATCTATAAAGACTTCTTCCTCGCAAAGTCTTCTCATGTGGCTTGATTAATGCTCTTTTAGAGGTGGAGGGAATAGAGAAGATGTGTCATCACTTTGTAAATCAATAATGTTATTGGCTCATGTCTTTTAACAGCCCTTTCCCTGAGAACAGCACAGTAGGGGACCCCAACAAACTGACTTATGTGCCAGACCACCTGATGGATCAAACAATACTGCTTGTCAATGACAGAAGAAATCGATATGATAGTAAAAGAGATTAAAGGTACTATAATAACTGAAAAATAAGACCAGGTACAGGTGTGTACTAATTCATATAATTATTTCCTATCACAGGCAGAGTTTGTCCTAACAAATTCCAAAAGATATTTGTGTTGAAAAAAAATGAAATAAGAAAAAACATGGTCTCCAGGGATCATGCTCTTTTGGGAGTAGGTACCATACTTTACTATTCATACGTATATCAAAAGTGTTCTCCATTTTTCAAATGTGACAAGTAAAAAAATGTTCTTTGGTCATGTGAGGTTGGAATTGTTGATATAACGGAGGGGTCCAAAGTAGATGGTTATTTTTAGGACTATCTAGATATAGAATGGACATATAGAATATATCCAAAAAGTCTTCTTAAGTCTCAGCTTAGAAGTGGGAAATATTCGTTGGTTATTTTTCATGTGTTGGCTTCATGCATGAGTATTTTGCCACTTTTATAGGCAAGGGTGTACAACACATTCTCATGGAGGAGAGGACGGGAGCTAAAAGGAGTCTTCAGCACCTAAAATGTATTTTCTAAATATCTATAAGCACGTTTGTTATTTACTTTATTACACAGCACCCTATACTTTTAACTATCTATTTGAAACAAGGCGGCACAGGAGGCTGGGGCTGCACTCGCAGTGTCTATCTCCCCTCCTGGAATAGGATGACACAGGGTACAGCACAGCAGTTACTCACTACTTTCTTGCTTTGCTGTCACCTATAAAGACATCCTGGATCTTGGGTGATGGACGCTGTGGAAAAGGTGATTACAACGCTGGCACTCTGTTTCTATCTCCGCCACCGCTGTAGCTTTTAACTGTGACAGGAGACATCATAAGAGGGTGGCGATAGAAGCAGTAAGTGACAGCGTCTTGCGCAGGCCTCAAATGAATTGCTATTAGAGGGTGATGTTGGGGTCACTCACATTGCTTCCATCACCGTCCCTGATCACAATTCATTTTAGGGTGTTGCTAGAAGCTGTGGGGAGTGATGTCGCTCACTGCTTATATTTCTGACCCCTGACGTTGTCTTCGTTCAGGTAGAAGCTACAGAGGTGCATAGAGAAACAGAAAGCCCTCACATCTGCCACAGCATCCATCAGCCAGGATCCAGGACTTCTGAGGAGAAGGCAGCATTGAAAGAACCTAGTGAGTACCTGCAGCACTGCCGTCTGATTAAGTCCTGTTCAAGGAGGGGACGATGCAGGGAGTGAGTGCAGCCCCAGCCACCTGTGAAGTCCCGTTTGAGACTCCTTTGAAAGGAAACATCACAGTAAGTGAAGTAAAAAAGAGATTAAATAAATAGGGAAAACTGTAGAGTATTATGTAATGTAGCTCATTACAAAAGCAGTTAGGGTGTAAGGATAGATGTTTAGAAAATACATTTTAGGTGCCAAACCACTCCTTTTAGTGTTAACACTAAGCTCCCTCCTAACCACTTTGAATAGGAGAATTTGGGGCATGTTTGCCAACGTCTCTAAATATGTAAGTTATTTTCCCATCCTCTTGTTTCTAGATGGAATTTTAGCATTATTCCTCACAACCCATTAAAGGGATTTTGTCAGCAGGTTTGTGCTATGTAATCTGAGACCAGTATGATGTATGGGCTGAGACTCTGATTTGAGTGATATATCACTTACTGGGCCGCTTGTTGTTGTTTGGATAGAATTCTTGTTTTCTCTATTACAAATGCTAAGCTGTGTATAACCTCATCCACACACCAGATTGGCAGCTTTCTGTCTACAATGTAAATTGTCAGTAAACTGCCAATCAATGATGTGGTCGTGCTCGACTATTGTGCACGTGAGATCTAGTCAGGCAGTGAAAATCTCTTGCTGATAAAACACTGATTTTATTAAAACTACAACACTCAGCCTAATAAGTGACACATCCCTGTAATCGGGGTCACATAGGGAGCCTATCATCTCTGAAATAGAAAACGATATTGGAGCACTATTGGAGCTCACACTGCAGGTGGCATACTGATTGTCTGGGGTAGTGGATCTCCCCAAAAAAGCTAACATTTTTGTAGAATTGGCTGGTCATCGTCAAGGAGTTAGTATGTTTTCCCCATGATTGCGTGGTTCTCTGGTTTCCTCCCGCACTTCAAACACATATTGATAGGTAATGTAGATTGTGAGCCCCAATGGGGACATTGATGATAATGTCTGCTAAGCGCTGTGGAATATGATAACACTATATAAGTGAGTAAAATGAATTACACATTTTTGTAGATCTGGCTGACCCTGAGCCAATATACCAGTGCTTCTGATGATTGCATTTGTGAACATTAGCATCTTCTAATCAGGCAATTAAAATGAGGTGATCATCACCTTTGAAACAATCTATATTGTATTTCCAGACACAATAAGAAGATATTAGATTATAAGGAACTGAAAGAGACAGTCTATAATAAGTCGTCACAAGGATTGCACATCCCTGCTTAGAAGAAATGAAAAAAAAGGCTTTCTGATTAGGAACACGAGGAGAACCGCTTGAGACATAGTGTGAAGAGCAAAGAGCCTCATTAAAAGGAGGATAGTAATAAGAAACGAAACTGACACTGGATAGAAGATGACACAGAAGCCATCCTGGAGCAAATTAGCGATTCTTACCATCGAAAAGGCCATCATTGACTGCAGGTGTATTACATGTAGTAGATACTATGACTGTACAGAAACATTAGGGCACAGACAGAAGAGGGCTCCTGCGGGAGTGCTATGTATGGGCCCTGTGCCATCCAATAACTCATCACAATGCACAATTCCACCTGCTTAGGAGGTAGAAATGGGCCACCTTTCCTCTTGGGCCCCTCTCTCAGTCAATAAACAGATTGCAAAAGGAACCTACATCTTCCACTGAGTTGGCCGCATGCCCTGAGGTGCACCACCATGACCCCTCACAACCATTCTCAACTTCCAATTGATGTAGGCCACCCACTCCTTGGTGTTCCACTGCATCTTCAATTCCATGTAGGAGAACACGAGTCCCAGTCAGGCCATCTTCGTCTCTATGGCCCTCAGCTCTGGCTATGCTCCCATTTCTTACCTAGTATGCATAACGATTGTTGTAGGCACATTTAGCTGAGATCAGGAATTCTCATGCCACTTACTTCTTGTTTACTTCACAACGTGCTATCTGAGTATGGTCTCCCTTCTTTGTACACAACACCCTTTCCAATGCAGGTCTCCTTTGACCGTGGGTCCATCCCTTTCCAGCACTTCCCACTAGCTGCCTGGCAAACAGGAAGCTAAATTTGCTATGCCCACTTAGCTCCTCCAACCATGGGTTGTCCCCAGTAGTTAACCCTACTTAATGAACTATCAAAGTCTATCGGACAACTAGAAAGTAGGATGAAGCCATAATCCAGCCATGAGCATGAGTTATCATAGAATTAATAATTGTCCAAACACTTATCTAATAGTTATAATCCACTTTGCTGCTATTTTTTGAAGATTTTCATTAAACTAATGGCTCAAAAAACCATTTTACTTTCTGATGAGTTTTCAGTATAACATTTTTCTCTACTACTAATCTACAATTCTAGGCAAACCTATTTAGAACTGAGTTTGGAGCCAATCCTCTGCCAGGACCAGTAGTGTCTATTTGTATGGAATGACTGATTTAGGAATAATCTTTAGATCTTATTGAATATTTGTCCTGTGTGTTCAATGATAACATGAAAAATTAAAGTTGAAATTTAAAGTGAAGATGTTCTGTATTGAGCAGACCTTCCAAATCATTTCCTCTGGTGGACTCAAGGCACCCCTGTCAGATACTGCTCCTATAATTACAGTCCATTGTCTGGACTCAAGCCACTATTGTATTTCTTATGGGAAAAAAATCACCGGTACCACATACAAGAGATTGTCTGCCCATTTATTCATTAAAGGGGTAGATAAAAAATTATTTTTGAAAGATCTCAGACTGGTTTAAAAAATAAAAGAAATTACATTCATTTTCATTGGACCATCTAAGCTCTTGTAATAGTGCTTACTAGATGGCTGGTCTATGCTTTCTAGTCCCATCAAAATGCTCAGGAAATGTCAGGCAATGCAAAATCTGTCAATCACTGGCTGAGGAGGGGACCTGTTTTGACCCATGATTGGCTAATCAGGCATTTACTGCTCTTTTTAAAGAACCACTCACATCAAAATTGTTATCCTCTTAGTATATTGCAGTTATCATATTATATAGCACTGTGTACTTACAATTGCTCATTTTGCCTTTCTATCCAGATAATTTCTTTTCCTTTAGGACTATGACATCACATTATTAAAAACTGACTAGCTGAATCCTTCCATGTTCTATGGAGAAACAGAATGTCTCTTTTCCCTGCATGAGTCATCATTAGAACTACAATTGTACATCACTGCAAAGTCCCTGACAGGGGGGAGGAGTGGAGCAGCAGGGTCAGGAGTTGAAGAGGTTGAAACTGGGCTGCCGGGGACTTTGCAGTTATGTGGAATTGTAGTTCTAATAATGATTCATGCAGTGAAAATAGACTTCCTGTTTCTACATAAAGTGTACAAGGATTCAGTTAGTCTGTTTTTAGCACATGCTGTCTTAGACCTAATGGGAAAGAGAATAATTAACAGGGTAGAAAGGTAAAATGAGCAATTGTAAGTACACAGTGCTGTATAATATGATGATTGCAAAATATTAAGAGAATAAAAATTTTAATGGGAGGAGGAGTGCTTCTTTAAGGACTGGATCAGCAAATGTAAGAAACCAAGGACACAATAAAAGTAATGGGAGCTGTAGAAAACTGGTAAGGGGGAGAATCACTTTAATATTTTTTTAAACCAGTATGAATTATGTAAAAAATACTTTTTTGCCCATAGACAACCCTTGTAAGGTAATGGAAATGGGACCATATAATTATAACCTTTGGTCATTATAATAACCCATCCTTAGTGTTTTATTTTTTTGGTAAGAGAGATTTTCATAATCATTATTTTTTTTTGGCCAGTTTCACTT
>JARQOD010000004.1:22631398-22670725 GCA_033576555.1 Oophaga sylvatica
TTTTTGAATTTACCAAATGGCTGCAATGAAACAAAGAGTGAAAAATTTAAAGGGGTCTGAATACTTTCCGAACCCACTGTATGTACCAATACATTAGCTGTAAACTTACAATAGAGCAAGCTGGAACTTGTTAGGTGAAACAATGGGCAAACAGCTAATTCAAAGACTGTGGGTTGTCTGCTTATTGTGGGTGCAGTGAATAAAATGAAAACTCCGCTCTTTGCCATAAATGAATGCCTGTGACTGTGAGTTATGTGAACTTTTTTTTTACTTAATTTTTATTTTTTTCCTGTTTATTTTATTATTCGGTATGTTTGGCAACAAGTAATTGCGGAAGTGTACACACAATGCCGATGAACAGTGGTATCTTTGTGTTGCGTGCGGCTCAGAGAGCGGCACATGTTTAGCTCATGTAATGTTCTCTGAGGGGTTCCAGCTTCCTTAATAATACAGATGCTCTCCATTAGCCGGATGCTTCATGCAGCGGATGATAATTATAGTCTCATTTGCCTAATGGAATGAAGTTGAGAAAGACTGCTCAGCTGGACGGCATCAATAAGAATGTAAGGTGTCCTGCCTCTTTCTGAGGGTCCTTTCTCATTTACAGAAGTTGCGAGTCTTTTAGCAAGGACTGCACTCCATGAATAGCAGAAATGGCGAAGAAAAAAGTAGCTTAATCCGTAAAAACAATGTGGGTGTTTTTATCATCATCATCATCGTAGAGTTGGCATACTGTGCACCAATGGCCAAGTGGAGATATGCCCAAGTGAAGCAGATGGAAGACTGTGTGCACCTGTACAGATAAAGACGTGTGCACTAGTGGATTAGTGATGAGGAACTGTTCATCAGAGGAGGCAAGGAGAAGTTTACTCGAGGACATGTAAAATTGTACATTAGTTGAGATAAGAAGGTATGCACTAATTAAATTAATTAACGGGATTGGTGAGCACAATCACTTCCATAAAACTAATAATATGGTCATAAGCTCTATCAAAGATAATGTCATCTATACCTGTAGTGTATTTATGCAATTTGTTACTCCCTGATAGAAAAAAATACTATTTTAGTTCATATGCAAATGAGGCTGATGAATTCTGGGCGTGATCGGAGCACTTCCCAAGCTGCTGCCTTTTTGGCTTTGCTCTTCACCTAGTGCCACCTTTTTCGCCTTGTAGTAAAGAAAAAGGGAGACAAGCAATAATTAGGATGGGCAAATGCGCTCAGTGATACTCGGATATCACTAGAATATTTGGGTGCCTGGATGTGCTCGGCACTCGACGAGCATTGTCTAGTGCTCGTATGTAATGCTCGAATCCCCGCCCAGCATGTTTTATGCCTGTTACACAGCCAATAAACATGGGGGATTGCTTGCCAGTCACTGTAATGCCGTAGTCATCTTGGCAGTTCTGATTGTAGGGAGAAAGTAGTTGTTCAGGCCTGTGTGCATAGTTTCAGGAATCGAGTCCTCAAGTGGTGATCCTGTCGATGCTGAACCACCATACTAAAAGTGCTTCTAAGGGCTAAACTTATGTTTTGCTGTTTCTATGTGACACACCCTGCATTTAGCATAGGGACTGTTACTGGAGCAGGGAGAGTGGAATACAGCCTCTAGGCAGGGCTTAGGGTTTTGCAGTCCGTTGCTAAATTTATAGCTGCTGCAGGTGACCATATTTTTTTGGGGGGAGAAGTGAAAAAAATGTATGATCATCGATACAGTTTAAACTGCTTTGTGTTAAAATTCAGTGGTTGTAAACTAAAAAAAAGACGTTTTGCTTGCTGAAAGTGACCACATTTTTTTTTTTGTGAAAAAATTGACTTTATTGTCATCCATACAGTTTAAGCTGCTTTGTGTTAAGCTATAATGGTTTAAAAGTTCAAAAAAAACACATTGACTGCTGTAGGTGACCCCTTTTTTTTGTGTAAAAAAATTTACTGTATTGTCATCCATAAAGTTTAACCTGCTTTATGTTAAATTACGGTGGTTTTAAACTAAAAAAAACCTTCAAAATCCAACCTGCGCTTGCTGGTTGGAGGACTACAAGTGCCATATACTGCAAGCGAGGGCTGCTGAGCGGAGAGAGGGCTACCTTTAAGTGAACCGCTGCTGGTAAGTGCATAGTAAAACACAATATCATAGTTTAACTTAAGGGCATAGTTTGTTGTTTTTCTGCATTTATCTGTCCAGTTTATCCCCATTCGTATTTGCTCTATGGACAATGCTACCCGCTGTGCGTCTTGTGAGATGTATGAATGCCTTGAACAGCCGTTTGAGGATGAATACATCTGCACTCAATGTCAGCGAGTTGCATGTTTGGAAGCCCAGGTAATAGATCAAAATGTGCACATAGTGTACTGGAAAACAGGAAAAAAATTCCAAGTGCGATGAAATTGCAAAAAAGTGCAATTCCACAATTGTTTTATTTTTTACCATGTTCACTAAATACTAAAACTGACCGGCCATTATGATCCTCCAGGTTATTACCAGTTAGTAGATACCAAACATGTCTAGGTTTTGTTTTTTTATGTGGTGAAAAAAAATCTGAAATGTGTAAGAAAGAAGAAAAAAAAAAAAGTGCCGTAGCTGTCCATTTTTTGGGATCTGGGCTAGGTAAGAGCTTATTTTTTGCGTATTAAGCTATTGTTATTATTGATATTGTATTGGAGTAAATATGATGTTTTGATCACTTGTTATTGCATTTTATTGCAATGTTGTGGTGACCAAATAAAAACGTAATTCTGGTGTTTTGATTTTTTTTCTTATTACGTCATTTGCCAATCAAATTAATTACTTTTATATTTTGATAGATCGGGCTTTTATGAACGTGGCGATACCGAATATGTGTATTTTTTATTATTATTGTTTTATTTTGAATGGAGCAAAGGGGGTGATTTGAACTTTTATTTTTTTATTTTTTTAAATATTTTTAAAAACATTTTTTTTTCACTTTTTACTTGCTTCAATAGTTTCCATAGGAGACGTGAAGCTGCGATCTTATGATCACTTGTGTGCTAAACACAGCAGGGTGCTCAGCAATCATGTAACGGGGCAATGATGGGCGGAGCTAGTGACACTTTTCCGGCGTGGGCTTATTAATAAATTACACAAGGGTGGACTGCTATTCCACCCATGACTGTTAGGGGCACATGACAGATGATTAAATGAAAACATGCGGGCTCAGCACCGGAGCCTGCATCAGACGGGAAAGAGACCTATGACTTACCTATACGACATAGGTCATAAAGGGGTTAACGTGCTTTGTGTTAAATATCAGCGGTTTTAAACTACAAAAAATCTTCAAAAAATTGACTGCACTGTCATCCATACAGTTTAACCTGTTTTAATTATGGTGGTTTTGAACTCCAAAAAAATGCTTTGACTGCTGGAGGTGACCAAAATTTATTGTATTGCACAAGTGGTGTTGCAAGTGTTATGCACAAGGAGATAGTTGGAGCTAACCAGTAGAGATGAGAAGCAGTTTACTAGTGGAGATTGATAGATAGGTAAAGTAGAAATGTCACGCACAGTGTGGGAAGAGTAAGTGCAGCACGAAGGGATGAGGGGAAGGAAGCCCAGACACTAGGGAAAGGGTGAGTGGAGACCCCCAAGCAGATCTGATAGCACCCTACCTGCCCTAACTTCCCTAAATTGGTTCCTCACCAATCGCCAAGCAGGCACAGACAGGTGTGGCTTGGGCTCGAAGTTCATAAGAGTGCAAAATTTCTGCTCACTCCACAATCAAATGATCTGGGGTTTGGAAATCTACTAAGTCACATGCACCACTTTTTCTTCAACTGTGAGCACCACAGTGATTGCATAGTTATATAGGCAGCAGGCGAACCAGCTGAATTTGGCATCGGTTCCATTTGTCGTTTTGGACGCTGCAGCCAGTGCCTATGTAAGGTGCAACAGTCAAGATACTTTGTCATCAGTGAATGTGTGATCTACTAAAGCTGAAGTTTTGGTCACCAGGAGAGATCAGGAGCTATACAGAAGAAGAGATGAGGAGTGATTCTCCAGTAGATATGGAAATACATAAAAGGATTAGAGCAGGCAAGTTGTGTCATGTCCCATGACTTGAGAATCATACAATATTGTAATTTATTGCTGTTGCTACAGTATGTTAATAATAAGATTTGCCTTTTAAAAGTTTGTCCTCCCTCTCTCCCTGTCCGCTTCGTTAACTCTGATATCAGCAACCCCTCTTCCTTTTCCTCATTGTGAGTATGGCAGCCATCTTAAGAAGCTACAAGTTTTGCATCTCTGGTTCAAAATAGTCTTTTTTTTACCTAATGCAGCTGTTAGTACAGCTACTACTACTGTAATTGTGTATAACTATAAGAATTCAGCTTGAAAATAAACCTCCTTCTGGAAACTCCATATGTGCCCCGTCCCGTACAGCAAATTGATCTGATTAAATTTAGTTGTGTGAGTACTGGTACATAGAGACAGTTTTAAAACGGAATGAAGTCAGAACAAGTGGCATCCACGTTGCTATCGCATTTAGGATTTTTTTTCACATGGTTTGGATATGAGGATTTTGTTTACAGATTAGATTATATCAACTATCCAATAAGTATAAAATACTAGCACTGTGTATAAGATTTTATAAAAGCAGTTTTCAGTTTTTCACTTTTTGTGAGGTTTTTGCTGCTGCAGATTTTCTGTTTATTTTCTCATATGGACATGCTGTACAGTTATATTTAAGCAGAACTTATCCACTACAGATTTTTAGCTCCAGAAAGATTTTGAGTGGCAAAAAAACATTAACAATTTTGTTGCTGAGGATTGTACTCTTTCCATGAAATCCATAAATGGTGAAGGCATGGAGGGAATTGTAAAAGTCTCAGCACTGGTCAATTTATGTTAGCGATTTTCCTCACAGTGTGCGGATGAAATTTCATAATACATCGTGGATTTTCTGCCTGAAAAAAATTTTCAGCAAGAAATTTACACTTTTGCACAAATTCCCTAAAAAATGTAAAGAAATATGATTAGTGGCTCTGGGCGATTATTCCAATTTTAGGACTATAATAGATTGTATACATGAAGACAAAATATGCTAGTGGAAGAGAAACAGTAGACAGCACTTCTGATATACCGATTGCTGCCTGTTCCTGCCAGAGAACTTCTTGTAGCAGTCTACACCTCAAGATACTGGGTGCTTGTCCATAAATCACAGTGTGAACATGGCTTCAAAGAGGGAAACGGATAGCACTCACTAATCTTGTGAATACAGTCTTTATTCCGCACAAAGGAATGTCATGGTCGGGAGAGAGGATTGGGAGTGTGCAGCGGCAGACGACGGCCGTTTCGCGCTCTCAGCGCTTCAACGGGTCAATCGCAATTCGCAAGATTGGTGAGTGCAATCCGTTTTCCTCTTTGAAGCCATGAAGACAAAATATGTTTGGACTCTCTTATGAATATTTACACTCCCTGACAGAAGTTATGTCGCTTATCCATGTTATGTAAATAAAAGCTTATAACCTGACGTTAAATTCATCCATTGGTTGTATAAATTAGAAAGCTGAAACCCTCCGAAATGTGTTTTAGGTTAAGAAAATAAATTGGCATCAATGCAGAAATATTAATCATTTAATGGACACAGAATGGTCAGATTTTGGCAAGACTAAACTTTTGTCGCCCACAGAAAGTAATGTGATATTCAAACAAATAATTAACTTAAAATACAAATATATGTTGCATAACATTGGTGAATGACGTTGTGGTGCTATTAGAGTCATATTTAATATTTTGTGTGACTTCCATGAGCTTGAAGGACTGCATCCATGCGGTTCAACAATAATACATACAATTTATTAATGAAGTCATCAGGAATAGCAAAGAATGCAGTCTTACATGCCTCCCAGAGTTCATCTAGATTCTTTGGTTTTGTCTTCCAAGCTTTCTCTTTCATCCTACCCCAAACATGCTCAATGATGTTCATGTCTGGTGACGGGGCTGGCCAGTCCTTGAGCACCTTGATCTTTTTTGCCTGGAGCAACTGTAAGGTTCTATGTATATATTCCTGAAACTCAGTTTGTTCGTCAGCCATTTTACTTTCTGTCTTGCTGCAGCTATCTTGCCCTCAGTCAAAATGGAGTTTCCAGCTTGCATGTTCCCGCCCTGATTCTCTCCTTTGCTTCTTAAGCAGCCACAGCTGAGCAATCAGTGCTTCAGAATCTAGCCTGCAGTGAACCTGTGACTTGACTCCTGTAAGCCTTGGACCTTGTACTCCAGCTATTCCTACTGAGGAACTCTGAAGCACTTGTGGACTCTGAACCCTGCTCTTTGAAAGACCCACGTTTGCATGGACTTACGGTAACAGAGAAGAAGATCCTGAATCTGTATTGGAGAGTGATTGCTGAGCTTGGATTACTCTGGCCTGCTGTGTCTCCTGTTTCTGTGTCTGCAAACTGTGTGACTATTTCTGCCAACTTGTATGAAGTAATACAGGACTTTTCTATATCAAACCTGTGACTCCTGTGTTTTCATCGCACCCAAGCACAAGACGCTATATGAACTGTACTACATACATTACAAGATTCTGAAGCCAAAACGTTAGTGTCTGCTGGGTCTGGAAGGCTGTGTCTGCTGTACTGTGGATATCAGACGTCCGGTTGTACTTTCTGTGATGACAGTGGTTGTGACTTCTCACAACCATTCCAGGTGAGCAATTCCCTTAAGTTTTTTCTTTTTGCAGTGTTACCACAGGTAAACACTATTGTTTTTTTTTTTTTTTCCTTTCTTTTCTCTTTTTTGTCTGCTGTAACTCTGGATATCAGATGTCTGGTTGAAACTTTCTGTGATGATAGTGGTTGTGACTCCTCACAACCATTCCAGGTGAGCAGTTCCCTTAATTTTTTTTTCTCTCTGCAGTGTTGCCACAGGTGAACACTATTGTTTTTTTTTTTTTTCTCTCCTCTTCTTCCAGTAATCCTGTCTTAAAAGATCTGGAAAATGGAGGCCCGCATAAAGGAACTTTGCGGAGTGACTGATAATATCCTTGCAGATTTGCAGAATATAAAGACCCGTTTTACAAATCTACAGGACCTCAATAATCACAATTTGCAAGTGGTTGGACAGACTACCCAGGATTTGCGAGCCAGGATTGAGGTTCTAGAGGGGCGAGTCCAGGCTCCTGCCGTAGCCCCGAGTGCTGGGATTCCCAAGTTGCCCCCTTTTCGTTTTGGCGGTGAACGTGAGAAATTCAGGGGATTTATTAATCAATGCAATCTTTTTTTTTTCTGCACATGCTTCACAATTTCCCACTGAACGATCTAAGGTGCTTACTATAATTATGTTGCTTACCAACAAGGCTTTAATGTGGGCAAACCCTCTGATTGAGACTGAGGATGATTGTTTGAATCACCTTGATGATTTTATTTCAGCCATGGGGCAGGTGTTTGATGACCCCAATCGAGGTGCAACAGCTGAAGCAGCCATGTTAGCTTTGCGCCAAGGTAAGCACTCGGTAGCTGAATATGCCTTGGATTTCAGGAGATGGGCCCTTGATACCACCTGGGACAGTTCCGCCAAAAAATCTATTTTTCGAAAGGGGTTATCTCCACTGATTAAGGATGAACTTGCTCGTGCCGACCCTCCCACTGCGTTAGGTGACTTTATTAACTACTGCATCCGTATTGATACTCGTCTGACTGAACGCAGGCAAGAGAGATGGTTCGAAAGCAATCGTACTAACCTTTTCCTACCTTCCTCTGCTGCTAAGGAACCTTTGAGTAGGATTACACGGGAACCTGAACCTGAACCCATGCAGGTAGACTCTTTACAACGACGGGTTAGTGATGCACGCAAGGAACATCGTTTTAAGGAGAATCTATGTTTCTATTGTGGTAAGTCAGGGCACTTCATTATAAACTGCCCCAGCCGTTCTCGTAAGACTACTGCAGCACTCATTCATTGTGAGTGTTGCGAGAGGGGATCTGTCAGGTCCGAGCCTCAGGCTCCAGAGAGATCTGCAGCAACAGATCTTGATTTCTCGGACTTAAACTCCGTTACCTCTGAGGACGTTGACTGTGTAAACGCTGCCATTTTTCAAGTTTCCTCAGCGGTGTCCCAGCTGAGTTGTAAGAAAAACAGTTCTCATTGCTTTCTTTCCATCAAACTCTGGGTTGACTCAGCTTGGGTGTCTAGCTCTGCTATGATCGACTCAGGGGCAAGTGGAAATTTTATGGATGTCTCCTTTGCTCTGAAACAGGGAATACGTTCAGTGAAGAAGGCTACTCCAGTACAGATGGAAACTGTGGATGGCTCCCTGCTGACCTCTGGACCAGTGGATCAGGAAACAGAGCCTTTGAGGGTTCTTATGGGTAAAGATCATCAAGAGAAACTGTCCTTTATGCTTATCTCTTCTCCCCACTTTCCCATTATTCTAGGGCTACCATGGCTGCAGGCTCAGAATCCTACCATTAACTGGGAGACCAAGGAATTACACTTTCCAGAGAAACAGATGAGTCCAAAAGTTTCAGCTTGCTCTGTTCCTAAAGGAATCATGTCAGTCCCTGAACTACCAGCTGTATACCAGGACTATGTGGATTTATGTGACAAGAAGAACGCTGACCAGCTTCCTCCTCACCGTCCATATGATTGTCCAATTGAATTATTGCCTGGAGCAGAGATACCTTTTGGTAAGATCTACCCCCTGGCGGGGCCCGAGCTAAAGGCTTTAAAGGATTACATAGATGAAAATCTAGCCAAGGGCTTCATACACCCCTCTTCATCTCCTGCAGGTGCACCCATCTTCTTTGTAAAGAAGAAAGATGGATCTCTGAGACCATGCGTAGACTATAGGGAACTCAATAAGGTTACTATTAGAAACCGTTATCCATTGCCTTTAATCCCTGAGTTATTGGAGAGAGTGCGACATGCCAAAATTTTTTCTAAACTAGATCTTCGTGGGGCCTATAACTTAGTCCGTATTAGACCTGGGGATGAATGGAAGACTGCATTCAGGTCACGCTATGGACACTTTGAATATCTAGTTATGCCTTTTGGTCTGAGTACCGCCCCAGCCACTTTCCAACACTTGGTGAATGACATCTTCAGGGATCTCCTAGATACATTCGTGGTAATTTATTTGGATGATATTCTAATTTTTTCTAACTCCACAGAGGAACATCATGGACATGTGAGAATGGTCTTGGAACGTCTAAGACAAAATCATCTTTACATCAAACTTGAAAAGTGTGAATTCCATAGGACCGAAATTCAATTTCTGGGGTATGTACTGTCTACACAAGGAATTAGTATGGATGGAAGCAAAACCCAAGCCATCAAGGATTGGCCAAGTCCTAGAAATGTGAAGGAGGTACAGCGCTTCATCGAGTTTGCCAACTTCTATAGACGTTTCATTAGAAATTTCTCTGAGGTAGTGTCACCTATCACTCAACTTACCCGGAAAGAGTCTAGGTTTTCCTGGACTCCCCAAGCCCAGGAAGCATTTTCCCGTCTAAAAGATAAATTTACCACTGCACCTATCCTAGTACATCCCAACCCCGAGCTTGCCTTCATAATAGAGGTGGATGCTTCAGACTGTGCCGTTGGAGCTATACTCTCTCAGAGAACAGGTGAGAAGAATGTCTTGCATCCCTGTGCCTTCTTTTCCCAGCAGTTGTCTTCGGCTGAGAGGAACTACGATGTGGGCAATAGAGAGTTGTTGGCCATTATTGCCGCCTTCAAAGAATGGAGACACCTTCTTCAGGGAGCTGCACAGCAAATAGTCGTCCTGACAGACCATCGTAACCTTGAGTTTATCAGGTCGGCTAAGTGCCTGACTCCTCGCCAGGCTCGCTGGAATCTTTTCTTAAACCAATTTAATTTTATCATCTCTTATAGACCAGGATCGCGCAATGGAAAGGCTGATGCACTCTCTAGGATTTACTCAGCAGAGACACGTCCAATTACTCCTCCTAAGACTATTCTTCCTGACTCTAGATTCCTAGGAGTAATTCATAATCAAGACCTACTTAAGGACATCAAGGAAGCATACCATGCGGATTCCTTTTTGGCACAACCCCCAAGGGACGTAAGTCTTGTCTTTAAGAATGGTGTGTGGATTCAGGGACAACGTCTGTATATTCCTGAAACAGTCAGATTAAGAGTATTGCAACTCATTCACGATTCCAAGATAGCTGGGCATAGAGGAATTCTAAAGACACAGGAATTTCTTTCTCGTTTCTTTTGGTGGCCCACTTGCAGGAAGGATGTTTTGAATTATGTCACTTCATGTGAGGTCTGTGCAAGATGCAAAACACCTCGCTCCTCACCAACTGGTCTGTTACAGCCTCTTCCCACCCCGTCCCGCCCGTGGGGATCCATTTCTATGGACTTCATTGTGGAGTTACCAACCTCTCAGGGGAAGAACACCATTCTAGTGGTGGTTGACCGTCTAACAAAGGCAGCTCATTTTATCCCTTGTGTCGGCTTACCCACTGCAAAACAGACATCAGATTTGATGATTAAAGATGTGTTTCGCTTACATGGAGTACCGGATGAGGTTATTTCGGATCGAGGGGTGCAATTCACTTCTAGGTTTTGGCAAAATTTCTGTGCAGCATTGGACATTAAAGTAAACCTTTCTTCTGCTTTTCATCCCCAGACTAATGGACAGACCGAACGAACCAATCAAACCCTGGAGCAGTATCTCCGCTGCTTTATCTGCCACCTACAGGATGATTGGGTGGATCTACTTCCATTAGCTGAGTTCTCGTATAACAACTCTCAGAGTGCCTCCACTAAACAGTCTCCTTTTTACTCTAATCTAGGTTATCATCCTAACATTCTACCACGATTTCCCATAGAAACGCCTTTACCAGCAGTGGCTGAAAGAATCACGTCTTTACAGAAGAATATGGATCTTCTAAAGGAAAATCTGGAATCGGCTCAAGAAAGGTACAAGAAAGCAGCAGATAAATTTCGTAAACCTGCACCAGCTTTCAATGTAGGAGACTTGGTCTGGCTGTCAACCAGAAATCTTAAGTTAAGGATTCCATCGTCTAAGTTGGGACATAAGTACATTGGACCCTATAAAATCAGTAAAATTATAAGTGCCGTTGCTTGTCGTCTTCAACTGCCCAGAACTATGAGAATCCACCCTGTCTTTCATGTATCCCTACTAAAGGCTGCGACACCCAATACGTTTCCTGGACGTTCCTCTCCTTGCCCTGACCCAGTGCTAGTCGATGGTCAGGAAGAATTTGTGGTGGAAAGGATTTTAGATTCCAGGTTGTATAGAAATCAGTTACAATATCTGATTAAATGGCAGGGCTACCCAGTGGAGGACAACTCATGGGAACCGGTCAATAACGTTAATGCTCCTCGCTTGCTCCGTCAGTTTCATCAGAGGTACCCACACAAGCCTGGTCTGAGGTCATCCGGAGGTTGTCCTTAAGGGGGGAGTAATGTAAGGTTCTATGTATATATTCCTGAAACTCAGTTTGTTCGTCAGCCATTTTACTTTCTGTCTTGCTGCAGCTATCTTGCCCTCAGTCAAAATGGAGTTTCCAGCTTGCATGTTCCCGCCCTGATTCTCTCCTTTGCTTCTTAAGCAGCCACAGCTGAGCAATCAGTGCTTCAGAATCTAGCCTGCAGTGAACCTGTGACTTGACTCCTGTAAGCCTTGGACCTTGTACTCCAGCTATTCCTACTGAGGAACTCTGAAGCACTTGTGGACTCTGAACCCTGCTCTTTGAAAGACCCACGTTTGCATGGACTTACGGTAACAGAGAAGAAGATCCTGAATCTGTATTGGAGAGTGATTGCTGAGCTTGGATTACTCTGGCCTGCTGTGTCTCCTGTTTCTGTGTCTGCAAACTGTGTGACTATTTCTGCCAACTTGTATGAAGTAATACAGGACTTTTCTATATCAAACCTGTGACTCCTGTGTTTTCATCGCACCCAAGCACAAGACGCTATATGAACTGTACTACATACATTACAGCAACTTTGTTGTAGAGATGGATGTATGAGATGGAGCACCATCCTGCTGCAAAATGTGACCCCCTTTTATGATTTGGAATGTAAGAGGTAGCTAATACTTCTTGATATTTTAGGCTATTGATATTGCCTTCCACCTTGCAAATGTTTGGCACACCCCCATACTGAATGTAACCCCAGACCATGATCTTTCCACCACCAAATTTAACTGTTTTTCTGGCTGTATTTTGGATCCATATGGGCTCCAGTAGGTCTCCTGCAGAATTTGCGGCAGCTGTGGTGTAATTATACTGAAGATTCATGAGAGAAATCCACCTTCTGCCACTTTTCCAGCATTCATCTGTTTAGCAGGCTGTGGGACTTTGCAAATGCCAGCCGGTTTTTTATTTACCTTTTGTTTAGTGCTGGCTTCTGGGCATTGATTCATCCATGGAGGCCATTTTGAGACAGAATCCTACAAACTGTACTAGTTGACCCAGGGACTTGAGGTGGCCAGGCCTGTTGGAGTTCTGCTGCAGTGGAAGAGGGGGTTGCTTTGGATTTTCTAACCAAGAAACTTTCCTCCTGAGCAGTTGTCTTGCGGGGTCTGCCAGGCCTGGGCTTGTCAAACACATCTCCAGTCTCTTCGAATCTTTTCTTAATTCTTTGTACTTGACGCTGAGACACATTAAAGGTGCCAGCCACCTCTGCAGTGGATCTTGTCCTCAGCCTCTTGATAATTCAGGCTTTGGTAGTAGGGTGGATTTTTGGCATGTTGTCAGAGCTCAAGTTGCAGCTCAAGTGAAGGTCTGGGGTGCTGGGTTTCTTTTTATACACACCCACTAATTAACCGATTATTTACTGAGCACAGGTGGGAATGTAAACAAGGATTGGGTACATTATATGACCAGGCGACAAAACTTTTGTCTTGCCAAAATCTGACCATTCTGTGTCCATTAAATGATCAATATTTCTGCATTGATGCCAATTTATTTTCTTAACCTAAACCACATTTCGGAGGGTTTCAGCTTTCAAAAGAATAATTTATACAACCAATGGATGAATTTAACGTCAGGTTATAAGCTTTTATTTGCATAACATGGATAAGTGACATAACTTCTGTCAGTGAGTGTATGAGAAGTGTTGTCTTTTGAGTTTCTTTTTGAGGTCCCTGTACAAGGGAACATGGCCAGTGATGGTTATCATTTTATTTCATTTTAGTAATTCCACATTGTCCTCCTGAGTAATACGTCCATCTTCTGTGAACAGCTGAATGCCTGGGACACAATGAAAGATACGTGAAGAAAAGAACACCATGGATGTCTCTGAATCTCAGATCATTTGTAGCCATTTAATGCACTTAAAATTGAAAAAATAACCTTATCTCAAGGCAGCAGATTTGGAAAACTATGTACTGTTCTCCCAATGAAACCACATTGATGCCAAGACAAAGTAACAAAAATAAAGTTAAATTTAAAAATCCAAAACGATTTGTATATCCCTCGTTAGCTCATGTGTAAGTCTAAAAATTTGCCAAATTATAATTGCACCGTATGACATTTTTAGCTAACATATGTTGGTATCCTCTGCAGAATGCAGTCAGGGTACTCATTTGGAAGTTCTAAAAATGGTAAAAAAGTGCCACTAGGACTACTGGTATAGCATTGAATGGAAGTGGAATAAAAACTAATTTCACCATGTTAAAACTTACACAATTGGTGCCAAATGTTCAGTGGTAGTGTTATGTGCACGTTAAAAGGGTTGTCCACTACTTTTATATTGATGGCCTATCCTTAGGCTAGGGTCACACCAGAGTATGTTCTCTCATCCGAGATAATCGAGCCAATTATGCAAATCACAATGTGATCAGAGTTTGATCATAGTGATCCCGTTTTCTCGGATGAAGAGAAGATGGTAAAAAAAATTCCCCATTTTCTATTTTGTGTTAGTGGCGGAGAGTCATAATAACAGCTAGTCAGTGGGGTCCTAGGAGTCAAACCCTCAGTGATCATATGTTCATGACCTACCCTATGGATAGACCATCAGTATCTAGGAAGTGTGTAGGAAACTTATTTTGGGTGCACTAAAATGCCATCTTTTGTACGAAGATACACATCTTTCCTATATCTTTTGGATGGTGTTTTTTCTACAATGTCTTTTTTGGTGCCTTTTGTGTCCTCTTTTTCACTGACTTTGGCGTCAATGTGTCTTTTTTTTTTAGATTACATAGACAATATGTCATGATCCAGACCGTGTTTTTAGTCCTGTCTGCCCCTTTTCCTGATCTGGTCATGTCAGGGGTTAGCTTTGCCTTGTCTCGTTTTGGTTTCAGATCTGCTATTTCTCCCCCCTGCATCCTGCAGGCAGTGTCAGTTATATTTTCTGCCTATGGCGTGAGTATCTGACTTTGGTGATACCCTGATTTGTCCTGCTGCGTTTACTGACCTTGCCCGTGTCTGTTCCTTCTCCTCTTCCCGTCCCGACTTAGTGTTTCCCTTTGTGTTTGGATTTCCCTGTGTTTGACTAGTCTACTGCCACCTGATGGTAGCCTCACTGCAGCTGTGGGTCTGCTCTTGCAGACTTTCTGTTCTCCTTCCACTCTATTGCCATCTAGTGGAGCTTGCAACTACCTGTAAAGCTGCAGCGTGACACAATAGTGTAAAGGTACTGCCACACTAAACAATCCGCTAGCGATCTCGTTAGCGTTGCATACTAATGAGATCGCTAGCGGGATTGTTTCTATATCGCTAAATGCTGCCGCATTTAGCGATATAGTTAACGACGCTATCGCCGTTAGCGATCTTCTTAACGACTTTAGCGGTACAAAAGTACCGCTAAATCGCTAAGAAAAGGTGCCACACAGCGATAAGATACTTACCCAGCGGAGCGCCAGCGATGAAATAGGGTCCGGAGCGATTCCAGCGACGAGCGAGATCACAGCAGGAAGCTCGTCGCTGGAAGCTGCCGCACTGAACAATATCGCTAACGGATCGCTAAATAGTGACGTTTTTTAGCGATCCCGTTAGCGATATTGTTTAGTGTGGCATACCCTTAAGGCTGAGCAGAAGGCGCTTGAAGAATTGTTGGGTCACTTCTTTTAACCGCTTCACACATTTGGAAACCTGAAGGCTAAAAAAGATTAAACATATGAGGAGCGAGTCATTTTGACATTGCAGTAGATAAGTTCAGTCTTTTTATTGTTTCTTTAGTGCTTTTTCAGGGGGGTTCTTGAGTAGACATGTCTGAGTAGACGTGTGTAGGGTTCCATTTTCGAAATGTCCAGTTTCCAGAAGTTGGACCGCATTTATGAGCCATAAATGTCCAAGATGGGAATACCCCTTCACTTATTGTCCATGGCTCTTGGGCCAGTTTCCTGCACCCTTATATTCTAAGAAAAAAGTTTCTCTTCTATGGAGATTTAAGTCTTATACAACCGTCCAGTAGGAAAGATGATGGAGTAAGTAGAGCTGGACCGCCTTTCTCTAATGAACCAATAGTCATCTCATGGGCTGCAACATCTTTTCTGCTAGATGTCTAATAAATCCATAGCCATCGCATGGGCTGCGACATTTTTTCTGCTAGATGTGCCTTTAGTGGCCAAGTTATGACCATGTACACACAACGTAATTTTCAATCGGATTCCACCCGGAATGTGCCAGAAAAAGAACTTAATACACAACATTGATTGATGTAATCAAAAAGACATTGCTGAGCTCATGTCCCATCTTATGTCACCTCTTTTAACCACTTCAGGGCTCAGAAACCATGACGCTGTTAAAAGAAGTGATATACTCATTCATCACAGTATAAAGATGCCAGGGCTTGGGAAAAGTAAGCAACTGCACCGACATCTAAAAGAAGCTGTGTTTACATAGCCTAAAGGTCTCATCAGAAAATGACTACTGTTCATATCAAGCTTTTTTATGTTTTGTTACTTTTTTCACCTTTGAATATAAAAATGTTGAAATCAATTCAAGACTCTATATTCTAGATTCTATATTTCCTGTACTTTTCATGAAATCCACACGAACATTAGCAGCAATAGCGTGACCCAGACCTTATCTTCAGTTTTGAAGCATCTAATGAGTGTGTGCAAAGGGTATTGCAAATGGAGGAGGAGCTGTGACAATGCCTTACGTGAAGAGTGAATCAGTTGTGTTTAGAGGTTTTACCTATCATTGAAATCCTGATCGTGTTGAGAATACACTTGAGTAAGTACATTGAGCTGAACCTTTACGATTGATGACCCAATTTACAATTTATGTACAAACATTATGTAACAGCAAATATTATATACATGAATTCAGTGTCAGACTGGGGTGCCAAAGGCCTACCAGTGCCATTTACTCTGTGGGCCCATTGTTCAGCTTCTTGCAAATATTGCATTACCCTCATTCAAAAATGTATCTCTGCTTCTATAAAATTATAAACTGGGCAGTCTAATGAATGAATGAAGAGATGCTGGCTTCGTTTATACATAGTGAATCAGGTCTTTTGTGCCAACAACTGCTCCTGAAATGCAGTGAAGGATTTACTCCTCCAGAGGGGCCCACCAGAAAATGCACCTCTTACCCTGTGGGCCAGTCTGAGTCTGCATGAATCTCAATAATCGTGAAGTTCTTTGAACACTTCTGATAAAATTATATGAGCCCAGCTACCAACAACAAAGCAACTTCTTCTTAGATGGGACCAAGAACCCCCCCCAATATACATTGGACTATTATTGCCCAAACTTGACAATATCGATGGGTTCAGACTATTGATGAGTGAGTATACTCATTGCTCGGGCTTTCCCGAGCATGCTTGGGTGATCTCCGAGTATTTGGGCGTGCTCAGAGATTTAGTTTCTGTCGACACAGCTGCATGATTTGCGGCTGCTAGACAGCCTGAATACATGAGGGGAATCCCTAACAAACAGGCAATCCCCACATGTATTCAGGCTGTCCAGCAGCCACAAATCATGCAGCTGCGTCGACAGAAACTAAATCTCCGAGCACGGCAAAGTACTCGGAGGACACCGGAGCATGCTCAGAAAAGCCCAATCAACGAGTATACTCGCTCATCACTAGTTCAGACAACAGTCTATGGTGTTTGGATGCCTCTGACAGATGATTGCCAAAGGAAATAAGGATCCTGCATGTTAGATTTCAGACTGCTGCACCTTTGTTCTCCTTGAGATATGCCACCATCAAAGATGTTTGGCAGAGGTGTGTAAGGCTAGTTTCACACTAGCGTTGCACTGACCTGTGTCGGTCAGCGCATGGCCGCCGCTAAGCTCCGCCCCCAGATGCTCCTTCTCCTGATCGCTCCGCCTATGGGCACATGACGCTGCACGCCACCTGTGTACCCTATCTTTAGCATTGGGTACGCAGGCCGTGCGCAGGTATGCGTTTTCCAGCACATGCTTCCTTTTGACGGTGCGCCGAGCGCACCAAAATGCAACACGGCGCGTTGGGCGCAGGTCGGCGCACCGTCAAAAGGACGCATGCGCCAGCAAATGCATATCTGCGTACGACCTGCGTACGACCTGCGAACCCATTGCTAAAGATAGGGTGTGCAGGTTGCATGCAGCGTCATGCGCCCATAGGCGGAGCGATTGGGAGGAGGCGTGGCCGGGGGCGGAGCTTAGCGGCAGCCATGCGCTGACCGACGCAGGTCAGTGCAACGCTAGTGTGAAACTAGCCTAAGAAAATCTAAAGTAAGCAGCAATACTGGAGTTCATTTATATATTGTGTATAGATTGCTGTTGCATAGTTCTTGTACAGTGGCATGTATAAGTTTGGGCACCCCTGGTCAAAATTACTGTTATTACCAACAGTTAAGCAAGTTGAAGATGAAATGATCTCTAAAAGGCCTAAAGTTAAAGATGACACATTTCCTTTGTATTTCAGAGAAAAAATATGCAAATTGCCTCTTAAGAGAAAAAGAGGACTTGAACACTATAGCGCCACTTATTGGAAGTAGCGATTCTACAAGTCACAATTAACCCTTTAACGAGTCTTGTAATGTGACTTAAGAGGCTTATGTGGCTTAAGAGGCAATTTGCATATTAAATTTCCCAGAGGAGCATTGCACGGTGAATAAGCCTCCTTAAGTTGACAAGCCAGAGCTGTATGTCACTCTCCACAAGGAGAAACCTTACCCCTTAGACCTCAGAGAAAAAATATATATTTTCATCTTTTACAATTTTAAAATTACAGAAATGAAAATCGGCTGATGCAAAAGTTTAGGCACCCTCCATGGTTTGTACCTAGTAGCACTCCCTATTGAAAGTGCCACATCTTGTAAACACTTTTTGTAGCCAACCAAGAGCCTTTCAGTTCTTGTTTGAGGGATTTTTATCCATTCTTCCTTGTAAAATTCTTCCATTTCTGTGAGATTCCTGGGTCGTCTTGCATCCTCTGCTATTTTGAGGTCTAGTCACAGATTTTCAATTATGTTCAGATTAGGGGACTGTGAGGGCCATTGTAAAACCTTCAGCTCGCGCCTTTTGAGGTCATCTATTGTGGATGTTGACGTGTGTTCAGGATCATTATCCTTTGTAGAAGCCATCCTCTTTTCATCTTCAGCTTTTTTACAGATGGTATTATGTTTGAATCAATAATTTTTGAAATTTAATCGAATCCATTCTTTCCTCCAACTGTGAAATGTTCCCCATGCAATTGGCTGCAACATAACCCCAAAGCATGATCCACCTCCATTCTTAATGGTTGGCAAGATGTTCTTTTCCTGAAATTCTGTGCTGTTTTTTTCTCCACACAAACCTTTGATCATTGTTGCCAAAGAGTTATACTGTAACCTCATTAGTCCACAGGACTTGTTTCCAAAATACATCAGGCTTGTTTAGATATTCTTTTGCATACTTCTAACACTGAATTTTATGGTGAAGACTCATGGGAGCAGGGCCGGCTCCAGGTTTTTATGGGCCCCGGGCGAAAGAGCCTCAGTGGGCCCCTTTAACACAGACCACGATTCATGATGCACAGATACAGCAGAGAAATATGGGTACAGTACAATGCCAAATACTTCACTTCTTCCATTACATGAGTGATATCTATTGTAAATTGTACAATAGCTCAAAAACCGCCAAATCCTCACTGCGCACAGAACAGACTGGACAGTACAGTCCTCCATACAATATTATGGGCACCACAGTCTCCCCCTCATCACCCATATAATACCCCATGCAGGATGTCACCCCCCATATAATGCTCCATACAGAATACTGGACCCAAAATAATGCTCCATACAGAATACTGGACCCAATATAATGCTCCATACAGGATACTGGTCCCCATATAATGCTCCATACAAAATATGGAGCTCTCCTCTGCGCTGTACTGCATTCTGCACTGTTACGGCTCAGGAAAGGGCGCTGTGGAAAGACTCCCCATTATCATCATGATTTCCTCCCCATCATCATCATTGCCTCCCTATCATCATCATTGCCTCCCCATTATCATCAATGCCTGCCCATCATCATCATCTCCTCCCCATCATCATCAATGCCTGCCCATCATCATCATCTCCTCCCCATCATCAATGCCTGCCCATTATCATCATGGCCTCCCCATCATCATCATCTCCTCCCCATCATCAATGCCTGCCCATTATCATCATGTCCTCCCCATCATCATCATGGCCTCCCCATTATCATCAATGCCTGCCCATCATCATCATAGCCTCCCCATCATAATTATCGCCTCCCCATCATCATCAATGCCTCCCCATTATCATCAATGCCTGCCCATCATCATCTTCTCCCCATCATCAATGCCTGCCCATTATCATCAAAGCTGCCATTCATCATCTTCTCCCATCATCAATGCCTGCCTTATCATCATCTTTCCATCATCAATGCCTGCCCATTATCATCAATGCCTCCCCATTATCAGCAATGCTGCCATCATCACACACAGACAGCACTACAGCACAAGCACTCTCTCACATACACACACACACACACACACACACACAAAGCACCGCACTACATACACACAGACACACAGAGACACGTCTTACCTGTTCAGCGTCAGCGCTCTCTGCCACAGCCGGCCACTGAATGATGACGTCATTCAGCGGCACTGCTGTGAGAGGAAGCGCTGGCGCCCCCTGGAGCCCAGAGCTGCGGCAGCGGAGGCACGGGAGAGGTAAGTACTGTGCCAGCTGCTGCCGGGGCCCTGAGCAAGCGGGGGGGGGGCCCAGTGGCGGCGCTGACACCGCTCTCCCCGCTAACTGGCGCGGGGGTGCCAGACGGCAAGTGGGCCCCCCCGCCTGCTCAGGGCCCCGGCATTTGCCCGGGTGTGCCGGGTGCTGACGCCGGCCCTGCATGGGAGTCTTCCATGAAGCCATTATTGGTGCAGGTGTCTCTGAACAGTAGAACAATGTACCACAACACCAGAGTCTTCTAAATCTTTCTAAAGGTCCTTTGCAGTCAAGCAGGAGTTCTGATTTGTCTCTCTACCAATCCTACAAGCAGCTCTCACTGAAAATTTGCTTGGTCTTCCAGATTTTATCTTGTCCTCCTGTTAACTGCATTTTTTCTTAATTATACTGTATTTTGAACTGAGGAAAGGGTAACTTGACAACGCTTTTCTATCTTCTTATAGCCTTCGCCTAGTTTGTGGGCCTCCACCATTTTCAGAGTATTAGGCAGCTGCTTAGAAGAAGCCATAGTTGCTGTATTTTGGCACAAGGTTAGAGGAAGCTGGATTTTTAGAAAGCTGGGAAATTTACATCACCTTGCCTTTCCTAGCGATGATAGTGAAAAATACATAACCCTAACAGGTTAATAAGGGTCTGAAACCTTGGTTAAAGCTATAGGAGCACACGAAACTCAAAGGGTGCCCAAAATTTTGCATCTACCCATTTGCATATGCCCATGAAAAAAAATATATATATTTTTTCCAAAAATACAAATTAAATGTGTAATCTTTAACTTTAGGCCTTCTAGAGATCATTCCATCTTCAACTTGCTTAAGTTTCACAATAACAGTAATTTTGACCAGGAGTGCCCAAACTTTTACATGCCACTGTATACATACATATGTACAGTATTGCAGCCACACACACAGAAGAACAAACAAATCAATTTGGGAACAAATCAACCAGACATGTCATTCGAAGCAAGCATGATTAAGCTATGACTTGTCTACTTTGGATACTTCATACAAAGAGAACAATCACTGGAGAATGAAGAATAGAACGAACAAGGCGAACAAGGCAAAGAGGAAGACCAACAACCCGATGGCAAAGGGGAAGACCAGCAGCCCGATGGCAAAGAGGAAGACCAGCAGCCCAATGGCAAAGAGGAAGACCAGCAGCCCGATGGCAAAGAGGAAGACCAGCAACCCGATGGCAAAGAGAAAGACCAGCAGCCCGATGGCAAAGAGGAAGACCAGCAGCCCGATGGCAAAGAGGAAGACCAGCAGCCCGATGGCAAAGAGGAAGACCAGCAGCCCGATGGCAAAGAGGAAGACCAGCAGCCCGATGGCAAAGAGGAAGACCAGCAACCAGATGACAAAGAGGAAGACCAGCAGCCCGATGGCAAAGAGGAAGACCAGCAGCCCGATGGCAAAGAGGAAGACCAGCAACCAGATGACAAAGAGGAAGACCAGCAACCCGATGGTGAAGAGGAAGACCAGCAACCTGATGGCAAAGAGGAAGACCAGCAACCCGATGGCTTGATACAATCAGGATAACGGCGGGGAAGACCCTGGTGGACCTCTCTAGGCTTGCACAAGATCAATCTTCCTACAGATCGTTCATCTATCAAGAAGCCATGGATCGAGACTAAGCCGAAAGACGTTTAAGAAGAAAATTGCAACAATACTTTTACTATCGATAGAGCGGGTTCATTTCCCATCAATGAACCTTGTATTAACCTTGCATATTTCTTATTTTTTACTTCAATGTCCAACCATCCATGACAAGTATTACATCTTAGTAAACAAGAGAAGTCAACGTTGTTCCAGCAAATGCAATATTTCCTTTTTAGGTTCTATTTTAATCTTTCATGTTCTTCTATTCATTCCCCAGGAGTCTCAGAAGGCAGAAAACATCAATTAAGCTCGCAGATTGACACTTGGGTGGCCCAGCTTTCTGTGATAACCCTGTGCTCAGAGATAGCTGGAAAGTTCTAAGACCTTGGTAAGCTGTTGAAGGACTCTACCGCTCATACCACATTAGATATCATCAGATGTTTCTTTTACTGCAGTTAGTGGGTGATTTTCATTATAATATCCAGCCCACATCAAAGTAGGAGACACGACATGCGCAGTACATGTACGGCGCATGTCGTGAAGGGGTTAAGAGTCTGGCAACCTTATTTTTCAATGCTGACTTTTTTTCATTAGTCTGCAAACAAAGAAAGACATAGGAGGAAGTTTTTAAAGGAAACCTGTCAGCAGGTTTTTCCTTTGTAATCTAAAGGCAACATAATGTAGGGACTGAGAGCCTGATTCCAGCAATGTGTCACTCACAGGCCTACATGTTGCCATTTCAATAAAATCAGTGTTTTATCAGCAGTAGGTTATCGCTACAGGACTAGGTGTCTCTTGTTTCCCACTCAACTCCTCTGTGTAACCAAATCCCATCACTGATTGGCAGCTTTCTGCCTATGCACAGTGAACACAGCAAGCTGCCAATCAGTGGTGTGGGTGGGTTTATACAGAACTCAGAATTCAGAGAACTGCTAGATCAGCAGCAGAGAAAACAGTGGTTTTATCAAACCTATGGCAGCCCAATAAGTGACACATCACTAGAATCAGTGTTTCTGCTCCTACATTATGCTGTTCTCAGATTAAGCAACAAAAATCTGGTGCCAGGTTCCCTTTAAGATGATCGTTACATCTTGCAGGACATTTTTATTTGTTTGCTTGTTTCTCATCTTTATTTCCAAGCTGTTATGGTAATCTAGGGAAGATTTAATATCTCATTTTCCAGTTGTCTGCTTATTATATTAGGAATTTTGCGGACTATTATTTTATCACTTTTGCTTATGCTACATTTTTATTTTTATAAGGTTACCTTTATATAGATGGTTACAGAACAGCATTAATACCTCTAGGTGATTTGGGATAAGTTTTATGTCTATTTTTTTTCTATGTGACCTTTTAATTATGCAGACTCATTTTTAGCCAGACAAGGAAACTGCTGTAACTAGTAGACTGTGATGTAGCAATCTCTCCCCCTAGTGGACAAAAAGTGCATAACACTTTCAGGTATTTTGTATGTTATCGTTTTATCTTTATGCAGCTAATATTGTGAGTCTTACGGTTGCAAAGTTGCCCGAAAAAGGTTACAATATGTTGACTAGAATGCTTGTCTGGTGGTTTATAATGATGTTAAGTAGTAGGTCATGTGTAAATCCATATGGCTTGTTTTCCCTAGGAGAATGAGCACAATACAAGATGAATCGTGGCTTTTACCAGTAAGTCTAGGAATTCTGCAAAATATCTCTGTAAAATAATAAGGCTTATGTATACTAACCTCTCTAACCGGCATTGTTCCAGTGAGAGAGCAGCAGGTCTCACTTCCTCCGAATGTATGTGATTTGTCTGGTGGAAGATAGAAAGAGGCTAGCACTGATTGGCAACAGGGATCGTGTGACATTGTCATGCAATCCCAGGAAAGTATCAGGATCACCGCACTGCACTTGCTCACTGAGCCAGTTTCCGTGTCCTGAGTAAAACACACTGTGCCCAAAGATACTTGTGAAGCGGTGAAGATGTGTGCTTCAGACAAACAGGACCTGAAGCACGTGACTGCTGGGGTGTGGCCTAAGCTCCAGAGAGCTAGGAGTTGAGGGAAAACTCCTAGAAGGGTAACTACAGGAGAAAGTTACCAAAGGGCATAGACAGAACGGATAGTCAGGACGTACCCAAGAGGTCATACACGGAGAGGGCAGCTCAGTACAAGGGAAGCAGGCAGAGGGTAGTCAGGACATAGTCAAGGGGTCATACATGGAGAGGACAGCTCAGTACAAGGAAACAGGCAGAGGGTAGTCAGGACGTAGCCAAGGGGTCATACACGGAGAGGACAGCACAGTACAAAGGGGGCAGGCAAAACTTGTAACAGGGACATAACCAAATCAGAACCAGACAGACGTAACGTAACACAGGCACAAAGCACTGGCACAACAGGGTCAAACACACTCGGCTAAGGGTCAGAGTAAAGGCTACAGGGAATGGCTCCACAATGAGGCTATAAGAAGCCTCCCAGAATCCCAGAGTGAGGCCATCCAGATTAACCTCTGAACTACCTGATCCCACAAACTCCATAGACCATGACAGAAAGCCAGTGCCAACACCACTGGAACAGCAGCGGCATCGGAGATGATGATACAGTTATTGTTATTTTTTTACAAAGGCATTGAGAAAGGGTTGTCCGAGTACTGGGCAACCCCTTTAAAGAGGTTGTCTGGTGAAAACATGTTAGCATAGGCAGGTGATATCTTATTGATCGTTAGGGGTCTGACCACTGGGACCCGCACTGATTGGCACAAAGGAAAACTTTTTTCCTCAATGGGGCACATTATATAAGTTAAAATAGAGCAGGACTGCAAAAGCCAAATTGGCAATAAATGGAGCGGTGCTCGAGCATTATAATGAGCATAAACTTCCTAGTTTTGCCGATTGTGTCCCAGCAGCTGGAATCACAACAATCAATAAGTTATCACCGAAGAACCCCTTCAAATTCAGGCACCCGGACTTGTATTGCTGATTCTGCACCACTAATCCATGGCAAATTACAGAACACGTGGATGTGTTTTTCAAAACCCCATCTACATGTAGTTAAAATTAAAAAAAAATTCCTGTGAAAAAACAAGTAGGCTACAGATTTGTAAATCCTCACACTCTAAATATTCTGTAAAGCCATGGATTTTTACAGCAGATTTCATCACTTTAACACGAAGAGACGAGTTTCCTCTAGAAGTCTTTCTCTGACAACTAGGGGAATTTCGTAACCGGAACGTTTTATTAGGGTTAACAGGAGTAAGCAAGAGGAACTCACAACATGACAGACCTTTTTGCATGCTTTCGATAGTAGGTCTGTGTGTCACTTGCCTAAGGTATCTTACGTTGATTTCATTTGCTTACTTATTTGGTTAGGATGTAGCAGGTGCTGCTGGTTGTGAGACCATTCTTGGCTCTGGGTAGTGCAGGACAACCTGGCAAGAATGGTGGAGTCAATTGGTCCTCACTAAGTATCTTATCTTTATTTGTTTTCTGTTTTGGTAGCAATAAAGAATTGGTTTTATGTGATGAAGGATAGGATGATTAGTTTTTGGATGGACATGCAGTTAAACAGGTAGAAAATCCTTTGTGGTCCAATTTGTTGCCAGGTCTTGCCTTGTTGCACCACTTCGAATTGAGTTGTGTGCGCTGGTGGACACAGACAGAAGAGGCCCCTGTGGAAGAACAGTATATGGGCCCTTTGCAGCACATCCACGCATCATAATGCACAATTCCACTTGTTTTTGAGGTGGAAATAGACCACTTTACCTCTGCCACACAGGTTGCACCAAAGATGTGTCCCCTTGGTTGCAATTTGATATTTGGTTTGGTGCAAAACATGTACTAAATGTGAATTATTTCTCTCTCTCGGATCACTTGTGGTCTTTCCTTTGTCAAGTAGAATTTATAATGTTAGTTAAGAAATAGGTTGACCATTCAATTTGGAAGAGTCGCTACAAGTATTGGGAGATATCTAGGGAGAATCTAGCAGGTAGCGCTTTCCCAGGAGGTGACGCAAGTTATCTGGAGGCTACTTTGGGCATCTGGATATCAGTCGCTATGGTAGGTTGGTAAAGGTTTAGCAGACATGGATTTTGGGCTGAAACTTTGGGAATTCAAAGATGCTACAAAAAAGCCTGTGGTCAGATAGATTTTAAACCCTTTACCAATCTATGACGTATAGATAGATAGGTTGTGTCCCGGCATTTGATGCAGGCTCCGGCACTGAGCCAGCATCTTTTACGGCACATGACAGCTGATTTGATCAGCAGGCATGTGCCCCTAACAGCCGCGGGTGGAATCGTGATCCACCCACTGCTGTTAACATGTAAAATGCTGCTGTCAATCTCTGACAACAGCATTTAACACGATAGTGCTGAAAGCAGGTCACAAACCCCGCCCATCGGTGGCCCTGTCACATAATCACGGGGCGCGGATGGGTTGGCATGATAACGAGGGGGTTTGCAGAAGACCTCCGTGCTTGTCATTGCTGATATGCTATGAACGCTGGCCCGATGACTATTGAAGCAAGTAAAAAGTACAAAAAAATTTTTAAAAAAATATTTTAAAAATTTGAGAAATATAAAAGTGCAAATCACCCTTTTGCTCTACTCAAAATAAGACAATGAAAAAAAATAAAAAATGCACATATTTGGTAGCACTACATTCAGAATTGCCCGATCTATCAAAGCATAAAGTAAATTAATCCAATCGGTAAACAACGTAACAAGAATAAAAATCAAAACGCCAGAATTTTTTTGGTCGACGAAACACTCCAATAAAATGCAATAATAGGCGATCAAAACGTATCTACCCCAAAATGTAATCAATACAAACATCAGCTCGACACGCAAAAAATAAGCCTGACCCAGCCCCAGATCCTAAATAATGGGATCTCAGAAAATGGTGACTTTTTTTTACAATTTTTTTTTCACCCCTAAATAAAAAATAACCTATACATGTTTGGTATCTGCGAACGCGTAATGACCTGAAGAATCATAATGGCAGGTCAGTTTTAGTATTTAGTGAACAATGTAAAAACAAAAATCAATTGTGGAATTGCACATTTTTTGCAATTTCACCTCCTTTGGAAGTTTTTTCCCATTTTCCGGTACAATATATGGTAAAATGAATGGTGTTATTAAAAAGTACAACTTGTCCGCTAAAAGAAGCTTTCACATGGTCATATTGATGGAAATATAAAAAAAGTTACGAATCTGGGAAGAAAAGGAGCAGAAAAAACAAAAATGCAAAAATGGAAAATCCCAAGGTCGTGAAGGAGTTAAAAGTAAGAGTGCAAAAAAAGTATTAGAGATGCTAGATTTCCTTTTTGTTGTTTGAGTGTAATTTGGAGTTCATGGTGATTTTATTTTCTGATCTGTATGAAGTAAAGTTATTTAAGGCATCTTTCTCCTTGGCCTTGAAATTGGCTTTTAGAAGAGGCAAACTGGTGGTTCCTACTGGTCATACAGGGATGAAATCCGGTGATGATTTGGTGTTCCATAATATCCTCAGATTGATAATTTGCAGATGGAAGATGGACAGAGCAAGTAGAGGATCGTGGTTAACCATTCAGATGGTAGGGCGTTCTTAGTGTCCATATGTTTTGGTGAGGGATTTCTTGTTTGAGATGTTTACTACTTGATGCTAATGAGCTTGGAATTCTCTTCTCGCATAGGATTGGCAATGGAGGCAAATGCACTAGGTATGGGGAAAGTGTATATTTAGCACTTTAACAGGTGGTCTTCTGTTGGTCATTATTTTATGTCTGCTCTTATTTGGTCTTCTTCAAGATTTTCCCTTTTCATATTCCTGCATTGATGTCTGGAGAGACATTCATTCATTTACTGGGCGGCTTGTCAAGCGAAACTTCGCCCACTGTGTCCCAGTTTGGATTTATCATCTGCAGAGGAACATTGGCATGGAATCAGGGGTTTACAGTGGTAGAATTGTTACCTAAGTTGATAGCTTTTAATTAGCGTGCCAAACCTACCAGTGCTTTTTTATTCATACTGGTCAGTCTAGTCAATTGACCAATCTGGGTCAAGTTCACTCCTCCATGTGAAAAAATTGCATTTCAGTCTGGTCCGATCTTCTACCCAGAAGAGTATTGAGGCTTCCACAAAGCTATAGAAAGATCAAGTAAGATGTTAAATGTCATTTTTTTCCATTTTGAAAAAGTATTTGGAAGAGTTGTGATTCGACACGTGATATTGGACAGGGATAGTTGGGAAGTTCAGCATGCTGATGGAGTTCATTTCATGATATAAGCATCAATATCCCCATATCAGGCCTTCAATATGGGCTTGAGAAGGTTCTGTCGTTGCTCATGAGGATGATCAGAATACTGAATAAGTGTCTCAATATTTCCTCCTTGGCGGGGTTGTGGCCCTGAATGGAGAAGAAAGGTACCATGTTATATATCATCATATATATTTGTTACTCAAATTTTACTGCTTTTTTAACTATCCACAAAAAACTGACCAACAGAATAAAGCAAGTGAGAGCAGGTGCAAGCTGCTATGACTGTATAATATAGAAACCAAAGAATACAACAGTCTCTTTAAGAGCAAAGATGGAAAACATTGGTGCCCAGGAGCGTAATGATCGCTACCGTGACCAGGCCCTCTGCAGGAGGGAGGCCCACAGACAAAAGGGCAAATTTCAACTGGATGTGCTCTCAAGAATGCATGTTCAGCTGAAATGCATTGCAGTAAAGGTAACCGGGGGCCCATTTACATACAAGGTGCAGCTGATGTTGGCTTGCAAGTCACTGTTGGTGCATGGCAGTGATGTTATATGTTGGCCGTCACTTGCATGCTGAAGTCAGCTGCCAGCTTCTGTACCAGCTACAGAAAAAGACACCAGGTGACGCGGACCAGAGGAAGGTAAGTAGAATGGTTTATTTTTTTGTGAGCTAAAGAACAGCGGCATAATGAGGAACATATTTACCAGAAAGGAGCCCAGGATGAGAAACATACAGTGGGTTCGGAAAGTATTCAGACCCCTTTAAATTTTTCACTCTTTGTTTCATTGCAGTCATTTGGTAAATGCAAAAAAGTTTATATTTTTCTCATTAATGTACACTCTGCACCCCATCTTTACTGAAAAAACCACAAATACAGAAAATTTTGCAAATTTAATAAAAATAAAAACTGAAATATCACATGGTCATAAGTATTCAGACCCTTTGCTCAGTATTGAGTAGAAACACCTTTTGAGCTAGTACAGCCATGAGTAGGGTTGAGCATTCCGATACTGCAAATATCGGGTATCGGCCGATATTGGCTGTATCGGAATTCCGATTCCGAGTTCTGATATTTTCGTCATATCGGATACCGGAATCGGAATGTCACTGTCAGTGTCCGTCGGTCGGGTCTGTCAGGAGTAGAGTTGAGCGATACTTTCCGATATCCTAAAGTATCGGAATCGGAATGGTATCGCCGATATCACTAAAATATCGGCGATACCCGATACCGATACCGGAAGTCCCATGTAAGTCTATGGGAACAAAATATCGCAACTAAAAAAAACCCATTCTTTCCTTGTAAACACTAAATATACACACATAGAATACATATATATATATATATACTATATATATATATATATACATGTCATTGTGACATATATATATACATATATGTATAGTTTATACACTTCTACATAGTAAAATATCCTCTGATTCAATTGCCGGGTAAAGCCGGCTTCAGTGAAAAGACAGAAGCACCCGACATGAAATGACACTTGGTGTACATAGGGTTAACCATGTCTTTTCATGTCGTTTGCTATCTGATTTGCACAAACAATTAAATCAGACTATGTGTGCAAAATTTCACACCTGTAGGGGTTAATTAAAGGTGTAAATTCGTTGTAAAAAAAACGGACTTTTTTGCTACGAATTTACACCTTTAATTAACCCCTACAGGTGTGAAATTTTGCACACATAGTCTGATTTAATTGTTTGTGCAAATTAGATAGCAAAGGACATGAAAAGACATGGTTAACCCTATGTACACCAAGTGTCATTTCATGTCGGGTCACCCGACATGAAATGACACTTGGTGTACATAGGGTTAACCATGTCTTTTCATGTCCTTTGCTATCTAATTTGCACAAACAATTAAATCAGACTATGTGTGCAAAATTTCACACCTGTAGGGGTTAATTAAAGGTGTAAATTCGTTGTAAAAAAATGGACTTTTTTGCTACGAATTTACACCTTTAATTAACCCCTACAGGTGTGAAATTTTGCACACATAGTCTGATTTAATTGTTTGTGCAAATTAGATAGCAAAGGACATGAAAAGACATGGTTAACCCTATGTACACCAAGTGTCATTTCATGTCGGGTTCTGCATTTTCACAAAAGCCGGCAATTGAATTAGCGGCTATTATACTATGTAGAAGTGTATGAACTACAAATATAAATATATATATATATGTGTCACAAATTCAATGACATGTATATATATATATGAGGTGTAAAATTGCTGAAAAAAAATGCGTGGGCTCCCGCCCTATTTTCGCAACCAGACAGACAAAGCCAGTGAGTGGGGGCAGATAATAATAGCCCAGAGAGGGACCATTATTTTTCCCCCCCCCCGGCTACTAACATCTGCCCCCAGACACCCCAGGAAAGACAAATCTATAATTAGATTCGCCCTTTCTGGCACTTTGCCCGTCTATTCCCATTGCCCTGTAGCGGTGGCGAATGGGTTAATATGGGGTTAAAGCCACCTTGCTATTGAAAGGTGACCTTAAGCCAGGTTAATAATTGAGAGCTGTCAATTAGACAACTATCAATTATTAATCCTATTGCATGAAATAAAAATAAAACACACACACTTTAATTAAAAATCATTTTAATGAAATAAAGACACATGTTTTTGACCATCTTTTATTTTACTGCAAAAACCATTTCCTGTAATAAAAATAAAATAAAAAAGCAAAATTATTCTTACCTATCCCATGCACAGTCAGGTCCCACGGTGTAATCCTTCAGAAAGGGTTAATGTTTACTGCAGGGACCGCAGCTAATGCTGCAGCCTCACAGTAAACCCCAAATGAATGAGTTCCTCTCCTGCCTGACAGGAGAGTAAAGGCTGGGTGTCACATAACGATACACCAGCGATCCCGACAACGATATGCACTTGTCAGGATCGCTGGTGTATCGCTACATGATCGCTGCTGAGCTGCCAAACAGGCAGCTCAGGCAGCGATCTGGGACAGCAACACTGCGGGTAACATCGCTTAAGGGCCCGTCTCACATAGCGATATCGCTACCGAGATCGCTGCTGAGTCACTAGTTTTGTGAAGCAGCAGCGAGCTCACCAGCGATATCGCTGTGTGTGACATTCAGCGACGATCAGCCCCCCTGCCGGGTATCGCTGATCGTCGCAGAAATGTCAGGACCTTTTTTTGATCGCTGGTTTCCCTCTGACAGGCACGCATCGCTGCGTGTGACAGGCGGGAGACCAGCGATCCGCTGGTAACCAAGGTACACAGCGGGTTTCCAGGCACCGCGCAGCGCTTGGAAACCCGCTGTGTACCTTGGATACCAGCTCCCTGCATCAGGGCGCTGGTATCCAAGGTACACAGCGGGTTTCTAGGCACAGCCCCGCGCCTGGAAACCCGCTGTGTACCTTGGTTACCAGCGGATCGCTGGTCTCCCGCCTGTCACACGCAGCGATGTGTGCCTGTCAGCGGGAAACCAGCGATCAAAAAAAGGTCCTGACATTTCAGCGACGATCAGCGATACCCGGCAGGGGGGCTGATCGTCGCTGAATGTCACACACAGCGATATCGCTGGTGAGCTCGCTGCTGCGTCACAAAACTAGTGACTCAGCAGCGATCTCGGTAGCGATATCGCTATGTGAGACGGGCCCTTAAGTGGAAAGCTTAATTGATTGCTTTCCACTTTCACTTCAGGTCAGCCAGGGACACAATCAGTGACGTCAGAGGGAACTGATTAAGAAAAATAGGGGTTCCCTTCGAAAAAAAAATGGCGTGGGGTCCCCCCTATTTTTGTTAACCAGCCAGATGAAGCAGACCGCTGAGGCCTGGATTTTCAGGCTGTTAAGGAGCCAAGATCCATGGACCTTGCCAGCCTGATAATACTAGGCCACAGCAGTCTGCATATCTTGGCTGATTAACAAAAATAGGGGATCCCCTCGAAAAAAATTGGCGTGGGGTCCCCCCTATTTTTGTTAACCAGCCAGATGAAGCAGACCGCTGAGGCCTGGTTTTTCAGGCTGGTAAGGATCCAATATCCATGGACCTTGCCAGCCTGATAATACCAGGCCACAGCAGTCTGCTTAGCTTGGCTGGTTAACAAAAATAGGGGATCCCCTCGAAAAAAAAACGGCGTGGGGATCCCCCCTATTTTTGTTAACCAGCCAAGTAAAATGCAGACTGCTGCGGCCTGGTATTAAAAGACTGTCAAGGCCCATGGATTTTGGCCCTCAACAGCCTGATAATACCAGGCTACAGCAGCCCCACATTTGGCGCATCAAAAGATGTGCCAATTGTGGCACTTTACCCGGCTCTTCCCACTTGCCCTGTAGCGGTGGCAAGCGGGGTAATAAGGGGTTAATGTCACCGTTGATTGCACGGTGACAATAAGCCTGGTTAATAATGGAGAGGTGTCAATAAGACACCGATCCATTATTAATCCCAAAGTTATTAAATGTATAAAAAAAAGACAAAGCAAGAAAAAAGTATTTTAATGAAATAAAAGAGACAACACAGTTTTCATTAATTTTATTACTCTCTCATTCCTGCGACGCCATCGATCTCCTGTAAAAAAAAAAAAAAACAAACCAACAGTATACCACCTGTCCGACGCAGTCCATAAAGACAGTCCCACGACGATCCAACTCTGCTACATCGCAATGACAGGCAGAGCCTGTCATGGCGACGCAGCACAGCTGATTACCTGCTTCCCCGGCGGTGACGTCATCGGACTGACTGCTTTACGGCCGGGATTACCCAGCAGTCACTGCAGTTATCGCGAGAAACTGCATGTGACCGCCGGGGAAAGAAGATTGCGGCCATGAAGCAGTCCAGGACGTGACCGCCGGAGATCTTCTGCCAGGTAAGTGCCGCTGACTCCTGACAGACCCGACCGACGGACACTGACAGTGACAGTGACAATCCCGATTCCGGTATCCGATAAGACGAAAATATCGGTACTCGGAATCGAATTCCGATACAGCCAATATCGGCCGATACCCGATATTTGCAGTATCGGAATGCTCAACCCTAGTCAGGAGTCAGCGGCACTTACCCGGCAGAAGATCTCCGGCGGTCACATCCCGGACTGCTTGATAGCCGCCATCCTCTTCTCCCTGGCGGTCACATGCAGTTTCTCGCGATAACTGCAGTGACTGCTGGGTAATCGCGGCCGTAAAGCAGTCCAATGACGTCACCGCCGGGGAAGCAGGTAATCAGCTGTGCTGCGTTGCGATGACAGCCTCTGCCTGTCATTGCGATGTAGCAGAGCTGGATCGTCGTGGGACAATCGTTACTATGGACTGCGTCGGACAGGTGGTATACTGTTGGTTTGTTTTTTTAATTTTTTTACAGGACATCGATGGCGTCGCAGGAATGAGAGAGTAATAAAATAAATGAAAACTGTGTTGTCTCTTTTATTTCATTAAAAGACTTTTTTCTTGCTGTGTCTTTTTTTTAAACATTTAAAAACTTTGGGATTAATAATGGATCGGTGTCTTATTGACGCCTCTCCATTATTAACCGGGCTTATTGTCACCGTGCAATCAACGGTGACATTAACCCCTTATTACCCCGCTTGTCACCGCTACAGGGCAAGTGGGAAGAGCCGGGTAAAGTGCCACAATTGGCACATCTTTTGATGCGCCAAATGTGGGGCTGCTGTAGCCTGGTATTATCAGGCTGTTGAGGGCCAAAATCCATGGGCCTTGACAGTCTTTTAATACCAGGCCGCAGCAGTCTGCATTTTACTTGGCTGGTTAACAAAAATAGGGGGATCCCCAAGCCGTTTTTTTTTCGAGGGGATCCCCTATTTTTGTTAACCAGCCAAGCTAAGCAGACTGCTGTGGCCTGGTATTATCAGGCTTGCAAGGTCCATGGATATTGGATCCTTACCAGCCTGAAAAACCAGGCCTCAGCGGTCTGCTTCATCTGGCTGGTTAACAAAAATAGGGGGGACCCCACGCCAATTTTTTTCGAGGGGATCCCCTATTTTTGTTAATCAGCCAAGATATGCAGACTGCTGTGGCCTGGTATTATCAGGCTGGCAAGGTCCATGGATCTTGGCTCCTTAACAGCCTGAAAATCCAGGCCTCAGCAGTCTACTTCATCTGGCTGGTTAACAAAAATAGGGGGGACCCCACGCCAATTTTTTTCGAGGGGATCCCCTATTTTTGTTAATCAGCCAAGATATGCAGACTGCTGTGGCCTGGTATTATCAGGCTGGCAAGGTCCATGGATCTTGGCTCCTTAACAGCCTGAAAATCCAGGCCTCAGCGGTCTGCTTCATCTGGCTGGTTAACAAAAATAGGGGGGACCCCACGCCATTTTTTTTTCTAAGGGAACCCCTATTTTTGTTAATCAGTTCCCTCTGACGTCACTGATGGTGTCCCTGGCTGACCTGAAGTGAAAGTGGAAAGCAATCAATTAAGCTTTCCACTTCCTCTCCTGTCAGCCAGGAGAGGAGCTCATTCATTTGGGGGTTTACTGTGAGGCTGCAGCATTAGCTGCGGTCCCTGCAGTAAACATTAACCCTTTCTGAAGGATTACACCGTGGGACCTGGCTGTACATCGGATTGGTAAGAATAATTTTGCTTTATTATTTTATTTTTATTACAGGAAATTGTTTTAGCAGGTAAATAAAATATGGTCAAAAACTGTGTGATTATTTCATTAAACTTCTTTTTTATTAAAGTGTGTGTGTTTGATTTTTCTTTCATACAATAGGATTAATAATTAATAGTTGTCTAATTGACAGCTCTCAATTATTAACCTGGCTTAAAGTGACCTTTCAATTGCAAGGTCATTTTAACCCATTATTAACCCATTCGCCACCGCTACAGGGCAATGGGAATAGACGGGCAAAGTGCCAGAAAGGGCAAATCTAATTAGAGATTTGCCCTTTCTGGGGTGTCTGGGGGCAGATGTTAGTAGCCGGGGGGGGGCCAAAAATAATGGTCCCTCTCTGGGCTATTATTATCTGCCCCCACTCACTGGCTTTGTCTGTCTGGTTGCGAAAATAGGGCGGGAGCCCACGCATTTTTTTCAGCAATTTTACACCTCATATATATATATACATGTCATTGAGTTTGTGACACATATATATATATATTTATAGTTCATACACTTCTACATAGTATAATAGCCGCTAATTCAATTGCCGGCTTTTGTGAAAATGCAGAACCCGACATGAAATGACACTTGGTTTACATAGAGTTAACCATGTCTTTTCATGTAGTTTGATATCTGATTTGCACAAACAATTACATGAGTGTAAAGGTACTGCCACACTAAACAATCCCGCTAGCGATCACAATAACGACGCATACTAATGCGATCGCTAGCGGGATTGTTTCTATATCGCTAAGTGCGGCCACATTTAGCGATATAGTTAACAACGCTATCGCCGTTAGCGATCTTCTTAACGACTTTAGTGGTACAAAAGTACCGCTAAATCGCTAAGAAAAGGTGCCACACTAGCGATATATACTTACCCAGCGGGAGCGCCGACGAGAAAATAGGGTCCGGAACGATTCCAGCGACGAGCGAGATCACAGCAGGAAGCTCGTCGCTGGCAGCTGCCGCACTGAACAACATCGCTAACGGGATCGCTAAATAGTGACGTTTTTTAGCGATCCCGTTAGCGATATTGTTCAGTGTGGCATACCCTTAAGTGTGCAAAATTTCACACCTGTAGGGGTTAATTAAAGGTGTAAATTCGTAGCAAAAAAGTCAGTTTTTTTTACAACGAATTTACACCTTTAATTAACCCCTACAGGTGTGAAATTTTGCACACTTACACTCATGTAATTGTTTGTGCAAATCAGATATCAAACTACATGAAAAGACATGGTTAACTCTATGTAAACCAAGTGTCATTTCATGTCGGGTGCTTCTGTCTTTTCACAAAAGCCGGCTTTACCCGGCAATTGAATCAGAGGCTATTTTACTATGTAGAAGTGTATAAACTATAAATATATGTATATATATATGTCACAATGACATGTATATATATATATATATATGTATTCTATGTGTGTATATTTAGTGTTTACAAGGAAAGAAAGAGGTTTTTTTAGTTACGTATTTTGTTCCCATAGACTTACATTGGATTTCCGGTATCGGTATCGGGTATCGCCGATATTTTAATGGTATCGGCGATACCATTCCGATTCCGATACTTTTGGATATCGGAAAGTATCGCTCAACTCTAGCCATGAGTCATCTTGGGAATGATGCAACAAGTTTTTCACACCTGGATTTAGGGATCCTCTGCCATTCTTCCTTGCAGATCCTCTCCAGTTGTGTTAGGTTGGATGGTGAACGTTGGTGGACAGCCATTTTCAGGTCTCTCCAGAGATGCTCAATTGGGTTTAGATCAGGGCTCTGGCTGGGTCAGTCAGGAATGGTCACAGAGTTGTTCTGAAGCCACTCCTTTGTTATTTTAGCTGTGTGCTTAGGGTCATTGTCTTGTTGGAAGGTGAGGTCTGAGGTCCAGAGCACTCTGGAAGAGGTTTTCATCCAGGATATCTCTGTACTTGGCCACATTCATGTTTCCTTCAATTGCAACCAGTCGTCCTGTCCCTGCAGCTGAAAAACACCCCCATAGCATGATGCTGCCACCACCATGTTTCACTGTTGGGATTGTATTGGGCAGGTAATGAGCAGTGCCTGGTTTTCTGCACACATACCACTTAGAATTATCACCAAAAAGTTCTATCTTCGTTTCATCAGACTGGAGAATCTTATTTCTCATAGTCTGGGAGTCCTTTGTGTGTTTTTTTAGCAAACTCTATGGGGGCTTTCATATGTCTTGCACTGAGGAGAGGCTTCCGTCGGGCCACTCTACCATAAAGGCCTGACTGGTGGAGGGCTGCAGTGATAGTTGACTTTGTGGAACTTTCTCCCTTCTCCCTTCTACATCTGTGGAGATCAGCCACAGTGATCTTGGAGTTCTTCTTTACCGCTCTCATCGAGGCTCTTTTTCCATGATTGCTCAGTTTGGCTGGAAGGCCAGGTCTAGGAAGATTTCTGGTGGTCCCAAACTTCTTCCAATAAAGGAATATGGAGGCCACTGTGCTCTTACAAACCTTGAGTACTTCAGAAATTCTTTTGTAACCTTGGCCAGATGTGTGCCTTGCCACAATTCTGTCTCTGAGCTCCTTGGCCAGTTCCTTTGACCTCATGATTCTGATTTGGTGTGACATGCACTGTGAGCTGTGAGGTCTTATATAGACAGGTGTGTGCCTTTACAAATCAAGTCCTATCAGTTTAATTAAACATAGGTGGACTCCAATGAAGAAGTAGAACCATCTCAAGGAGGATCATAAGGAATGGACAGCATGTGATGTAAATGTGAGTGTCTGAACAAAGGGTCTGAATACTTATGACCATGCAATATTTCAATTTTTCTTTTTTAGTAAATTTGCAAGAATTTCTACATTTCTGGTTTTTATCAGTCAAGATGGAGTGCAGAGTGTACATTAATGAGAAAAAAATGAACTTTTTTGCATTTACCAAATGGCTGCAATGAAACAAAGAGTGAAACATTTAATGGGGTCTCAATACATTCTGAACCCACTGTATATATCAAGAAGGGGCCAAGGACGGGGACCTATAAACCAGTAATACCAGGATGAACCCAGGATAGGTGACATATATACCAGAATAGGGGACATACAGTATATACCAGGATGGGGGACATATAAAACTGGAAGGGGCCCAGGTAGTGGGACATTAGTACAGGATGAGGCTCACCTGAATTAGACACTGCTAGTAATGAATTTGACAAACAGCAGTAACCATGCTACTATCCCTCGCCAGCTCTGCCCACTTTGTCATAGCTGGACAAAAATAGCGTGGGATTGCAAAAACAAAATCACAAAATTTTAGTGCAGCCTCAAATTGCGCCAAAACTTTGCTAGTTTTCAAACATTTTTACTCCATAATTTAGGCATAAAAGCTTTTGATGCATTGGGGCCTTTGAATGCATGAAATTGGACAGCATGACTACTATTTAGAATCCACTATAAAAATGAAGATACTTTGCGCACAAAGTGGCCAATTCATGTGAGCCCACCAGCCATGACAAGGTAACTCTTCTTTGATGGGACCTTAAACCTAATATTTATCAAACATGCCTACAAATTTAAAGGGCAGATAAGATTCAGCACTATTTAAAAGCAGCCTTAGGCTAATGGGAGGCATGAACATGGCTGGTGGGCTCTCATTAATTGACCAATCTGTGCGCTAAATGCTTTCATTTTGTAAGTATTTTCTATATAGCAATAATGCCGTCCAAATGTGATATATTCAGTGTCTAATTATATCTTATATCTGCCTTTTGACTCTATTTACAGGTGCTTCTCACAAAATTTGAATATCATCAAAAGGTAATTTATTTCAGTTCTTCAATACAAAAAGTGAAACTCATATATTCTATAGAGTCATTACACACACAGTGATCTATTTCACATGTTTATTTCTGTTAATGTTGATGATTATGGCTTACAGCCAATGAAAACCCCAAAGTCATTATCTCAGTAAATTAGAATACTTTATAACACCAGCCTGAAAAATTATTTTAAAATCCGAAATGTTGTCCTACTGAAATGTATGTTCAGTAAATACACTCAATACTTGGTCGGGGCTCCTTCTGCATCAATTACTGCATCAATAATAATAATAATCTTTATTTTTATATAGCGCTAACATATTCCGCAGCGCTTTACAGTTTGCACACATTATCGTCGCTGTCCCCGATGGGGCTCACAATCTAGATTCCCTATCAGTATGTTTTTGGAGTGTGGGAGGAAACCGGAGTACCCGGAGGAAACCCACGCAAACACGGGGAGAACATACAAACTCCTTGCAGATGTTGTCCTAGGTGGGATTCGAACCCAGGACTCCAGCGCTGCAAGGCTGTAGTGCTATCCACTGAGCCACCGTGCTGCCCTTAATGCGGCGTGGCATGGAGGCGATCAGCCTGTGGCACTGCTGAGAGGTTATGGAAGCCCAGGTTGCTTTGATAGCAGTCTTCAGCTCGTCTGCATTGTTAGGTCTGGTGCCTCTCATTTTCCTCTTGATAATACCCCATAGATTCTCTATGGGGTTAAGGTCAGGCGAGTTTGCTGCCAAACAAGCACAGTGATACTGTTGTGTGTACACCAGGTATTGGTACTTTTGGCAGTGTGGACAGGTGCCAAGTCCTGCTGGAGAATGAAATTTCCATCTCCAAAAAGCTTGTCGGCAGAGGGAAGCATGAACTGCTCTAAAATGTCCTGGTAGACGGCTGTGCTGACTTTGGTCTTGATAAAACACAGTGGACGTACACCAGCAGATGACACGGCTCCCAAACCATCACTGATTGTGGAAACTTCACACTAGACCTCCAGCAGCTTGGATTGTGGCCTCTCCACTCTTCCTCCA
>JARQOD010000004.1:22670825-22790778 GCA_033576555.1 Oophaga sylvatica
CCAAATTTGGGAGGTATGCTGTATGACCTCCCTACAACTTCTGGCCATGCTCCTGATGAGCGCGACGGATGGTCTCGTGAGGGATCTCCTCCCACACCTGGACTAAAGCATCCACCAACTCCTGGACAGTCTGTGGTGCAACGTGGCATGGCCTAAAATTTTCTGCAGCATGGCACAGCGTGCCACAGCCTTTGTCCCTCTTTCCCTTATTCAAAGGTTGGGAAGTATGATGTTGGGCCGCAAGAATATATTTTCTCTGGTGGGCCCAAGGTACTCCAGTCCGACGCTGCTGGCAAGGTCCATGTATGTTGGCTCCTTAACAGCCTTAAATACCATGCCTCAGCAGCAGGGGCGTACATATAAATCATGGGGCCCCATAGCAAAAGTCTGAATGTTCCCCACCCCCCCAAAAAAAAAACCCAGAGGCATTTGTAAATGTAAAGTGCCAGCACAGTGAGGGAAGTTGAGTCGCACAGAGACAGGGGTTTTGGGGGTACTCGGCACCGATCACGTCGACTTCTATGGGGGATGTCACGAGTAGCACAGCTCGGTCCGTGACCTGGGCGATCACTGGAATGTGGGATATTTCCAGGGGATGATAGAATGTTCGTGTAGTTTGTCGTGACGCCACCTGTAGTACCTGGTCAGGGTGTCCAGCGCTGCTGTGCAGGTCCTCTGGAAGGGATGGTGTAGTGCAGGTAGGTGAAAAGTCTTCTACAGGTAACACGCTATCCTTCCAGGGCAGATAGATGTGAGATAGAGCAATGGTGCAAAGTGATGTAGCAGAGTGGACTATGCGACGTAGTAAGAAAGCAGGAAACACTTCAAGTTAAACGTTGCATAATAAAAATTTTAATAATAACATTACAAAAGTGCAAATGGCTTATATTATGTGACATGTTTTGTTACTGTTCATACCCTTGATATGTGTTATACATGTGTGTTAATAAATACATATTCAACAAAAGTGCAAATAGCATTAGTGCCGAAGTTCGTGGAGACTTCTTAGGACTACCCCCACGGGGTAACTTCACAGTGTCCTTTACTTGAGCTTGTGGAGGACCCGCTCCAAACCTCCAACTGTGGTCTTGGGTGGGCTGCAAGACTTTACTTGAGCAGACCTCACTTTCGGCACACACCAAACGGGTTTTTAGTTTCTGAGGTAGTTGAAAATAGTGCACAGTAAAGTTTTTTGTAAAACCAAGATGGAGCACCGAAGTGCCAACTATTTACAGAAAAGTTTGTGAGCCAGTACAGTTCATGGCTTCAAAGTTCAACATTTTCATTACAGTGAAACACCATTACCCAACCTGGGTATATTAAGGCAACAATAAACTTGTTCTTCTGAACATTCACCGTCGGGTACATCAAACCATTACCCAACCTGGGTATATTAAGGCAACAATAAACTTCTTTTTATGAACATTCACCCGTCCGGGTACATCAATAATTTAACTATTTACATACAGAGACCCTGTCCGGGTTATTTAGACTTCTTTGGCTGGCCTCTTACAGGTACCACCTGGTACTCTTCTGGAGCTTGCCAAACATCCGTGACAGGAGGGTCCACCCAGACCTGATGACGTCGTGTGGCCTGTACAGTGACGTCGTGACCCGCTATCTGGGTCTGTGTGGCCACCTCTTTCATTCCCTCCGGGTCTGGACCCCTATGTCCCGGACTGAACGAACCCCAGGGGGCCTAACAGGCGCCGGGTACGGGCCAGCTATCATTATCATGTCCATAGCTGGGGCTGCTGAGGAGACCACTGAGGGAGGCTGGGGAGATTTACGGCGTGGGGTGGGCACTTGTGCAGAGACCTGGTTGGGGGAGGCTGAAGGCTCGTAGGGTCTGTCAGTTTCCTGACACTCTGGGGAGTAGGGGTCGCACCTGGTAACATTTAGGGCGTACCATCCATTGTAACCCCAGTGTCGGGTGTAAGTCACCAAGTCTCCTGGCAACAGGTCCCTCCCCGGGTGTCCTTCTGGGAGGTGAGCCTCCACGTCCCGCCGGGTTACAAAAACTTCTAAATAAAGTCCAGGCTCCTGGATGAAGCCCCAACCACCTTTTAACTTAAAGTTCCGTACTGCACCCTTACGCCGCGGCTCCCTCACCGTACTTTTATCCTTTCTCATACGTGCCTTCTCTGCCAGGTCCTTCTCCAGGTGACGTTGCCGAAGCTTTTGGGATTCTCGCTGCTCCCTTTGTCGCTCTGCTTCCCGCTCCCGACGTCTCCACTCTTCCTCCTGACGCCGGTTGTAATTCTCCTCCACCAGCATCTCCATGTCTCCACCATCAAACGCCAGCTTACGATGTACGGTTTGCGGCAGCTCTCCTGGCGCCCACCAGTCCTGGCGGCGCTCACCTGCGGCGGAAGCAGCCGGCTCTGGAACAGATGACGGTCGGGGCTCCGGTACAGGCAGGTAGAGCTCTGGTGCCTGCGCGGCCTCCTCCATGAGGACGGGTGTCGCTTCTTCTGCCTCAGCGACGGGGGCAGACAGCAGGATCTGGGGTGCTGGTGCGGCGTTTTCTGCAGGAACGGGTGCCTCCACTGTGATACTGGCAACCGGTTCAGATTGCAAGGGCTGGGATGCCCGCACGGCCTCCTGTACTGGAACGGGTGCCTCCACTGAGATACTGGCAACCGGTTCAGATTGCAAGGGCTGGGATGCCCGCACGCCTCCTCTACTGGAACGGGTGCCTCCACTGAGATACTGGCAACGGTTCAGATTGCAAGGGTGGGATGCCCGCACCGCTCTCTCTGGAATGGGTGCTCACTGAGATACTGGCAACCGGTTCAGATTGCAAGGGCTGGGATGCCCGCACGGCCTCCTGTACTGGAACGGGTGCCTCCACTGAGATACTGGCAACCGGTTCAGATTGCAAGGGCTGGGATGCCCGCACGGCCTCCTCTACTGTAACGGGTGCCTCACCTTCCGGTACAGACACTTCAGGGGGTAAGAGGGATTGGCGCCGCTCCAATTGTAGTTTTAGGGCCCGCCAGCTCGCTTCCATCCTGGCGACCTCCTCCCGGTGCCGGGCCAGGTCTCTCAGGGTATCCTCCGCTTCTTCCAGCGTAGGAGGGTTTCCAGGCCGGGTGCCAAACGGTGGCTCCGTGGCGATCGGGTCGCTTCCGTGGGGGGAGAGCTCTGACTCCTCCATCCCTTCCCACTTCTGCTCACGTCCATTCGCCATCTCAGCAAAGTCACATGTGTCATTAGCATCAGGAGAGGCGACATCTTTTGTAGGGAGGCGGGACCTTCGCGTTCGTTTCGCCCACTGAGGAGGATGAGGAGGCGGAACTCCAGAGCTGTGGGGCACGATCTTACATTGCAGTAACATTTAGAGTGTGCGGACATCGTTTTCGCGCCACGGAGTGAGTGTACGCCCACGAGAGCACGCCCTTATTCTTCACCTGTGCCTCGTGGCGCAGATATGACGGAAAAATGGCAAATACAGTCTATGATGATTTTTGCAATTCTCAAGCAAAAAAACAGTTCAATTAAGGCACACAGGACTCGCTTATAGCGAGCTTCTGAATCCTGTTCGCTGGGTGCGATGCAACATCTCTGTGGCGACTGGACCCTCGGGTGCTTCTGTCTTTTCACAAATGCCGGCTTTACCCGGCAATTGAATCAGAGGCTATTTTACTATGTAGAAGTGATAAACTATAAATATATGTATATATATATATGTCACAATGACATGTATTATATATATTATATATATATATATGTATTCTAAGTGTGTATATTTTGTGTTTACAAGGAAAGAAAGTGTTTTTTTAGTTGTGATATTTTGTTCCCATAGACTTACATGGGACTTCCGGTATCGGAATCGGATATCGCCGATATTTAGTGATATCGGCGATACCATTCCGATCCGATATTTTTAGATATCGAGCAGTATCGCTCAACACTACTGGTGGAATATTTGGATGTGAATGAAGAGAAGACTGTTACATCTCTCTGTACGAACACTCCATATCCAAGTAAGTGACACCGCTTTATCTAAAGCTTATACTGTTTTTTTTTTCTTCCGAATGTTTTACCAATAACTAAATTAAAAGGTCACTTTCAACAAACTTTGTATAAATCTATAGTAAGAAACTATTAAATATGTCCTATCAGAGAAATCTGCTTCTTTCTCCACTTATGAGCCACTTCTTCTTCTCTACCCTTGTATTCTGAATAGTAATGAGAGCGAGTGCTTTGATAAGACGTTACCTGAGCATGCTCGGGTGCTTACCGAGTATCTTGGGTGTGCTCAAATAATATGTTCGAGTCCCCGCGGCTGCGTGTCTCCCGGCTGTTACATCTGCAACACATTCAGACATTACCTGTTTGTTAGGCAATCCCCGCATGTGTTGTGGCTGTCGAGCAGCCATGAGACATGTAGCCGTGGGGACTCTGACATAACATTCGAACATGCCGAAGACACTCAGTTAGCACCCGAGCATGCTCAGATAACGCCTTATCCTAGCACCATTCGCTCATCACTAATAATGACCAGAAGTGTTATTTCCCCAACCCGCCAAAAAACACTTTTTTGTCTCCTGGATGATGTGGTAAAGGTGAAATTCTACACACTTTTGAATATTTTTAAAGGGGTATTCCATCTCAAAAACAGGTGTAATAGTAATAATTCTAGCAAATACCTCCAGTTAGAAATGTAGTATAGTTCTTCAGATTCCCTATGTGGCTTACTTCATGTGCAGGGCATTGCAGTATCTTTGGTATGCATGGTTACGACCACTAAGAGCCATCTAACGTCACTATATGAGTGGTCATAACCATGGATACCAAAGCTACTACCATTCCCTGCACTTGAGGTAAGCGACATAGCTAATCAGAAGAACTATACTACATTTCTAATTGGAGGTGTTTTCTAATATTATAATTACACAAACTACATATTGGGATAGGATCTTGGAGATGGAAATACCCCTTTAATCCAATAAAATAACAAAAACGATAAATCTAAATTGGAAAAGTTTGATATCGCTGTAACATAACTGACCATGAACTGTTGTGCCATTTTTTTTTACCCCATAATGAATAAAAACGAAAACCGAACAAAAAAACTATTGGCTGAATTGCAGTTTTTTTTCTCCCTATTTATTTGTATTTCACTCCACCTCACACATTTTTCCTGATTTCTATTACATTATATAGTAAAATGAATGGAGTCTTTTGAAAATTCTCGCTGCATATAGTTTTCTTTTTCCAGACGATCTTCTAGAACGTCCCGTGTTGTATTATTTGTAAGACCTGCCCTCCTTCTGATGCCGCGCACTTAATGGTGATGTCTGTTTTTTAGGCACACCACACCCATTTGGAAATTGAACCCTTTACATTGCTTGGGGTTTGTGCTGGACTTATCCCGTACCCACATCACAACCAGTCCCCAAGAAAACACTTACCAGTGCGCCATGGGAAAACAAGCCATGGGTAAGGAAACCTTTTTTGTTACGTCTCGGCTATGGGCCCATTCATAATTCATAATTTTGGCTCGTTAATGAGTGCTGACGGTCTATACACAAGGCAATTGCTTTCTGGTCCATTTTAAAGGGCCAACGAAAATTTTCGAAAATGATCGTTCTTTCGACAACGGCGAATTTGATGCTGGCATGACTGATCCGCTCACTCTATGAATCAGTGCCAAAATGTTTACGCGGACCGATTATAACTGCTCGTTTCCAACTAACGCTCATTGACAACTTGTCCAAATGGGCCTTAAATGTGACGTGCACCCTGCTTTGATCGATCAGGAAATATAGCCTCCACCTTGTGGTTTTACAACTGGTGTGAAACTAGGACTCACCAACAGTGTGTGATTAAAGCTGAAGCACACGTTAGAAGTATTCCACCCCAACATGTTTCGCCAGGATGGCAGCTTCATCAGGAGATGGGATAGTCACAATCTGTTCCATCCCATTGATGAAGTCACTGTCACAGTGAAACATGTTTGAGGGGAAACTTCAACAGTGTGAACACACATTAGAAGTGTCCCCACAGATTTACCATGATAGCAGCTTCATCAGGGGATGGGATAGTCTTATTTTGTCCCAACCACTGATGAAGCCGCTCTCACAGTGAAACATGTTTGAGGGGATACTTCAACAGTGTGAACACACATTAGAAGTGTAGCAGCTTCATCAGGGGATGGGATAGTCTCATTTTGTCCCAACCACTGATGAAGCCGCTCTCACAGTGAAACATGTTTAGGCACTTATACACATTAATGATAATGGGACCTACAAAATGTTTTTTCACATTATCCCTAAAATCAGACTGTTTTAAAATATACAAAAATAAGTTACATTTTGGCTTTCTGTTGGAGAGAGCCAGGCCATATGCCATTCTAGTGATGTTTTTATTTTACATGCATTATGGGGGATCGATGAGCGCTAAACGGGACTAAGACATCAGGTCACGTAAGTAGGGGCCACACATAGTGTCCTCCTCACCATTCCTTCATGCATATGGTGTGAAGAACAACATATAACTCAATGCTCTGCTTCACCAAGAAATCAGCCAATTGCATCATTTCTGATGGTTTCCCGATAACTTGTTACGTTTTCACTAATTTGCAAAAAAAAGGAAAGAGATTACTTATAAATGATGCGTGTAATGGAAAAGTGGGAAGCATTCACTAATTTAAGAATACCTGTACACATTGGAGATGTGATGTGGATTTCACGAACCATGTCTGCAGCATTTCTACACGTTTTGGCACAAATTTTAAATGTAGATTTCACCTTCTACTTTACATATGCTGCTGATTTACAAATCCGTACAGGTCGTGTTCTGCATCAGCTGAAATGTGTATTATGATGCTCTGCAGCGGCTGACGTGTATTATGAGGTTCTGCAGCAGCTGAGGTGTGTATTATGAGGTTCTGCAGCAGCTGCAGTGTATATTATGAGGTTGTGCAGCAGCTGCGGTGTATATTATGAGGTTCTGCAGCAGCTGCGGTGTATATTATGAGGTTCTGCATCAGCTGATATGTGTATTATGATGCTCTGCAGCAGCTGCAGTGTATATTATGAGGTTGTGCAGCAGCTGCGGTGTATATTATGAGGTTCTGCAGCAGCTGCGGTGGATATTATGAGGTTCTGCAGCAGCTGCGGTGTATATTATGAGGTTCTGCAGCAGCTGCGGTGTATATTATGAGATTCTGCTGCAGTTGAGGTGTATATTCATTATTCCATGTTTTTACCTCGGCTTCTTTCTCTGACTATTCTTACGGTTTCTGATTTTGTACTTTTCCTGCCCTCTTGGTCCTGATCCAGCTACCTGACCCCTCCTGCCAGCTGCCAGGTGACCACTGACAGAACATCCTTGTTGACCTAATATTAATGGAAAAAAAAGTTAGCGGGTTTTTGCTATGTAATCAGCATGATGTTGGGGCTAAGAGCCTGATTCCAGCGTTCGGATACTTACTAGCCTGTGTGTTCCTGTTTTAATAAAATCAGTGTTTTATCATCAGGAGATTATCACTACAGGACTAGGAGTCTCATGCATCCTAGTCTGTATAACCCCGCCCCCACCACTAATTGGTTTCCTGTCAATGTACAGTATACACAGAAAGCTGCCAATCAGTGGTGTGGGCGGGGTTATATAAGGCTCAGAATTCTGAGCTCTGCTAGATCTGCAGCAGAGAAAACAGAGAATGACATCACTCAGAGCAGCAAGTGGCACATCACTGGAATCAGAATCTCAGCCCCTACATCATATTATAGTGCAAAAACCTGCTGACATATTCACCTGAGAAAAAGTCCATATGGCCACATAATAGGAACTTTTCTTACTAAGTGAAGCATTATCAAATTTCTACTTATGTTTATTTGCAGTAGGCTGGTATATATTGGTTTTCCTACCAGGCACACCCAACAGTAAATGAAACTTCACATACTTTATCCATACAAGGTACCTAATGATGAAAATGATATTGCGCTGTGTATAATTGTGAATTAATTTAACTCTATTGATTACATGCGTGCCCGAAAAAAACAATTTCGTACAGATAATATATGGACTTAAATTACATTTTGGAAAGCGGAGAATATACTGTGAGCTGAAACGTTATATGTATGGTTTCTTCATATTAAATGATTATTTTTTTCATTAATGACTATTGTTTTTCCTATGTAAAGCGACAGTTATATGATAACATATTAATCGTGACACAGTAATTACTTTTAGTATCGAATGTTTCTTTCTCTATATATTGATCTTGCTCACGCATATTTTGCATATCTATCGTTGCCTAATGAAGATTAGATTATAGGCAGTCCATTAGCATGAAATATACGAACGTATCCTAACTTCTTCCACAGTATGGTAACCCTTGGGATCTGTATAATAGGCAAATATGAGGCATATTTCAGTATTGTGTGTCAGGATCTTTATCTTTGAGAAAATGGGAAAAAAATATTCTGCATAAGAAGAGATAAAAGAAAAAACTAAGAAACAGAAAAAAATATATTTTTTGGTGGCATTTTCTAATACATTTGCAAAGGTATTGAAAGAATTATTAACAAGCTTTTTTGAGAGTGTTCCACAAAGAAAGTGCATTTGTGGATAAAGGTCGACGTCGTGTTATGCTTTTAAATGAAAGATGTGTATCGGGTATAGGCTCTACAAAAATTGATTATATAGATATTGACCCTTAACATTTCCAAAGAGGCGTGATTAACATACGGACTAGAAAATGCAAATAGCATAATCTGAATTTGGCATATATAGCATGATGGATGGCAAATGCTAATACTCGATGGAAGGATGTACTGCACTGATTAATCATACTGCCGGTGATGGATCAGTGGACCGTGCTTTGTGTTGGTTGATAGGATCTATGTTGGAGACTCCTGACTGAAGATATCCGTCAAGATGAACAACAGTATTTGTAAGTCTCTTATCCCTGCATGAGTCATCATAGCACTACAGTTCTACATCACCGGCAGTGAGGAGGAGAGGAGCAGCTGGGTCAGGGTGGAGCTGGGTTGCCTTGGACTTGGTAGTTATGTAGAATTGTAGTTTTACTGATGACTCATGCAGGGAAAAGAGACTTCCTGTTTCTACATAGAACCTAGAAAGATTCAGCTAGTCAGTTTTTAATCATGTGATTTCATAGACCTAATGCAAAAGAGAAGAATTAGCTGGGTAGACGGTCAACGTGAGCAATTATAAGTACACAGTGCTGTATAATATGTTGATTGCAATATATTACGAGAATTAAAAGTTTGATGGGAATAATTCCTTAAAGAAGTTGGACAACTTCTTCTCATACCCTTCTCTTGGCCCCATAAAATAATAAAGCTTATACTCACCTCCCATGCTGGTGCCGTTCTCACGGTGTCTGCACTGGCTCTCGTGCCCAATCAGCGCTGGCGTCACTGTCCCCGCCTCCTGTCGAGTAGAGCAGGAGGAGGAAGTCTGAGATCAGCTGTAGCCCGGACTTCCTCTTCATATTGGATTTGTTCGAAGGCGGAGACAGTGATGGCGGCGCTGATTGTGCGCCAGTGTCATGAGTCACAGGACCAGGAGAACGAATGGCGACACCGCGGGAATGGCGCTTGTGTATAACATACATTAATAATGTTTTTTCTGGTCACTACACTTGCACGGGAGGTGAGTATAGGCTTTATTATTTTATGGAGCTTCAATATTTTGATCAATAAGGGGTTGTCCTAGAAGTGGACCATCACTTTAATTATTTATACAGTTTGCATTGTGAAGTAATGTGATAAATCCACTTTAACCCCTTAATGTCCATTGACGTGCACAGTCCATCATGGCAAGATGTCAGTTTTGGCACCTTGACGGACTGTGCACGTCTTGCCTTTGAACTACCACTGCGTGTAAACACGCAGTGGTAGTTCAGTGCCGACAGCTGTCACAGACAGCTGACAGGTACGGCAAGCGGTGCGGGGACCTTTGCCGTCGGTCCCCGCACCTACAGTGCTGTGATTGGTCAGTCAATCTGACTGACCAAACACAGCAGCGATCGCGCAGGAGATGCTGAAATTTCAGCATCTCCAGCGCGATCAGTGCAGGAGCTTGGCGCTGCAGTGGCCAAGCTTCCTGCACTGACAGCCAGGAGTGGCGCCCTGGCTGTTAACCCCCTGACTGCTGCGATCGAGCGCGATCACAGCGCTCAGGGAGGGAGGCAGAGGGTCGGGAGCTCCCTCTGCCTCAGATCGGCGCCCTGCAATGTATTTGCAGGGCTCGATCTCTGCCTTGATGACCCGGGGGTTGTCATGACAACCTCCGGGTCATCTAGCTATGGAAAGCTGCTGTGATCATGGTCACAGCAGCTTTCACTATAGGTACAATGCATTGCAATGCTTGAGCATTGCAATGCATTGTAACTGCAATAAAAAGTAAAAAAGTGAAAGTCCCATAAAGGGACAAGTTAAAAAAAAGCATTTTTTAAAAAAAATTGTAAAAAAAATATTAAAAAATAATTTTAAAAAAATCCCCTAAAAAATACACATTTTTATGTAATAAAAAAAATAAATAAATAAATAAAATACACATCTTTGGTATCGTCGCGTCCATAAAAATCCCATCTATAAAAGCGTAACCCTAGTTAACCCCTTCAGTGAAAGCCGTAAAAAAAAACACAAAAAAGTAGTAAATCATACTTTTTCCAAGCGGTATCATCATACCGCTTGGAAAAAGTGCAATAACACGCGATCAAAAAGTCAGATATAAATAATCATGGTACCGTCATCTTGTCCCGCAAAAAACAAGCCGCTATACAGCATCATCACCGAAAAAATAAAAAAGTTATCGCTCGCGGAATAAACTGATGCATAAATAATTATTTTTTCTATAAAACTTTTTATTGTGTAAAAAACGCTAAAACATAAAAAAAATATATAAATGAGGAATCGCCATAACCGTAGTGACCCGAAGAATAAAGCTGCTTTATCAATTTTACCACACACGGAACGGAGGTAAAAAAAAAAAAAAAACAATTCCTGAATTGCTGGTTTTTGTTCATTCTGCTTCCACAAAAATCGGAATAGGAAGCGATCAAAAAACGTTATGTGCCTGAATATGGTACCAATAAAAACGTCAGCTCGTCCCACAAAAAATAAGCCCACAGATAACTCTGTCGGCCGAAATATGGAAAAATTATAGCTCTCAAAATACGGCGAAGCAAAAATTTCTTACAAAAAATTATTTTAAAAAAAAGCGTCTTTTAGAGTGTGACAGAAGCTAAACATGAAAAAAGGGTATAAATATGGTATCGCTGTAATCGCACCGACCCGAAAAATAAAGTCGCCTAATCACTAATACCACACGAGGAACGGCGTAAAAAAGAAAACCAATTCTTCACCTTTTGTGGATTTGTTCATTCTGCCTCCCAAAGATCGCAGTAAGGCGATCACAGTGGTTCCCCCCCGCATATGGGGTATCAGCGTACTCAGGACAAAATGCACTTCAACTTTTGGGGTCCTATTTCTCCTGTTACCCTTATAAAAATAAAATTTGGGGGCAAGAAGGTCATTTTTATGGAAAAAAATATGATTTTTTTATTTTCACGGCTCTACGTTATAAACTTCTGTGAAGCCCTTGGGGGTTCTTAGTGCTGACCACACATCTAGATAAGTTCCTTGGGGGGTCAAGTTTGCAAAATGGGGTTACTTGTGGGGGGTTTCTACTGTTTAGGCACATCAGGGGCTCTCCAAGCGCGACATGACACCCGCAGACCATTCCATCAAAGTCTGCATTTAAAAATGGTGCTCCTTCCCTTCCGAGCTCTGCCATGCATCAAAATAGTGGTTCCCCCCCACATATGGGGTATCAGCGTACTCAGGACAAAATGCACTTCAACTTTTGGGGTCCTATTTCTCCTGTTACCCTTATAAAAATAAAAATTTGGGGGCAAGAAGGTCATTTTTATGGAAAAAAATATGATTTTTTTATTTTCACGGCTCTACATTATAAACTTCTGTGAAGCCCTTGGGGGTTCTTAGTGCTGACCACACATCTAGATAAGTTCCTTGGGGGGTCAAGTTTGCAAAATGGGGTTACTTGTGGGGGGTTTCTACTGTTTAGGCACATCAGGGGCTCTCCAAGCGCGACATGACACCCGCAGACCATTCCATTAAAGTCTGCATTTAAAAATGGTGCTCCTTCCCTTCCGAGCTCTGCCATGCATCAAAATAGTGGTTCCCCCCCACATATGGGGTATCAGCGTACTCAGGACAAATTGCACAATAGCTTTTGGGGTCCTATTTCTCCTGTTACCCTTATAAAAATAAAAATTTGGGGGCAAAAAGATTATTTTTGTGGAAAAAAATATGATTTTTTTATTTTCACGGCTCTACGTTATAAACTTCTGTGAAGCACTTGGGGGTTCAAAGTGCTCACCACACATTTAGATAAGTTCCTTGGGGGGGTCTATTTTCCAAAATGGAGTCACTTGTGGGGGGTTTCTACTGTTTAGGCACATCAGGGGCTCTCCAAACGTGACATGACACCCGCAGACCATTCCATCAAAGTCTGCACTTGAAAAAGGCGCTCCTTCCCTTCCGAGCTCTGCCATGAGTCAAAATAGTGGTTTACCCCCACATATGTGGTATCAGCATACTCAGGACAAATTGCACAATAACTTTTGGGGTCCTGTTACCCTTTGGAAAATAAAATTTGGGGGTGGAAAGATCATTTTTGTGGAAAAGATATGATTTTTGAATTTTACAGCTCTACGTTATAACCTTCTGTGAAGCCCTTGGGGTTCAAAGCTCTCACCACACATCTAGATAAGTTCCTTGGGGTGGTCTAGTTTCCAAAATGGGGTCACTTGTGGGGGGTTTCCACTGTTTAGGCACACAGGGACTCTCCAAATGCGACATGGCATCCAATCTCAATTCCAGCCAAAAAAGTCAAATGGTGCTGCTTCCCATCCAAGCTCTGCCATGCACCCAAATAGTGGTTTACCCTCACATATGGGGTATCAGCGTACTCAGGACAAATTGCACAATAACTTTTGGGGTCCTGTTACCCTTTGGAAAATAAAAATTTGGGGTGGAAAGATCATTTTTGTGGAAAAGATATGATTTTTTAATTTTACGGCTCTACGTTATAACCTTCTGTGAAGCCCTTGGGGGTTCAAAGCTCTCACCACACATCTAGATAAGTTCCTTGTGGGGTCTAGTTTCAAAAATGAGGTCACTTGTGGGGAGTTTCCTCTGTTTAGGCACACAGGAACTCTCCAAATGCGACATGGCGTCCAATCTCAATTCCAGCCAAAAAAAGTCAAATTGCGTTGCTTCCCTTCCGAGCTCTGCCATGCGCCCAAATAGTGGTTTACCCCCACATATGGGGTATCAGCGTACTCAGGACTAATTGCACAATAACTTTTGGGTTCCTTTTATCCTTTGGAAAATAAAAATTGGGATGAAAAGATCATTTTTGTGGAAAAGATATGATTTTTTAATTTTACTGCTCTACGTTATAACCTTCTGTGAAGCCCTTGGGGGTTCAAAGCTCTCACCACACATCTAGATAAGTTCCTTGGGGGGTCTAGTTTCCAAAATGGGGTCACTTGTGGGGGGTTTCCACTGTTTAGGCACACAGGGACTCTCCAAATGCGACATGGCATCCAATCTCAATTCCAGCCAAAAAAGTCAAATGGCGCTGCTTCCCTTCCAAGCTCTGCCATGTGCCCAAATAGTGGTTTACCCCCACACATGAGGTATCGGTGTACTCTGGAGAAATTGTACAACAAATATTGTGGCTCATTTTCTACTGATACCCTTGACAAAATTTAAAAAAATTGTGTCTAAAGAAATATTTTGGGAAAAAAAGTTAAATGTTCATTTTTTCCTTCCACATTGCTTCAATTCTTGTGAAGTACCTAAAGGGTTAATAAACTTCTTGAATGTGGCTTTGAACACCTTGAGGGGTGCAGTTTTTAGAATGGTGTCACTTTTGGGTATTTTCTGTCATATTGACCCCTCAAATTCACTTTAAATGTGAGGTGGTCCCTAAAAAAAATGGTTTTGTAAATTTTGTTGGAAAAATGAGAAATTGCTGGTCAACTTTTAACACTTATAACTTCCTAACAAAAAAAAATTTTGGTTCCAAAATTGTGCTGATGTAAGGTAGACATGTGGGAAATGTTATTTATTAACTATTTTTTCTGACATATCTCTCTGATTTAATGGCATAAAAATTTAAAGTTTGAAAATTGCAAAATTTTCAGAATTTTCGCCATATTTCCATTTTTTTTATAAATAAATGCAAGTTATATTGAAGAAATTTTACCACTATCATGAAGTACAATATGTCACGAGAAAATATTCTCAGAATCGCCAAGATCCATTGAAGCGTTCCAGAGTTATAAGCACATAAAGTGACAGTGGTCAGAATTGTAAAAATTGGCCTGGTCTTTAACCTACAAAATGGCTTGGTCGTTAAGGGGTTAACAAGAAGCAGGGGTCAGTTGGAAGGACAGGATCTATTACCATAAATCCACACAGATATCCATAGGAGCTGTATACAATTAATTCAAGGATATTTGTATTAAGTTTAAAGCAATAAAATGCGTTACAAAGGTGGAGGTATAAAACGGAGCAGATGTTGCTGTATATAGGCACTATTCTGCTAATCATGGGGACTGGCTTTAGTCTCAGGCAGTTGCCCGGGGAAGACTTTATTAATATTTCTGGAATTCACAGATATTCTGTAATGTATCTGAATCACAAATCCTCAATTCCGATCCATTTAGGATGCATTAGTAGCAATCAGACTCCACATATAACAAATGACCAGAAAGTGAACATAATGAGCCAATTAAGTACCCAATCTAAGCAGCGCCAGAAATATCCATATTATTAACGACATTAGTAAGGATTCTTTAGAAAGGTGAGACCGTTCCCGTTTCCCATAAAAGATCTAAATTAAAGAAAATCTTTACCATGAAATAAATATAGATCAACGAATTAAAAATAATCAGTGCTGAGTCGGACTGCCTTTCTTTCCGTGCGCAAGAGGGCAATTAGGAGAAACTTTATAGATTTGATCTGCGCTTCTGAATACACGGCATTCATCATGACCCACTCAATGCACAATTGTCGTGTTTCTTCAGGGTATTTTTAGATTTCATGTACCGGAACACCCTAATTAATACAATATTGAAAGTTTTTCCATGATAATAATTTCACTAATTTTAGGACTGAAACATAAGCAAATGATTTCATTTAAAAAAAGGCTAGACTAGAAGATCTGACTTACCTTTATAAAGTTTATACAATGATCCTAAGAAGACGAGACACGTTACTGGAGACAACCATCCTTGGTTTTGACCACTTTGGACAGTCTTTTTTTTTCGCTTAGAGAGGTGTCTCTATGAAAAGATAATTATTGGGTATTCTTCTGCCGAAACCCCTATGGATTAGATGGTTGATGGTTGAAAATTCAACAGCAAGAGTTCAACCCACACAGAACAATTATGCCTTCTATGGTCTTTATAGGGATCAATGGGCAGTCCAAGTAATATAACATTGTATATTGACCTGTTGGACCCTACATAGCTACAGGTGTGCATTTTTGTTCCTTGCTCTGGCTAATAAATTTGCCTTCCAAGTAGTCAGACATACTGAGGCCATTAAATGACAAACTTTAGCACAAAGCTAATTCTGCTCATTCATTTTCTTGCTTTGGGTGAGTCCAAAATGGGACAATTTTTTATATTGGGTGGAATTAAGTCCAATTATTATTTTTTTAGATTGGTATTTGAAACATTAATCACAATATCTGTGGCCCATAATTTTCACTTTCCATTATCCTAAAATCGGTGTTGAAATATCTTTACTAGTAGGAGATACTTTACAAGTTCTACAAATAATATCCTGCTTTATGTCTAGTAGACATAATGCAATTGGACTTTATTAGACTGACTTATAGATTTAATTATCACAATAAGATGTGGGAATCCTAAGGATGCTACCCAAGATTAAATATTCTTTACAAGGTCTTTGTAGGGAATGGTAGATCTAAAAATATGAGAAGATCTTCGACTGTGTCCAATAGACCTAATGCAATTGGACTGTCTTAGAATGACAATTTATAGAATTGCTTATCACACTGGGATGATGCAGTATAAGGAAACCCCAGTGCACTACCAAGAAGTCTGAGGAGTTCCCCAAGATTGTTCCCCCTCCCCTCCCACATTGAAATGATCTTTACAAGTAGGAGATACCATGCAAGTCCTTTCGATAATAACTTGTTTTTTCTCTGGTCTCTCTAATCAGTTGGACTCTATTGGACTGACTTATAGACTTGTTTATCACACTAAACATCCTCAGGATATTTCCTAAGATAAAACTAAGCAATGGAGATACTTTACAAGTTATTTGAAGCGACTCATAGACCTAAAAATATGATAACATTCTACATTGTGTTCGAGAAACCAAATACAATTGTACTCTCTTAGAAAAATAATCTATAGACTTGTTTATCACCGTAGGATGATGCAGGAAACTGCAGGGTACCACAAAGGGGTGGGAAGTGTTCCCCAAGAAAAAAATATGGAGGTTTTGCAATTTCTTCAGAGGGAATAACAGACCTGAAAATATGATAAAATCTTGCATTGTGTCCGACAGACTAAATGAACATAGACTCTCTTAGAGTGACAATCTATAGACTGGTTTATCATACTAAAATGCAGGAAAACCAGGGCACCGCCAAGGGGTCTGAGATGTTCCCCAAGTTAAAGCTAAGTAATGGAGGTACTTTACAAGTTCTTCAGAATGAATGATGACTTTAAAAATGTGACCAAATCCTGCATTTTGATTGGGAAACTTACTGTAATTTGACTTTTTTTATAGAGAAAATCTATATAGTTATTCTTCACACTAGGATAGCGACAATCACAGGGCATAACAAAGGGGTTTACAGTAAGAAGATCCATTATATCAATCAGTGTTACTTACTTTTCAGGTTATTTAAGAGACACCCATTTTAAGAATGAGCCATACATTTCAAATACTAAAAAATTCCATTTGTTGCCCCTTCCTCACAAAGTAGTACACAGAAATTTCTGGATGTCAAGGACCATTTATGTTTTTGTAGTCCAAACATCTAATCATCAGCCTTTCCTGTTTTAGGACTTAAAGTGGTTTTACTGTTCTCCAAGACCATGAGTAGTTCATCTGCTGCTAAGATTGTGTATATCCCTTTTGTGAATAAAAATAGTTTTTTTGCCTTTTTTAAACCCAGAATGGAAACATTATATAGATGCTACATGGGAACTTATTCTCGGCTGTCATCTCTGGTTGTGTTCTAAATAGAAGCTAAGATGGTATTTTGAAGAGAACCTGATTGACTTATGTTTTGTGTAATTTTCAATGCCTTTTTCTTATGTTACACCTTAATTTACTGATTTTTCTCTCTAATCAATCCTTTCAGCATAAATGTAACAAAAAAACAATAAAAAATCCCCCAAAAGCATAACAATAAAAAATGAAATGCACTGCAAAAATAAATAAATGGAAAAATAAAAAAATGTACTTCTTGGATTGAGTTCAGCTATAAAATTGCCTCAATTTTGCAGTGGTAAAAAAAAATAATTTCAGGGATATATAGGACATCATTAGGTTAATGTTCTGTACTTAATGTAGAGACCTTTTGTTAAAGGTACACATGCATAAATAAGCTGACATGAAACGCGCGTTGGGGTTTGTTCTTGCCCATCACCAAGTAATATTTATCACATGCTCTTGTTTTCTGCTATTCCTATGGGTCCTGCTGATGCTATTTATTTACAATGAGGACAGACTGATTTTACCGTTTATATTGTTTCTACAATATTCACCTTCTTCTATGCAATGTCTCCACTAGGCTACATAATATGTTTGGATTGCTAGCACCAATAGCTATGATTATACACATGTCTTTCCTCTGTCTTAGTATTTAATATTTATACCGTCTGGTGTCATAATGTTCTAGCCGACCATTACTTTACGTGTTACCAATTTTTTATTTCGTATTCTTGGTGCTGTGCTCAATCATTTGATTTCCTGTTTTTTATGGTAATTTTAATATTTGTATTATTGTATTAATAAAGTTTTCATTATTTTTACAAGTATTTTTTTTTGCCTTTATGCTTCTCTTTGTTGTTTTGGTATATCCATACAAAGTTATTAGTCTATTTGTTAAAGGTACACATGCATAAAATGATTTATTTGCCCCCTACCGCAAGAAATTGTCTTTTCACCAGTCTGTAAGTGAAACTTTGAAATAACCAGACTCTTCTGAGCAAACAATACAGACAACACCCGAGGACTCCAATGAATACGTAATATGACCACAGTGCAAACAGATAATGGATTTTCGCTGCAGATGTGATGCAATGTCAAGTTTCATGAGCAGGAGGTAAGATTTCGTAAAATGATCTTGAGTTGAAAGATCCAAAGGTAATGACTATGCCGTGTTCACTCGAGCCAAAGTCATGCATTTCTAGAATTTACATTCTGGAACACTGCACTGTATCCATCCCAAATCAATTCCGTATACCTAGAGTTTAACAAACCGCATCCAACCGTATTGATACTGGATGGAATTAGAATTTGGTTTAACGGCGTTCATAAAGCTACAAGATGAAAACAAATATTAAGAAATACATGAGGGGCAAGTAATGTAAAAAGCAAAATAATAACTAACAGTAGAATATAAAAAAAAGTTAAAATTGTTATATAAGATTAACCAAAAGCATATTTTGTTTTCTAAAACAGCGCCACTCTTGTTTTTGGACAGTGTGGAGTATTTACAGCTCGGCCGAAAGCTGATGAAATTTTGCAAACAAATGTCCCAGTTTATTAATAATTAGATGTTACCATTGTAAATGTTAATGGAATATCCACAGACTATACTATTAATGTCTGACATGTGAGTCTTCCCCTGTGGTTTCAAATCTCTAGAATAAGGGTCCCAAACAACTGCCTGTTTACATATTTGGCCATTTTCATAACTCCCATGGAAGAAAATTTGCTTCCAACTCTACATTTTTTCTTTGCTTGGATCATTTGTAATTATATTCAGTCCTAGAGGTCAGACCTGCATCTATCAGACAATGATGGCATTTTCATTTGGATATACCCTTAAGGTGGGGATACTTCTTTAAGGCACACAAGACTTCTCCATACCTTTGGATGACCAGACAATTATAACAGCCGCACCCAGCCATGGTTATAATGTATTTTACATTTGTTTTATTTTGTTGCTTCCCCAAATTTAAGCAAAAAAAAATCAATAAAACAATGTTGGCCCCCTCCTCCTCTTCCACGTCCACCTCCACCTCCTCCTCCACATGTACTGTACCTCTGCCTCATGGTTAAATTTTTTTTCCATTTTTATTTGTTTTTTTTGGCTCTGTTATTAAAGGGAATCTGTCACCCTAAATTGGCGGGATATTTAAATGATGGCAGTCAGGTCAGATGGGCGGTGTTTTGGGTACTTGCCTTAACATGTTGTTCGCCGCTGTCTCCATTATTTCTGGGAATTGTAGTCGTTGCCCTCCATATAACGCGCCTGCGCATTGCAATCTGCGGGCAAAGCATACTGCGCATGCGCAATTGAAGATTGCAATGCGCAGGCGCGTTATATGGAGGGCAACGACTACAATTCCCAGAAATAATGGAGACAGTGGCGAACAACATGTTAAGGCAAGTACCCAAAACACCGCCCATCTGACCTGACTGCCATCATTTAAATATCCCGCCAATTTAGGGTGACAGATTCCCTTTAAGTCATTTGCCTAAATAAATAAAAAAGGTTTTCCCTCTCCCTTCATTCCAGGTCCACACCTCCAGCCCCTCCTCCACTGGGACCTTACCTAATGGTTCTATTTTTTCTTTGTTATGGCTCTGATATTTTAAGTCATTTGCCTAAATAAAAAAATGTTGGCCTTCTCCTTCCCTTCAAAGTGCACCTCCAGCCCCTCCTCCAATGCTACCTTTGCCTAATTCCTTAGTGGATAGCACTGCAGCCTTGCAGCGCTGGAGTCCTGGGTTCGAATCCCACCAAGGGCAACATCTGCAAGGAGTTTGCATGTTCTCCCCGTGTTTGCGTGAGTTTCCTCCGGGTTCTCCGTTTCCTCCCACACTCCAAAAAACATACTGATAGGGAATGTAGATTGTGAGTCCCATCGGGGACAGTGATGATAATGTGTGCAAACTGTAAAGCGCTGCGGAATATGTTAGCGCTATATAAAAATAAAGATTATTATTATTATTTTAAGGCTCTGTTTTATAAGTCATTAAAAAAAAGCAAAAATGGGATGATGATGATATATTGATGAATGGATGCATGAGGAAGGGAGGGATGGATGATGAGGGAGAAATGGATGGATGGATGAGGAAGGGATGAAGGATGAGGGAGGGGTAGATGGAGAGATGGATGGATGGATGAGGGATGGATGGATGAGGGAAGGAATGGATGGATGGATGAGGGATGGATGGATGAGGAAGAGATGTATGGATGGATGAGAGAGGGGCATATGGATAATGAAGGGATGCATGGATGAGGGAGGGATGGATGAGGGAGGAAGGAGGGATGGATGATGGATGAGGGATGGATGGATGGGTGGATGATGGATAGATGATGGATGGATGACTGAAGGAGAGAGGATGGATGAGGAAGGGATGAGTGAGGGATAGATGGACCCATTTTTAATAACCAGCCAAGGGAAAGTAGACAGCTGGGGCCTGTAGCCTTTCCCTTAGCTGGTTATTAAAAATAGGGAGATACCCTTAACATTTTTTCATTTTTTTATTACGAATATAAATAAATAAATGGAAGAAAAACATGTGGTCCCCCTTTTTTTAAATAAAGAGCCAAGGGAATGCAGACAGCTATGAGCTGGTGTTATTATTCTGGGAAGGGGCCAATCGCAACAGCCATAAAGGTTCCCAGAATATTAATCACAGCTCACAGCTGTTTGGTTAGTCTTTACTGGTCATTAAAGGTGAGCCCTCCTAAAAATATAACATGGAGTCCCCCCTATATTTAATAACCAGAAAAGGCTAAACAGAGTTAACTGCAAGCTGATATTAATAGCCTAGGAAGTGGCTATGAATATTGGCCCCCTCCCAAACTAAGAATATCAGCCCTCAGCCAACCAAGAAATGGCACATCCACAAGAAGCACCAAATTTGGCAGCTAGCCTTTACTCTTGACACTTGCTCTGGTGCGGTGGCAAGTGGGGCAATGGTTTTGGGGTTGATGTCAGCTTTTTTATGTCCTCTGACATCAAGCCCAGGAGTTAGTAATTGAAAGGTGTCTATCAGACGCCCTTATTACTAATCCCATAATCAAATTTAATAAAGACATAGCCAGAGTAAAGTCCCTTATTTGAAATAAAACTCCTCAACCCTCTTTTACCCATTTATTCACCAAAAATAAAAATAAAAAAGCAAACTTTTACTTGCTTGTCTGCCGAAAATCCATATGTTTCATGACGAGTTCCAATTCTGCTACATCTAGATGCATTGTTGAGCAATGGCATAATGTGACCGCTTAGCATGGAATCCCTGACAATGAACTGAGCGTGAGAACGTGGTTGCATGGCACTAGCGGTAACCTTAATTACACCACCTCCAGTCACACGCAGCCACGCTCTTCTGCTCAGCTCAGTGCATCCAGGATGTGGGGCTGAGCAGTTGCATCATGCCACCGCTCATCATTTCATCTAGATGTAGCAAGGTTAGAACCCATTGTGGACATACGGTTTATTATAGAACATGTGAGGAGTACTGTGATTTTTTATTTTTAATTTTACATTAGTACCATATTTTGCGATTTATAAGACGCATTGGATTATAAGACACACCTCAAATTTTGAGGAGAAAAATAGGAAAAAAAACTTTTTTAATAAATTGGTGGTGCTTCAAACAATCCAGGCATCTTATTGCTTACCGGGGTGGTGGCTGCGGTGAAGCGGGGTCCCAGGGTCGCTGCTTGTGGAGGCAGGAGTGGGACGATGCTACGAACCCCAGACTGGGAGATAGGGGTGTTCTGATGTGTGACGCTGCTGGTGTTCGCTGGTGCAGGTCGCAGTGGAGCAGGGTCCCAGGGTCGCTGCTGGAGGAGGCAAGAGTGGAGCTGCGGGTGTTCATTGGTGTGAGGGCTCTGCTGATATGTGAAAGCCCAGAGCCCCCGCACTGTTTACTTTGTGGTGGACTCCGGTAAAATGGCTGCCGAGGCGGCGCATGCGCAGATGGAAATTCTGGCGCTGAGATCTCATCTCCCGAGATCAAAAACCAAGTGAGAAGCCTGAAGCTGGACACCGGACCCCGGAAAAAGAATGGCGGCTGTCATATCCTGCTGCCGCAGGGCTACCGCCTGCCGCCATACCACCACCACTGGCACCGTACCACCACTGCCGTACCACTGCTCGCCACCGTACCACCATCGAACACCACAGGACCACCGCACCACCACAGCAACACCCCCATCTCCAGCATTGACCCTTTGGTAAGAACAGTGTTCGATTTATAAGATGCACCCCCATTTCCCCCTAATTTTAGGGATCATGAAAGTGCGTCTTATAATCCGAAAAATACAATAAATGTTTAAAAGAGGGTCGGGGTGTGTTTATTTCAATCTAAGAACTTTTTTCTGTGTCTATATTTCAATTAAAGGACTTTTTCCTGTGTCTGTGTATTTATTTATTTTGATTATGGGGTTAGTAGTGGGGGTGTCTTATAGATGCCTCTCCATTGCTATCCCCTGAGCTTGATGTCAGCGAACATAAAACAGATAACATCAACCCCAAAACTATTACCCCATTTTCCACTGCACCACGGCAAGTGGGAAGAGCCTGGCAAAGCGCCAGAGTTGGCGCATTTAATGGATGTGCCTTTTTTGGGGCGGTTGCGAGTTGCTAATTTTAGGCTGAGGGGCTCAATATCCATAGCCCCTTCCCAGTCTGAGAATTTTACCTCCCAGCTGTCCACTTTAGCTTGGCTGGGTATAAAAAGTGGGGGGAATCCCTTGCTGTTTTTTTTAAATTTTTTATTTAAATAATTTAAAAAACAGCATGGGGACCACTCTATTTTTGATAACCAGCCAAGATAAAACTCACAGCTAAGGTGCTGCAGCCATTTGTTTCTATTATATATTTAACAAATACATGTACAGTAAGCTGCACACGCACTGCACTTATTATCACACTGACATACTATATTTATTACTATGGACAGGCACCAGCTGGTGAATATTCTCATCCATTAGCCTCACCTACTCTTGCTGCTGTCACCGAGACCAGGATAATGAGAGTAGTAATCTCATCAGCCGATGCCTGTGACCGGCGGTACCTTTTCATCACTAGTCACAGCAGCTGGCTCACATACTGTCATATGTGTGACAGCCTGGAACCGCAGGGCTCTGACCAGCAAAACCGTGAAAGGTTACCCCCAATCAGAGATGGTGTTTCTTGCGCTGTCACATAGATGTCAGCTTGGGAAATGTTGGATGTTCGGGCCCCCAATAGTTGATGTTACAGCTCATCTCCTCTTCCTGTACAGACTGCTAACACCTCTATATACCAGAGACAACACAGGATAAATCATTCACAATAGATGATGTCAGAGCTCACCTCCTCCTTCTCCCTTCACATTTGGCCTGATAAGAACATACTCAGATAGGGCTTCTACACAAAACAAATAGGCTAGATAGTTTTCTGAAAATTAAAAATAAATCTTTGTCAATTTATATAAAAAAAATGAATTTAACATAAAAACTTTTAAAACCTAAATAAGTTGTTCTCAGATGACATAGTCCTTTAAAGCTAAAAGCTACATATGAATCATGAAGACTTTACACTTGTACAAATCAAAACCACCAAATTTTCAATCACCAGATGAAAGGTGTTTGTACTTTTTTTAAACCATGGTATTAAATAATTGACCTTTAAGTATTGCATACCTTTGGATCATCGCTTGCTGAGATTGTAAGCACACGTCTCGTTGATGATAGATGAAAAATACAGCCTTGCCACAGCGATAATGCAAATCTGGATATGGAAAGTACGCAAAGTGCCAAATTAAATGTGACATTTACCGTATGTGTTCGTCTACCACAGGCTGAAAGCACAGAAATGTAGAAATTCTACTGGATAATTATTCTGATTTTTGCATTGTGTTCACACCTGGATGTCACAGCTTCTCTTCTATTTCTGCAGGTCATCTTAAAGGGAACCTGCCAGGTCCCCTGTGCCCTCAAGACCACCAGCAGTTGTGTCTACATATCTAAAATGTATTTCTAAAGTCTGTTTATGATATGTAAATGAAGACTTTGACTAGTCAATAGGGTGATCGACTCTCACAGAGGTAGACACAGGAAAACGTCTTGGGTTAATCTTCTGCAGGTTTATTAGAGCACGGAATAAACCAATGTAGGGTACAGCAAAATGAACATTGCCTTTCTGAAATAACAGGAATACAAAAAATAACGTACAGCACAGTCCTTATGCCAGCGGGGCTCTGCCCGCTCAGGGTACAATAACAGATTTCACCTAAACACTTCTGTGGAGCTCTCTTGCCTCCACACACACAGAGAAAAACTCAGTGGTCAGATATTTAACTTGCTGAACCATACCCTTGAGGTGGAGATATGGTGAGTGACCGTTCCGCCCATCTCTTACATCTACTCACAAAAAACCCAACTATGTCATGGCCGATTAACACATCTCAGCACATAAAATGCTGAAGAGAAACTTCTGGGTTTTCACCTCTTGGAAGATAGCAATCTTCATGATACATATCTCCCCTCACATACATTGTCAGTGACCCTGTCACAGAGCATTGAAGATGGACATCAAAAAGTCACCAAAAGCTCATCGTGGGAACATAGCCTAACGTTTCTGACTTGTTATGCCATATGTTAGCATTTGAGGTTACGAAAAACAGGATGGAGGCATCACTCATGCGCTGCTGATGGCGGACCAACGATGTATAAAATAATAACATTTATTGAGCAGGTTTCAAGAGCCAACGCGTTTCGAGGTCACGCAGGACCTCTTTACCTGGATGAAAAATGATAGTCTTAATACTGATGAAGAGGTCCTGCATGACCTCGAAAAGCGTTGATTCTTGAAACCTACTCAATTATTGTTATTATTTTATATATCGTTGGTCCGTCATCAGCAGCTCATGAGTGATACCTCCATCCTGTTTTCCGTTATCTCTTGGTCTAGCCTACGACAGGTATCCTTGCAGTAGCTGTTTTACATGCCCGTTACATGTTGCTTTTAGCAACCATACCAGGTGAGTGGATCCGTCTCCCTTGACACCCCATTGTCATCGGATAAGATCCTATTGCGCTTTTTTTGTTCCCAGCTTCTCATCAGCATTTGAGGTTCTCACTTTTAACTTTTGCTCAGGGTCACTTTGTCTTAAATGAGCCCTGCCCACAGAATAAAGTTAAGATATGATTTTCTACCATATAGGAGAAAGTAGGCCCTCATACTGCTCCATTCAGATATAATTAGAAAAGGTATGGCTCACAAAACATTAGATCAATTAACATTTTAAGCGTTTCTATTCGTCAGAAGTAGCAAAACATAAAACCCTTTTTAATTTGACATCACCTATTGACTCCATATTGAACAAAAATACAATTACAGAATTTCTTTTTTTTCACTCTTCACTAGCGAAAATTAATACAAATTGTTCTTCTCAAAAATAGACATCCCAAAATGAAAAAAAAAAGCCATCACAAAGCTACATCGATGAAGAAGAAAAGTAATACCTCTTCGAACGAAGGGATGAAAAGCTAAGAAGCTCACAAAGGGTTAAGCAGTTCTGGTATACAATAATGAGATTATCCATGGAAATAAAACATACAAAGGGGATTTCATTCATGAATACATAATTCCAGAGATTTACAAGGAATCCCTCGGAGATGGTGATGTTTGTTTAAAACACAAATTGGTGGATTAGTCACACCGTGGGCGAAATGAAACAAAGCATCAGCCATGACTGTAGACCCCCACTGTCATCACTGATGGCTCCCACAGCTGTAGGTCCAGTGGATCTTGAAGAATGTTACACTAGTGATCAAGTCAATACACTTGCAGTCTATGTCCACTCTTCACTTCTCCCCACCCAACTGTGTCCTCCACTACTTGACTGATGGTGGATACGGTCTAAACAGCGTGACATCATCTTTTCTCCTGGCCGCTCTACTATTGTCTAGTATGTGGTAGCTAAATCCTTGGTTTCACACTGATCATGCCCCAGTCAAATTAAGGTCAGCGCATGCGTGAAATTTCGGCAGGAAGCAGAGGTGACATCTAGAATCAGCGACTCTGTTTCGACTGTCAATCAACCATTTGAGGGTAGTGCCAGGCAGGGAGAAATGAGGAGAAGGTGTGGACTGCAAGTGCACTGATATGACCACCTGTGCATTTGCTGTTTAATTTGCATATAGATAAATAGACAAATTTTACACAAATGGAGAGGACAATTATTTCTAATATTCAGACCACTATTTCTAATATTTAAAGTTTTTTCCACAAGACTGGACATAGGAAGTGTGATGCCAATATTAAAAAATGGGTCAAAAACTGGTCTGGAAACAATAAGCTGGTAAATTTATCATATATCGTGGGCATAATATTTGAGGGTTCTCTAAAAGATGCTATCTTGGACTACTTAACAAAAAATGACCTCATGATCCATCATCAACATGGGATTGCATTTCTCAAATGGCAGCTGACCCCATTAGGTGAAGCAGCAGCTTTCATTTCCTCCGGATATTTTGATTTGTCCAAAGCAGAGGAGAGTGAATCCAACGCTGATTGGCCGCAGGGATTGCGTGACATAACAATGTCATGTGAGCCCTGAGAGAGCTAGTGCCAACAGTTCTGGAACAGCATCGACAATGGTGGTGTGGTGAGTATAAGTGTTATTATTTTACAATGACGAAACATAGGGATTCAGAAGGGGTTATCCAAGTAGTGGACAAACCCTTTAACTTCCACTTGGGGAATTATTATTTAACCTGGAATACATCTGTATGTTTAATCAAAAAAATGTAAGGGATTGCTTTAGAACAGAAAAAGGGTCTCCTATTTTTCTAAAAACATGACCACTCCATAGTCATGAGTAGCCTCATCAAGCAAAGCCCCTAGTCAACAACAGTGCTTTTTGGTCAAAGAACAACCCTATTTTTTTCAGTTCTCAGTCAAACCTTTTAACTTCTAACTTTTCTGAATATGATTGATATATAAAATGCTAATCTTGTGCAGATGACTCAGAAGTTCTACGATAAAGATTTTCCAACCATTGTTTATATATAGGTGTCAGAGAATATGAAGGCTGAGCAGAGCAAAGCCAAAGCTTCATTTTCAGCTTGACTGCACAGATGTCAGATGACGTAAGTAACAAGAAATATCAGAAGGGGTCTACTGAAATAAAGTCATCATTTCCACAATCTGTCGATAGATCTGAAATATACAGGATTGTATCATTAGGGAGAAGTCATAGATACAAACCAAAACTGGATGTTAGACTGTGGTGTGAAAACATACGAAAATAGCAGAACTTACATAAACTTTAACAAAGTATTTCTGAGCTTTTCTCCTATTGAATACCTGCTTATAACAATTTTTAACAGACTTATGGAAAAGCTTCCATCAGAACATGACCTATTGTTTATATTAGAGTATTTTTTTGCAAGTATTTTTCTTTTTTCATTTTCAGCAATTTTTTTTTTGTTTTTATATCACAATCTGTATTGAAAAACAAAATTAGTAATCTTGCAATTTTCACATTGGCCACTGGGGATTTTTTAGACTGATACTTCCTAGTCTTTCAGAAAGAGTTTTCAGCAGGCCTGTTATCATCAGAGTCAGGATTGTAATGACAGGTAACACCTTTATGCACAACGGATAACATAAGATCCACCAATCACAATAACTGATGTCACAGCTCAGCTCCTCCACCTCCCTCCACAATGACATTTGCACATGCTTATTATATGCTTCACTACAAAAGATAGTTTCAGGGTCTGTTAATTACAGGTAATAGCAATATATGTGTGGATTTCCAAAAACAACAGGAAGTTCAAGTTTAAAAATGCCCAGTGGCCAGTGTGTTTAATTATTACTTTTAATACAGATCATAGAATGAAAAAAAAAATGTAACAATTTAAAAAAAAATACTCCTGATTTAAACAAAATGTCATTTTCTAATGATAACTTCAATTTAAAATGGGAAAAAAAATTCTCTTGGTGCATGTGAGTAGCTGGCCTTGTTCTAAAGACTATTGGAGCAATGCACGTAAAACAGAATCCATGGCTTTAAGGGATGCAGACTTTTTTCAGCACGGAGCATCGGTTACGTTGATTGTATTGCTGTGTTTTATTAGAGATTTCCTTGCTGTTTTTTTAGTAGAGATTTGCTCTTGTGTTTTATTAGAAATTTGCCTGCTCATCAGTTCAGCCTCGGGAGTCAATGTTTCCATGCAGTGACAGTAGGCAGAGAAAGACATGCTGAATCTTATGCATACATAAGGCCAGAGAGGAGATTGGCAATCAGGTAAAGCCATTGTTTCATATGAGACTATAAGGGCCCCGTCTCACCTAGCGACACACCAGTGATCCCGACAACGATATGCACTTGTCAGGATCGCTGGTGTGTCGCTACATGATCGCTGCTGAGCTGCCAAACAGGCAGCTCAGGCAGCGATCAGCACAGCGACACTGCGGGTAACATCGCTTAGTTACCCGCAGTGTACGTTGGATACCAGCGCCCTGATGCAGGGAGCTGGTAACCAAGGTACACATCGGGTTTCCAGGTGCTGAGCGGTGCCTGGAAACCCGCTGTGTACCTTGGTTACCAGCTCCCTGCATCAGGGCGCTGGTATCCAAGGTACACATCAGGTTTCCAGGTACAGCCCCGCGCCTGGAAACCCGCTGTGTACCTTGGTTACCAGCGGATCGCTGGTCTCCCGCCTGTCACACGCAGCGATGCGTGCCTGTCAGCGGGAGACCAGGATCAAAAAAATGTCCTGACATTTCAGCGACGATCAGCGATACCCAGCAGGGGGGCTGATCGTCGCTGAATGTCACACATAGCGATATCGCTGGTGAGCTCGCTGCTGCGTCACAAAACTAGTGACTCAGCAGCGATCTTGCTAGCGAGATCGCTTGTGAGACGGGGGCTTTAGTTGACTCTTGTAATTTGTAAATGCCTGCTGAGTACCTATTGCACAACTCACTACTACTCTACACAATTTAGGACTAAAGCCCCCTTCTCACATAGCGAGATCGCTAGCAAGATCGCTGCTGAGTCACAAGTTTTGTGACGCAACAGCGATCTCCCCAGTGATATCGCTGTGTGTGACACGCAGCGATGATCAGCCCCCCTGCTGGGTATCGCTGAACGTCGCTGAATGTCTTGGACATTTTTTTAAATTGTTGGTCTCCCGCTGGCCAGCACGCATCGCTGCGTGTGGCAGGCAGAAGACCAGCGATCAGCGAACTGGAGCTGGTAACCAAGGTACACATCGGGTTTCTAGGCGCCAATCGGCACCTAGGAACCCGATGTGTACCTTGGTTACCAGTTCCCTGCACCAGCGCGCTGGTATCTAAGGTACACTGCGAGTAACTAAGCGACGTGCATCGCTTGTTACCCGCATAGTCGCTGTCCTGATCGCTGCTGAGAGCTTCCTGTTTAGCAGCTCACCAGCGATCATGTAGCAACACACCAGCGATCCTGACAAGTTCATATCGTTGTCGGGATCGCTGGTGTGTCGCTATGTGTGATGGGGCCCTAATATGCAGGTCAATGGAACAATCGAACAATGAAGGATTACCTCCACCCACCTCCCCCCAATCCTGTGGAGGAATATCCTGTATGGGAGCAGTGAATGTAAAGTCTCTGGCTCCCTATGCAAAGGATCTCTTCAGAAACAGCCCAATGAAGCTTCAATAGAAGTCTTCAAACTGAGGCTGAACAGACATCTGTCTGAGATGGGTTAGTGAATCCTGCATTGAGCAGGGTGTTGGACACGATGACGCTTGAGGTCTCTTCCAACTCTAACATTCTATGATTCTATGAAGCATGGCTCCATCTGGTGGAAAACATGTCTGTTTGGAGAACCCCTGTTGGGACTGTACTATATGTTGTTGTTGACTGGAGGTGGCTACATGTGCTACAGCCGTGAAATCAATCATTTAGATGTGAGGAACTATCTTTAGGATTGTTGTTGTTAGCTAGAGTTAGATACACGTGCTACGGTCGTGATATCCATTGTCCAGAGTAGCATGGACTGTGACTACAGACTATACTGGCAGGAGATGCAAAAGCTTTAGACCAACCAAAAGTTGGGAGACAGTGGGTATCTCCTGATACTGGGGCAGTGGAACTATCGGCCCCAGGATGGGATCTTGTGGACTGGGGACATTGGATTGTGACCACCTACCCGGAATTACTGTATCATGGACGTAAGGAATACAAGTAGTTAGATTGTTAAGCTGCCTAGTTGATTATTACAACAAACAACCTCAGATCTTCACAGTATATTGACTTTTTTGTCATCTTTTATTGCTTTATACCTCATGGATCTCATGGATGGTTAGGTTGGCTTTGTGGGAATGATAAAAAAATATATTTTTTAAAGTAAATTTGCAAAATGTTGGTCAAATATATGAAACCGATTTATGCTTACTGTGCAAAACTACAGTATGGGTAGTCTGATTCCGCAGATGTGTAATTTGTTTAAATCTTTCTTCTTCTATTACCTGGCTGTCTAGCAATAGTGAATAGGTAATGACATGTTGCATTGGAGCACATAGCATAAAATAGCATACAGACATAATAACATAAGTATGGCATTTGTATAGCGATAAAGTAATTTAGGTAACCTTAGATAACCAATGCAACAGGTTAGCAGTAAACTATAGCTGACATAAAGGATTAGACAGTCTAAAACTGATATGTCAAACACTAGCCAAATCTGACCCACAGGTTGAACTTATTTGGCCCACGATGTCAGGCAGGTCCCCCAAATACATTTTTCCTTGTGACGCCGGGTGGGTCCAAATCGCACTTTCACCCGTCATAGCACTTCAGCTACATAGACATCCTGGATTCTGATACAGTTGAAAGCAATGATGGAGGAAGGAGCGTAATATGAGCTCTCTCTTCCATCATTCCCCCTCTGTGTCTGACGTCTAAACGCAGCGGTTGCAATGACGTCAATACAACTGCTGTGATGAGATGTCCAGAGTATCTGAAGACACCATGAACAGATTAGAGCAATGGGGTAATGGCTAGAGGTGAGTATTTATTTATTTTTTTAATGTGGCGCCAATTTTACTTTATGGAGCACTATGTGGGGCGCATTATACTGTATAGAGCACAATATGGGGCCCTTTATACTGCATAAAAACTATATGTGGTTATTATACTGTATGGAGCACTACATGGGACCATTATACTGTATGGAGCACTATGTGGAGCCCATTATACTATATGGAGCACTATATAGGGTCATTTTACTGTATGGAGCACTGTGTCGGGCCCTTTATACTATATGGAGCACTATGTGAGGCCATTATACTGTATGGAGGACTATGTGAGGCTATTATACTGTATGGAGTACTATATGAGGTCATTATGCTGTATAGAGCACTATGTGGGGCCTTTCTTATTGCATGAAGCACTATGTGGGGCCATTGTACTGTATGGAGTACTATGTGGGTCCATTATACTGTATGGAGCACTATGTGGGTCCATTATACTGTAAGGAGTAATTTTCATGGCCATTATACCGTAAGGAGGACTATGTGGAGCTCATATACTCTATGGTGCACTATGTGGAGCCCATAATAATGTATGGAGCACTATGTGGAGTCCATTAAACTGTATGGAGCACTATATGGGACCCATTATACTATGTGGAGCACTATATGGGGCAATTAAACTGTATGGATCACAATGTGGGGTCATTATACTGTATGGAGCATGTTTTGTGGCCTTTATACTGTATGGAGCACTATGTGGGGCCATTATAACTTATGAAGTCCTATGTGCAGGCGATTATACTGTATGGACCACTATGTCAGACCATTATACTGTATGGAGCACTATGTGGGGCTATTATACTGTATGGATAACTATATGGGGCCATTATACTGTATGGAAAGCAATGAAGGGCCCCGTTATACTGTATGGGAGACTTTTTGTGGCCATTATACTGTATGGAGGTCTGTGTGGGGTTTTCTCATGGAGAATCATACTGTGAAGGAGTCACCATTCTTTGTTGGGGTGATTGCGGGATGGGTACAGTAGGGTTATCATACCGTGCATGGGGAAATCAACAAGTGTTTGGAGGCACTTTTGTTTTCATCATACTTAAGCTCTATTTTTTTTATACTTGGTTATTACATATTTAAAATAGGCCATTAGGACATATGATCATTTATTTTATTGCTCTTACATATTACAATATTTTGTTCTAAGACCCGTTAATTAAATGTACTTTGTTGAAGGGAAAACCCCTTCCAGTTTGTTTCCATATGAGAAAGTTCTTCGTTATATTTGATGATAAGGAAAACCTTCCTCAATTGTAGACATTTTTTTAATAAATTTGAAAGCTGGCCCTCGACTTTATCCCAACTTTTAATTTTGTCCCTATGTATATTTGAGTTTGACATCCCTGCTAAAGAATATAACAGTAGGGTACTCATCTCACAAGTCCCTAAACTCTGTAAGGCCTCTTTCACACATCCGTTTTTTGCCGTCAGGCGCGATCCGGCGCTTTTTTATAAAAACGGATCCGGTTTTTTAAACCGCCAGATGCGTTTTTTTGTCATTGACTATCATTAGTGCCGGATCGCGCCAGATGTCCTTGCGTTGCATTCCGGCGGCCGGACAAAACGGTCACTGCAACGTTTTTTTTTTATGCCGCACCCGCCGGATAGCGCCTGAGGCGGTGCATCCGGCGGGCGCAAACAATGCAAGTCTATGGTGCCGGATCAGTCTTTTGTGCAATTTGCCAAAAGACTGATCCGGATTCTGGAAACCTAGGTCTCTCTCTCCTCGGTCCGGACATGCGTACCAAGCATTTTCCGTGTTGAAAAGTTCAGGACGGATCCGGCAAAAAACCTGATCCGTTGCATCAGTTTTTCACAATCAGCGCCGGATCCGTCCTTTCCGCTTTTGGACGGATTGTGCCTGACGGCACAAAACGGATGTGTGAAAGAGGCTAAGACGGTGGCCTATATTTTCATCCTCTTACAAACCTAAAAAATCTCCCTTGGCTGCTGTGTAGATGGGTCTATTAGTCCCGGCCATCAATAAATATTTCAGGGATCAATTAAAGAGGTCAGAGGATCACACATTCAGGAGCTACTAAAAAAAAAAACTATATATATCTAAAATATTATTTCTTCTGAACAATGAACAGAGTGATAAAAATAAAACAAACAAAAATAAGAACAATGGTGAAATCGTTTTTTTTTATCTATTTTATCTACCCTAAAAGCCGGTAATAAAGGTTTATCATTGCATTACAGGAAAAATGTATCACTGAAAAATATTATTGGTCTTACAGAAGAACAAAAAACATATGATGGATCCTGCAAAGCAGCAATAAAAATAAAATCACTTTGTCCTTGAAAGGAAAACAAAATCACTTTCTCCTTAAAGCTGTCATCTATCAGTAAATAACCCATTGTTTAAATCAATTATTTTATATTACATGTATTCTAAAAATTCCATTTTCGCAATGTTTTTTTTTTATTTTTATATCATGATCTTTATTTTTAAAAAAAAATCTAAATTTCATACTGCCTAATGTGGCTACTTTGGACTTTTACTTTCTGTCCTTTTAAGTAGAGTTTTCAGCAGACTCCGTATCATCAGAGGCAGGATTACAATGACAGGTAACACATTTATACACAGCTGATAATAACACATGATTCACTAATCACAATAGGCGATGTCACAGCTGACCATTCACTATGATCTTTGCACATACTCGTTTGACGCTTCAATATAAAATATGGGGATGGGGGCTGAACATTGTGGCTATGTACATGTGTTGTTTCCTGAAACAACAGGAATCATAGAATTTTTTTAAAAAAAAACAAGTGGCTGGTGTGAAATTTGCACGATTTCTATTTTTTATTTTTAACACAGATTGTGATATTTTTTTAAAAAAATGTTTAAAAAATACATTTAGCTCAAAAACCTGATTTAAATAATAGATCATGCTCTGATAAAAGCATCCCTTCGAGGCCAATATAGGCTGCGTCATAAAGAGGCTAAGAAAGTAATCAACACTGAATATTGGACCTATTTAGATGTAAAAAAAAAATGTTCATAGGTAGATATTCTAGATATTCACTTCTAAAGGATGATTATGAGCCAGGCGACAAACTGGATAAAAATATATTTCTTTTCCAAATGACATAATGGCTTGTATAAGGAACATATAAAAATAAATTATTGATTTAATACTAGCACAGCAAGATTATTATAAGCTCAAATAGTCTTTTCAGTCGACCACAAAAAAATAATAATCCTCTTTATTCACTGTAACAGCAGTGAGCAGGATAACTACAGGGTTATTAATTTATCATTTAATTGACAGAATAGCCCAATTTCCCTAAATGTATATGTAGGACTGTTGCCTTCGATTTTGTCCTTCCAGGTGAAAAGCACTCATACATTCACAATAAATATCTTTATATCTACCATGAAGGAGAAGATAGGCAGCTAGCACCAAACAGGAATTTCTAGACTAAACAGTAAATGTACATCCAATTGCTATGGAAGAAGAAAGTTGGCAAGTCAACCCTGTGCAGCTTGGAGAGGCAGTCTACTGTATAACAAATAAAAATTAATGTAATTGATTATTGCAGATTTATCTTCATTACTATAGAAAATATACTTCTAAGTGGCTTCCAACTCCCTGCTTTTTCCCAATCTGTTTATTTGTCTTCAGCTACATTGATCGCAGAACATAATTATTTGAAGTACAGCTGATGGCAGTGAAAGGCTGAGCAGCTGTGTCTCCCTTTTTCTGGAAAAAAACTGCTGCAGGAGATTGTTCTAAAAAGCACAACACAGAGATGAGGAGACAGGAGCTGAGTCGCTGACCCATCACTGCTATCAACTCCAATTGAGAATATTCACTGCCATCATCTGTACTCCAATTAAGAATATTCACTGCCATCATCTTGACTCCAAATTAGTACATCCTGATATCAATGCAGCTAAAGGCAGTCAAATAGATTGCGGAAAATCGGGGTGTTTGGAAGCCTCTTTTTTAACAGGATTGAAGACAAATCCTTTAGTAAAGAGATTGGAAAAGGTTCATAGTTTTCCATGCTGGAAAAAAAAATAAGAAAATAAGAAAAGTTTAGGTACTTTTTATAGGGAATCTGTGAGTAGAATGAACCCTCCTGAAACCATCTATCTAGCCATTTAGGTGATAAGAGGCTGAATAAAATAATACATTGATATCTGTGATCCGATGTCTTATTCCAGAAAAATCCACATTTTTTTATATGTAAATGTGTAAGGTGGCCAGGGTGATAGTCGTGGCAATGGGCTGTTCTGTTCCCACACCCTGGCTCCCCACAAGTGAAATATAATGTATTTTCCACTGCATGTGCAGCGTGCGCAGCAGTACACTCGCATTCACTGTTTGGGTCCCCTCGGCTACTGTCAAGCCGGCTACGCTTCCATGAGCCCCACTAACCACTTCAGAGACAAGGTCCTTTTCCAATGGTTCATCTTTACTGAGCAGTAGGGTATCCATCACACATGCAGCACAATATACACAGAGTGGCATTTCCTCAGCTTTCCTGTTGTTCCTGCAATCTCTTTCTCCTTCCGGCAATCCCTACCTTTCTTCTGGACAATCCCTGTTCCATCCGTGCTCCAGGCCCACCAGTTTGCCTATCATTCCCTGGTCCAGTTTCAATAGGAAAAGGTGCCAGGTTCGCCATCTCAGCTTCACCTGCCCCGCTTGTAGATCCTGGATACTTTTTGGGTTGATCTCTATTTTTGCTGATGACCGCCCACATGCCGCTCAGCCTGGGGCCCCTTCCTGCCATAGCAGCCTTATCCCCACAGCTAGCAAACTTGCACCCTTCATTGTTGCATCCTGACTTACTTTTCACTGCTCTGTGTTGCACTGCTCTGTAGCCCCTCCCAACAGGAAAACCCCTATGCTAACTAAACCTAAGCTAATAATCCTATTCCATATATATAATGTGCCCCACTAGTTTAGCCCCACTATTATCCTATGCTAACCTCTATACTATCCCTAATTCTGTAAATATACACACATCAAAGACATCCACATCACAGTACATAAACAATACAGAACATTACATTAACATTAGCAAACGACAAGGTGCCGCACGTGAGACATGTGTACAGTGTCCACAGGGGGGGAAGACACCTGACAGACCCTGTCGCCTCCTTACAAATGAGCTGTTAAGATCTATGGGTCGGCCATAGATCTCTCTGAGAATCTGCCTCCAGAGCTTGTTTTAAATAGAAATGGCTGTTACCAGTATGAGACATAACTAAAACAGAACAGTAGAACTGAACTTTAACTTATAACATGTAAGAAACTCTTACAGCTCTATTGTATTGTAACAATAGTGCTACATTAGTTTCCTGGGAAGTGAAAGCTTAAACTGAAGCTGAGAGGAACCTGCAGATGTGTCAGTTATAATCAAACACAGCTCTACAGTGAGATCAGGAGAGTAAAGAACAGTGATGACTCATTCAGGTAAAAGAGACTTCTTGTTTCTACATAGAGCTTAGAAGGATTCAGCGAGTCAGTTTTTAATCACATGATGTCATAGATCTAATGAAGAAGAGAAGAGAAGAATTAGCTGGGTAGAAAAGCAAAATGAGCAATTGTAAGAACACAGTGTTATATAACATGATGATTTCAATATATTAAGAGGATAAAAACTTTGATGGAAGGAGGAGTGGTTCTTTACGTACGCCATGCAATTTCCCTTATGCCTATACTTGAACTTGTCCAGCCCTTCAATTGAACCCAGATTCGCATGTTGGCATCTTGTATCACATCTTTCCTCCCCATTAATTAAATGTGAAGTTATATCTACAACAGGACATCTGACAGTCGTATTTACATCCAACTTCAATGTGACGATTCATTTGAAATCTACATCTGAAAGGACTTCAAAACGTCTTCACACATGAGGAATGATGGGTTGTGGCAATTGACAGTCACTTTGAAGTGCGCACTATCTAATGGAGGCCTTCGTACTGGCATTATAGAGATGCTAGACTGTTTTAACTATATGTTAGAATACAAATAAGTACAATGCACTATGTAAAGTAGATCCAAACCAAACTTTTTGGCACAACTCATCAATATAGGTTCAAAATGACCCATAGTTTAAGGGGAACTTGGGATGAATGGACTCGTGGAAGTTCAGGTTCTGGTACCCGACCCAAACTTTATTCCAAAGTTTAGTTCTGGTATCTCAACTGTAACCGAATTTGAACCAGAACCCGGATTCCAATGAAAAGAATGGTGACCTAAACTTTTGAGCTAGAAAATTCTCTCTCTCTCCTTTCTCCTTCCTCTCTCTTCCTCCTGAAGTCTAAACATTTCAACAGACTTGGAGAGAAGTCCGTGTTCAGCATTTGGCACCTAACACTTACTGTCCAGTACGAACCCCGAACTTTTAAGGTCGTGTTCGCTCATCTCTAATGGGAACCTGTCACCAATATTTTACCACATCCATCAGTTTAAGGTCTTCCTTTTTGGGGGATATTCTTTATTTATGAATATTCAATATCATAAGAATATTAACATTTTGATTAAACCACATTCTTCTAAATAATAAAATTACCTCTTTTCACATCATTCATTAGCTAAGACTTAAATCTCATGACATTTGCATCAGTCCAAAAGTCTTTCTACGGGTGTACACACTCACACTGCTGTGAGCCAAGGCCATGGATGGCGCCATTAAAAGTTATATGCTTTATATAGAAGACTTTTTGGCCAACTAGTGTGTTTTTTCAAGCATTAACCACCACAATCCTTTTTCCAGTATCAACAGTCATATGGCAAATTAGAGAGACATACCTCATATACGTGATGACAACCAAACCTACATGATATCACGTAATATATATATGTACAGTATATACAGTATATTTAGTATCTAGAGTAGAGGTATCAATTCTGCAAAAGATATGGTTCCTGGAGGTACCTCTTTCCTGCAGCCCGGATCTCGGACAAGCACCACATTGAACTGTATCAGCGCCATCATGACACCCATTCAGTTTGATCGTGTGGTAAAGCACGAAGCAACAGACCCCTCCCTGTCCTACCACTTTCTATGGCAGTGTCCTGATGTAGGCAGCGATGTGACCAGCACTGGCCAACTCTTGAGTGCATGGCAGAAGAGGACTTGGAGTGGTGAATATAGGTGTGAGTCCCTATACATAACCGTGCTACACACCTAGTATCTACCCTTATACGGTCATTGAAATATTTGTGTTTTTGTACTTTTTTTGTTTAGTATCGATAACGGTATATAGTCTAAAGAGATATGTAGTTATATTGTTAATAATAATGGCCATTATACAGTGAGTTTTGTTCCGTAGAAGTATTATGTATTCACTACGTACTGGTAATGTTAGTTTTTATGGTTAGCGTTCATGGTGTAGCAGTATTTTTTTTGCCTAGTGTAGCGATATTATTTGTGTTAATTTTTTTTTTTTTATACAAGATAAAGAATCTTCTGTAATAACTATATAATAGTAAATTGCTTATAATACAGCTCTCTAAGATAGTAGAGGAAGTGTACTGTACCTCCTATCCATCCTGTCTTAAAAGGGATTACCCAGCATAATGGACATAAAAGGTGGACCAAACTGGGCATTTCTGGGAGGTTTTATGGGTATTCCTCAGCTATTTCGGTTGATGTCCCTTAAAGGGAAACTATCATCATTTTTTTCCGATATAACCTACAGCCACCACCTTTCGTGACAGCATTCTATAATGCCGCACATATGACTCCAATTCGCCTGCAAGGCAAAAAAAAGGACCTTTTATTATCACCTACAGGGCGATCCGGTTTGATGGGCGTCGCTGGTCTTGGTTCAGTACCTCCTCTCTTCTTGTGATATCGTCCTCCTTCTCTGCTTTGTGTGGTTGTTGATATAGTATGCGCCAACCAGCCAAGGAAGGAAGACAGCATCGCAAAAAGAGAGGAGGCACCGGACCAAGACCAGCGACACCCATCGAACCGGACCACCCCGTAGGTTAGTATAACAAAAGGTCTTTTTTTTTTTCTTGCTGGGCAAATTGGAGTCATATGTGCAGCATTATAGAATACTGTTACATGTGGTTAAAAGGTGATGGCCATAGGTTATATCGGAATAAGCTGGGGACAGGTTCCCTTTAAAGCACATTGTAAACAGGAATTCAGAGATTGTAAGGTTTGGATGAAGTGGCTTCAAAGATTTAGAGGAAATTCCCCCAAGAAACTAAGAATCAACCGAGCGAAAAATGATTCTGGTCTCATTATAACCTGAATACATGCTATATAGTGAAAATCTTTGATTCCTTTGATAGCCGCTCCATCACAATTTATTTAAAAAGTATTATTCGAATAATGTGAACTTTTTTGTTTTTCATCTGTTTCGTCTCGACAGTGATCATTTCTTCTCTAGACGTTACAGTAAGATCAGACGCTTGATTATCAAATTATTAGTTGCGGCTATGGATTGTGGTTGTGTATATCAATTTGTAATTGTTTTTTCCCTCATTAATATTCTTGGGCTGGCTGAAGGCTTTTCATTGTAATAAATTTCATCGCTTGAATTTGGAGCCGCTGTAAATACTTTCATTATTATTACTTTTATTGTTTCTTCTACATAAATTGATGTTATTACTTGTCCTTAACTATTATAAATGCAATTGTCGATTCAAATGGAGTTTTACTGTTGTTTGGCAGATGGAAAGTCTTGGCTTAATGATGGTTCTTGGGAGGAAGGGTTGATTCCTGCTCTAAAAATATTGCAATATTATTCTAGCACTAGATGAAGTTGAGAATTTTGGCCTAGGACTAGAGATGGGTGAACCCAAACTGTAAAGTTTGGGGTCCATACCGGACGCCTAGTGTCTACACACAGACTTCGAACACGGTGTTACTGTTCGGGTTCGGGAGCCAAACAAAGTTTGTTGAAAGACTGCTGCACAGCCAATCAACAAGCTTTACTGTTTGGGCACTTCCAGCTCAGTTTCAGCCATGTCAAGTATTGGCATAGCTGTGATTGGCCTACACAGTGTGTAAAAGATAAAAAGACGTCTCGTCTATTTTTGATAACCAGTGCAGGCAAAGCCAATCAGAGCCGGTGTTTCACACAGATGACAGTGTGGGAAATGGCGGATCTTCGGGGCCCCCCCATTTATTTAAATGGGGTCTGGGTTCAGGTACCATTTTGGTACCCGAACTAAACTTTTTAAAAATTCAACCAAACCCAGCGGAGCTGAACATCCATGGCTCTGCCCATGACTGCCAAAGACATAAAACGTACAATTGTGTAAAAAATAGTAAAACACTTGGCAACACTAACTGAAAAAGACTTGAGTATATGGGAGGATGGCATACTCAACTTTAGTGAACCAGTGTCAGGCAGCTGCTGCCAAGGCAAATAAAAAAATTGGATGCATCACCAGAGGCAGAGATGCTCATGACAAAAACAAGTTACTAGTATGGCCACACTTAGAATACTGTGTACAATTTTGATCTCCTGTGTATAAGAATGACACAGCTGAACTTGAGCGGGTGCAGTGAAAAGCAACCAAGGTTATCAAGGGAATGGGTGATCTGCAGAACCAAAATAGGTTGTCAATCCTGGGGTTATTCAGTTTTGAAAAAGGAAGGGTTAGGAGTGATCTAATTATAAATGGACAGTACACAGATTTTTCTTACGATCTTTTTACCACTAGGCCTACAATGGTGACAAGGTGGCATCCTCTACGTGTAGAGATAGGGGGTAGATAGATGCAGATTCTTTGTGGTAAGAGCAGTGAGACTATGGAACTCTCTGCCACATGTTATGGTTGATTCACTAAAATAGTTCAATGCCTATTCTGATAAATACATCACAGGTTATGAGTATTACATTTTGGAGATAGAACATTGTTCCAGGGAATTAGTCTGAATGCCATATGCGGAGTCAGGAATGAATTTTTCCCCTAATATGAGATAATCAGCATCAGCCTCACTGAGTTTTTGACTTCTTCTGATTCAACATTTTAAAGTGATAGGTTGGACTGTATAGATGTGTGTCTTCTCTGAAACTTAAAACTGTAATAGCTAAATATAAATTACGCAATTATACTGCCATAGATTGTCCTTTGAACTAGTATTTATTGTCCAGATCATAGCTAAGTAATAAAGAGAAACCCTTAGTCTACGCTCACACATCTGTGTTTTGGGGTCTGCGTGCTTTCCATGACAAAAACTGACAGCACTTGGATCAATGTCCAGTTTTTTTTCATGCTCTGAATGTCCGTGTAAAAATAATTGCTGCATGCACAAGTCTTCTTCGTATGACAGGCGAGATGGGTCTATTCAACTCTATGGGTGTGCAAGAATAATCAGATCCTATATGGATCAACTTTATAGCATCTGATTTTTACAGATACATTGCAGAAAACTATATTTGGTCTTGTACATTTTAATAACCGTTGATGTATAAAAACATGCCATACGGATAACAAATCATAGGAAAATCGTCCTTTTTTGGGGATGAAAATAGGATGATTTTTTTTTTATTTGCTCATCTGAGCTTTCCCTTACTTTGTACGCATGTTAATGCTATATCTGTAAATGAGCAGCATTTTTTTTTTGTTTCCACTTTACACTGGTATTTCTCATAAGTTCCCATTCTTGGTAGCTCCTAGTAAAACTCCCTTTGTAAATATACTTCATTGCATTCCCTTAAAATCATTTTTAGCTAATGGGGCATATAGACATATAAGGCATAGAGGGGTGTTCCTTTCCAAGGAGTTACTTTAATTAGCTTAACCCTTAAGGTTGTCCCATGAAAAAGTTAATTTTAATTAATAGATATTGGAATAATAATAATAAGTTTCACAATTAGATGTGTTAAAAAAAAGTGTTCCTGTGCTACGATAATCTGGCAAATGTGCCCCTGCTGTGTACTGTGTAACGGCTGTGTCTGATCATGCAGAGATGCTCCAGTTCATGGTCAGCACATACTACAGCTACTGGTTATAAGGGAAGCATAAGTTTTTAATGATAAGTGAGTATACAGATGAAACAGCTGTGGCTTTCAGCTGCTGCTTTCTGAGGTAACATATTTCCCTACTTGTTTTATCACAGGAGTGTTTTTGAGACATCATCAGTCTAGTGAGCTCATTATAAATCTAGTTGGTGACATATGAGTTTAGGGGCTGCTGTAGCTCCTACATCACTGACGTGAAGTATGATGAGCTCAGAGGACTGTATGTTGGAAAGGGGTTAAAGACATCTGTCTTACATAGTCACCTTTATAATAGACTCCTGTCCACAGACTCAATTAAAAAGTCAGACTCTAACCTCTACATGTGCAAGCCCAAAGAGCTTTCTAAGGATGTCAGGGACAAGATTATAGACCTGCACAAAGCTGGAATTGGCTACAAAACCATAAGCAAGATGCTGGGTGAGAAGGAGACAAGTGTTGGTGCAATAGTAAGAATATGGAAGAAATACAAAATGATTGTCAATCGACATCGATCTGGGGCATCATGCAAACTCTCACCTCATGGGATATCCATAAGCATGAGCAAGGTAAGAGATCAGCCTAAAACTACACGGGGGGGCACTTGTTAATGATCTCAAGGCAGCTGGGACCACAGTCACCAAGAAAACCATTGGTAACACATTACACCGTAAAGGTTTGAAATCCTGCAGTGTCCGCAAGGTCTCCCTGCTGATGAAGGAACATGTGCAGGCCCATCTGAAGCTTGCCAATGAACAACTGGATGATTCTGTGAGTGATTGGGAGAAGTGCTGTGGTCAGATGAGACAAAAATTGAGCTCTTTGGCATTAACTCATCTCGCCGTGTTTGGAGGAAGAGAAATGCTGACTATGACCTAAAGAACGCCGTCCCCACTGTCAAGCATGGAGGTGGAAACATTATGTTTTGGGGGTGTTTCTCTTCTAAGGGCACAGGACTACTTCACCGCATCAATGGGAGAATGGATGGAGCCATGTACCGTAAAATCCTGAGTGACAACCTCCTTCCCTCCGCCAGGACATTAAAAATGGGTCGTGGCTGGGTCTTCCAGCAAGACAATGACCCAAAACATACAGCCAAGGCAACAAGGAGTGGCTCAAAAAGAAGCACATAAGGTCATAGAGTGGCCTAGCCAGTCTCCATACCTTTATCCCTTAGAAGACTTATGGAGGGAGTTGAAGCTCCGAGTTGCCAAGCGACAGCCTCAAAATCTTAATGATTTAGAGATGATCAGCAAAGAGGAGTGGGCCAAAATTCCTCCTGACGTGTGCGCAAACCTCATCATCAACTACAAAAAACGTCTGACTGCTGTGCTTGCCAACAACGGTTTTACCACCAAGTATTAAGTCTTGTTTGCCAGAGGGATCAAATACTTATTTCTCACTGCAAAATGCAAATACATGTATATAATTTATACAATGTGATTTTCTGGATTTTATTTTTAATATTCTCTCAGTGTAAAATTAACCTACCCTTAAAGTTATAGAATGTTCATGTCTTTGTCTGTGGGCAAACTTACAAAATCAGCAAGGGATCAAATACTTATTTCCCCCCACTGTATGTGCCAGGAGTATGGTGATTGATTTTGACACTATACAGCCAAGTATATTTGAGGCTGTTTTGAGTCCATTGTCTTAAAGAAGACAGTGTTCATGTGCTAGGGAGACCAATACCTGCTCGACATACTTGACCATGTTACTCCCCCCCCCTTTTTTATTAATTTTTCCATGAAAAACTATGTACAATAGTTTAACGTTCTTAGAGTGCTCTAATTTTTGCAGCAGTGTAATTCTAGAGGTTTCTGCTGATCACACTGGGCAGAAAATGCTGATGGGTATTTTGTGCTTTCTTCTTAGTTTATATCATAAATATTCCCTAAACAAACATTACTTTTCTTTGTAATGATTATACTTTACATTAGGTCTCTACCCTAGGGGTCTTTGCAAACAAAAATGCTGTAATTGAAAATATTCCTAAATAAATATATACATGCTAATGAGTTATGGTCCTACAGATGTGTCTACCCTGAAATTGTTTGTCTCAACATGATAAATTATTCATATTGAAAAGTTTTGCAAAGACAAGCAATGTTGCAATTTACTTGTTATTAAAAAAAATCATCTGCTTTTCTTAAGAATTGAGGGATTTTAATTCTATAGTTTAGATCTCATCATTGCTTAGGTTGGTGGTTACCCCTGGAGTGTATAAGGATTGGCCAGGCTACACTTGCAAGCTGTTTGTTTTAAAGCTTGCAAGCGCTGCTTTGAAGCTAGCCAGATCACTGGATCCAGCGAGCATTATTGTACATGTGCTATTCTGATGCTGCAGATACAAAGCAATCTCTGCTAGCAACATTGCAGAGCTCTCACTTTATGCCAGTGGTGCATCCCCGCCGCCTATCTATGATCAGGAGCTTGCCACCACCTGGAAAGCAAGAAGCCAGGAGGTAAAGGAGCTGTGTGCTCCTGCAGACTGATCTTGAGAAAACCTTTTTACCGCTGTGTCTTTGTTTTATATGACAGGTTCTCGTTAACATCTTTGTTTGACTTGAATAGGGCAGAATTTTTCTATACCAGCAGTGTCCCCATCCCAGAAGGGATCACACGGTCATTTGTAAAATATTTTGTGAAATTTTGCAACATACTTTAAGTCTAACTGGGATTGATAAAGATATATATTACAGCGTTATTCTTGTTTGTTAAAGGTAATCACCTATCTAATCCTTATAAACAGGGAGGAAATGGTTGAGGAGGTAAGAGTGGCTGGGACCCTAGGAGGTAGTGACCATGCTATTTTAGAATTTTGGATAACAAGAAGAGGAAGACCTGTGAAGACTCAGACGTCAAGGTTAGATTTCAGAAAGGCAGATTTTAAGGGACTCAGAAAGAGAATTGGAGGGATCCAATGGCTGGATATCCTTAAGGACAAAAATGTCCAGGAAGAATGGGAAATCTTGAAAAATTAGATTCTCAAAGCACAATAGTTAACAATTCCGAAAAGAGGGAAGAATGGGAAGCATTTAAGGAAACCAGGATGGATGAACACAGAACTTAAACACATGCTAAAAAGGAAGAAAGAAATGTTTATCAAATGGAAAGAGGGAGGCATATCTAAAGAAGAATATAATGCCGTCTGCAGAACCTGCAGGGCACAAATCAGATTATCTAAAGCTGACAATGAATTAAGGCTTGCAAGAGACGTCAAAAGCAAACAAAAAGGATTTTGGGGATACGTCAAAAGTAAAAGAAAAGTCAAAGATGCTATAGGATTTTTACAGGATGAAAATGATGAAATGGTAAGACAGGATGTTGAGAAGGCTGAACTGTTAAATTCCTATTTTGCATCTGTTTTCTCTCAGTAAGGAAATGTAACATCAACTGATCTTCACTGTCCTATTAAAGGAATAGAAGAATCCAGGATATCTATAAACAGAAAGACAGTGAGGAAACACTTAGCTAACCTAAATGAATTCAAGTCTCCAGGTCCAGATGAATTACACCCCAGAGTACTGAAGGAGGTAGCAGAAGAAATTCTTGAACCACTGTCCATAATCTTTGAAAATTCTTGGAGAACAGGAGAAGTCCGAGAAGACTGGAGAAGAGCAAATGTTCCTATCTTCAAAAAGGGGGAAGAATGTGGACCCAGGGAACTACAGGCCCGTGAGTCTGACTTCTATACCAGGAAAGATCTTTGAACAAATTATTAAAGAACATGTATGTAAGCACCTGGATAAGAATGAAGTGATTAAACAGAGTCAACATGGGTTTGTAACTAATAAGTCATGTCAGACTAACTTAATTTCCTTCTATGACAGAATCACTGACTGGGTGGATCAGGGAAATGCTGTAGATATAGTATATATTGACTTCAGCAAAGTATTTGACAAAGTATCTCACATAATCCTTATTGAAAAAATGACTAAGTATGGAATGGACAAGGCAACTGTTAAGTGGATTCATAACTGGCTTAGTGATCGGACCCAAAGAGTGGTCGTAAATGGCTGCACATCCAGTTGGAAGAATGTCTCAAGTGGGGTACCACAAGGCTCTGTTTTGGGCCCTGTATTGTTCAACATCTTTATCAATGATTTAGATGAAGGAATTGAGGGTAAACTGATCAAATTTGCTGATGACACAAAGCTAGGAGGGGTAGCTAATACTAGAGAAGAGAAAGAAAGGATTCAAAAAGATATAAATAAACTGGAGCAGTGGGCAGCAACTAACAGAATGGTTTTTAACAGAGAAAAATGCAAAGTACTGCATCTGGGCAATAAAAATGAAAAAAGCATATACAAAATGGGAGGAATAGGGCTAAGTAACAGCACATGTGAAAAAGACTTGGGTATACTAATTGATCACAGACTGAACATGAGTCAACAGTGTGATGCAGCAGCAAAAAAGGCAAATACAATTCTAGGATGTATCAACATAAGCATACAGTCTAGATCACGTGAGGTCATTATTGCCCTCTACTCCTCTTTGGTCAGACCTCATCTGGAATACTGTGTCCAGTTTTGGGCACCACATTTTAAATAAGACATCAACAAACTGGAGCAAGTTCAGAGAAGAGCCACCAGAATGATGACCGGTCAGCAAACCATGTCCTATGAGGAACGGTTGCAGGATTTGGGAATGTTTAGCTTGCAAAAAAGAAGACTGAGAGGAGACTTAATAGCTGTCTACAAATATCTCAAGGGCTGTCTCATTGTAGAAGGATCATCTTTATTTTCATTTGCACAAGGAAAGACTAGAAGCAATGGGATGAAACTGAATGGGAGGAGACACAGATTAGATATTAGAAAAAACTTTTTGACAGTTAGGGTGATCAATGAGTGGAACAAGCTGCCACGAGAGGTGGTGAGTTCTCCTTCAATGGAAGTCTTCAAACAGAGGCTGGACAGACATCTGTCTGGGATGATTTAGAGAATCCTGCTTTGAGCAGGGGGTTGGACCAGATGGCCCAGGAGGTCCCTTCCAGCGCTACCATTCTATGATTCTATGATTCTATGATCCAGTGGTTCATTCTGGTGATCAGTGGGGGTCTCAATGATTGGACCCCCACCAATTTGGAAGCTATCACCACCTATTCTATGGCAGCATATGTTTCTCTTCTTAATCCTGAGCAGTGAATTGCTATATTTTGATCATTCTCTTAAACTCTTGTAGGTTTGCTGTAAAGAGGACCTTTTAAGAAAAAATCATGTTGAATTGGAAAATGGATGTAATAGTACATGAAGAGTGGAATTAAACACTTTTGTTGTTTTGTTTTATTTATCTTTCCTCTGCAATATTAGCAATCAAAGTATCTGGCACCTAGTGAGCACAGATAACTCATAACTTTCAGATATAATCCCTGTGGGATAAAAGACAGCACAACTGAGTTAAGCTGTGTCACATTACAAACCATAGCACTGTCAGCTCCTCTCATAGCCTGTCAGCTCTGCTGTATTGCCCCTACCCTCATACTACCTTTCTAGAGATAAGTCAGTAATCACATTTTATGTCTGCTGTGCTCAAAACAACTTTTGAGCACAACAGACATAAGTGCAATTATTGACAGTTCCGGGCAAGCATTAACCCAGCCTAAGAGTTTCTTTGAAGGTCATCCATAAATTTAACTTGTAACATTGGCACCAACTCTCCTTCCTCAAGTACATCTCCCCGAATCTTACCCATCATGTTTTACTGCTGAGACCTCAATAGAGATCTACTCTCAACAATAATATCACCTGGGGGAGGCATTCCCCGTACCTGTGATGGGCCACCCAGTAACCAAAAATGTACCTCCTGCAATGACTCCAATCATGCCAACTGCTGCAAAAAAATAAGGGGAAAGATGGCGAGGATAGGGCAACGTTAATTATAACTTGAGATGAAAGCATCTGATGATATTCAAATCCACAAGATTCTATTGGGAAATTTGATTTGCAGACATTTTATTCTCAGCAAATTAAATGCCCTTTATTAAATGAAAGATGTTAAAAAAATTAACAACCAATACTTATCTCATTACTCACCTCAACCGCTTACTGTCCCCATAGAATCTTCGACGCCTCTTCTTCCTGCAGCTGCACGCTGAATCCCAGAGCTAGTCCTGCTCAGGAACACCAGGGCCTAGTCCCAGCCAGAAGTCGCATCGCTGTGACCTTTTAACACATATGCGTAAAAACATCCCAATCCCAATGTGCGGTGGCTGTAAGAAAAGTCGGTAAGACCTATGGGGAAGAGCATGCAGCAGAGATGGTCGGGAGGTGAGGGGTAAGGACATCTTCCTTTCATCTTGCTGAATTTGCGCAGATCAAATTGTACAAATTCTGCTTTCTGGAGAAAACGGATTGTTGTAAAATTTGAGTTGAGTTTGTATTAGAATATATTTAACCAACTCTAATTATAAAAAAGAAAGAAGGGCAGTGTTCTGCTGCTCAATGGACCACTCATATCCTGATGTCCCCTCCTCACTGGAACCTAACCCCTTGTGCTCCCCCCACCATTTTGAGACTAAGCTGGCTTTGGCATCCATCACTTTTATGGTGCTTTAAGTCTATACTATTACTTTTGTAAATAAGTTTAACAGTAAAAGTAGAAAACAAATTTGAGATCTCTTCCTTGACCTGATGACGGAAACTAAGCTACGGTATCTAGAAAGCTTTTCCTTATGTCTATGTTCTGTGCCCACGCTACTCATCGTATGACAAACTATGAAGTGGAACCCTTGAATATAACGCTCTATAGAATCACAAATGACCCATTCAGCATGGAGAAGAGAGATTTTCAAGGCTGTGCAAACTTAACCGTTTCCTCTGTGCAGCACTAGCAGTTGCTTTCTTTCCAGTGAAAGATATCTGAAAAGATCAGATCAGTCTGTGTTTTCATTTATAATTATTTGAGGCTTTTTATGGTTTGTCATTAATGCATTCTGTTTTTATTTGTTTTGGGTAACCAATTTACTATTTCCAAAAGATAGACTTCAGCCTCATTCAGATGTACTAACCGTGTTTTTAACGAAAGGCACTTAGCACTACCACCCAACACCGATGATATTCTGTGGGACCATTTAACATGTGGTCTTCTGCAAAAATTGGAGACATGTTCAATTTTATGATCTGAGGGTGGGATCAAAATAGGCAATGCAAGTCAAGGGGTCCATGAAAAAATTGGACCGCACTCAGATGACATATTCAAGTAAAGTCCGATTTTCACGAATTGTCAGAAAGGAGAAGGTGGCAAAATTGTTTTTTTTTTAAATTCCTCCACTTACGAGAAAATTTGAGGACACTCCTACTACACTCTGATCAAACGCTGATCAACCTCTGATCAGAATAATCGGTTCGATTTTCTTGTATGTGAAAAAATAGTATTCGTTAATGAGGCTTTTATTTATTCTCAAAATGTATAGGTCTACAGTCATGGCCAAAAGTTTTGAGAATGACACAAATATTATATTTTCACATGATCTGCTGCCCTCTGGATTTTATGTGTGTTTGACAGATGTTTTTAAACACAGACGAAAATAATAATTGCAAACATATGAGTAACAAAAGATTATATTGACAGTTAGAATGAGTTAATGCAGCAAGTCAATATTTGCAGTGTTGACCCTTCTTCTTCAGGACCTCTGCAATTCTCCCTGGCATGCTCTCAATCAACTTCTGGACCAAATCCTGACTGATAGCAGTCCATTCTTGCACAATCAATGCTTTCATTTTGTCAGAATTTTTAGGTTTTTGTTTGTCCACCCGTCTCTTGATGATTGACCACAAGTTCTCAATGGGATTAAGATCTGGGGAGTTTCCAGGCCATGGAGCCAAAATCTCTATGTTTTGTTCCCTGAGCCATTTAGTTATCACCTTTGCTTTATGGCAAGGTGCTCCATCATGCTGGAAAAGGCATTGTTGATCGCCAAACTTCTCTTGGAGGGTTGGGAGAAGTTGCTCTTGGAGGACATTCTGGTACCATTCTTTATTCATGGCTGTGTTTTTAGGCAAGACTGTGGGAGAGCCGATTCCCTTGGCTGAGAAGCAACCCCACACATGAATGGTTTCAGGATGCTTAACAGTTGGCATGAGACAAGACTGGTGGTAGCGCTCACCTTGTCTTCTCCGAATGAGGCGTTTTCCTGATGTCCCAAACAATCGAAAAGGGGATTCATCAGAGAAAATAACTTTACCCCAGTCCTCAGCAGTCCACTGCCTGTACCTTTTGCAGAATATCAGTCTGTCCATGATGTTTTTTCTGGAGAGAAGTGGCTTCTTTGCTGCCCTCCTTGAGACCAGGCCTTGCTCCAAGAGTCTCCGCCTCACAGTGCGTGCAGATGCACTCACACCTGCCTGCTGCCATTCCTGAGCAAGCTCTGCACTGCTGGTAGCCCGATCCCGCAGCTGAAACACTTTTAAGAGACGGTCCTGGCGCTTGTTGGTCTTTCTTGGGCGCCCTGAAGCCTTTTCGGGAACAATGGAACCTCTCTCCTTGAAGTTCTTGATGATGCGATAGATTGTTGACTGAGGTGCAATCTTTCTAGCTGCGATACTCTTCCCTGTTAGGCCATTTTTGTGCATTGCAATGATGACTGCACGTGTTTCTTTAGAGATAACCATGGTTAACAGAAGAGAAACAATGATGCCAAGCACCAGCCTCCTTTTAAAGTGTCCAGTGGTGTCATTCTTACTTAATCATGACAGATTGATCTCCAGCCATGTCCTCAACAACACCCACACCTGTATTAATGGAGCAATCACTGAAAAGAGGTTAGCTGGTCCTTTTAAGGCAGGGCTGCAATGATGTTGAAATGTGTTTTGGGGGATAAAGTTCATTTTCTAGTCAAATATTGACTTTGCAAGTAATTGCTGTTAAGCTGATCACTCTTTATAACATTCTGGAGTATATGCAAATTGCCATTAGAAAAAGTGAAGCAGTAGACTTTGTAAAAATTAATATTTGTGTCATTCTCAAAACTTTTGGCCATGACTGTACACTTATGATGATGGGATTCCAGTAAATGATTAAGTATTTACCAGTCGGATTCTAATTTTTATAAATGTTATGAAAAATTTGACAAAATATATTGTAAAAGTCGGACCTCAAAATTTTACCCCTGATATTGAGGAAATTTTGCCTTGCTGACATTTTCCCCGCATTACTCTGAAATACTGATCTATATTTCTGTATTTCAGCTTTCATGGTCTTATAGGTTGGAAATAAGACTCTTGGGGAATGGAGCTAAAGCACATTTATACAAATTTACATTGCCCTATGGTACTGCTTACCAGGTTCTGCTTGACCACTGTTGCCTGTGTAATGGCTATGCTTATATTTAACCCCGTGTTACCCTTCATAGTTCACTTTGGGACCATGTTATGTTTGTTATTGCTCATAGCAATCAACCTCTCACTTTTTCATTCATACTGATTCTACTTCTCCTATATTTTATAAATAGTTTTTATTATTCGGTTTTAACATCAACAATATAAAAGCATACGATTGAAAAATTTTCAATAATCAGAATAGCCGAAAGGGATTGAAAATTGATAAAGTTCCATAATAGAAAACAAGCAACTAACAGCACAGTCAAGTCCTCAGCTATTACTAGTAACATCTGAATCCATAAGTAGAGTCTAAAGGCCTAAAGTCAGTGTAAGGCTGAGACTACATAGCATTATAGAATGTTATAGTTGAAACTGAACTCCACAGTCATCGTGTCAAACCCCCTGCTCAATGCAGGATTCACTAAACCCTCTCAGGGAGATGTCTGTCCAGCCTCTATTTGAAGACTTCTATTGAAGGAGAACTCACCACCTCTCGTGGCAGACTGTTCCACTCATTGATCACCCTCACTGTCAAAAAGTTTTTTCTAAATTCTACTCTGTGTCGTCTCTCTTTCAATTTCATTCCATTGCTTCTCGTGTTTCCATGTGCAAATGAGATTAAGGATGATCCCTCTACACTGTGACAGCCCTTCAGATATTTGTAGACAGCTATTAAGTCTCCTCTTAGCCTTCTTTTTTGAAAGATAAACATTCTCAGATACTTAAACTGTTCTTCGTAGGACATACTTTGCAGTCGCTCACCATCCTGGTCGCTCTTATCTGAACTTGCTCCAGTTTTTCAATGTCTTTTGTAAAATGTGGTGCCCAGAACTGGACATAGTATTACAGATGCGGCCTGACCAAGGAGGAGTAGAGGGAACCATTACTTCAAGTGATCAAGACTCTATGCTTCTCTTAATACATCCCAGAATTGTATTTGCCTTTTTTACTGCTGCATCATGCTGTCATGTCATGTCAAGTCTCTGATCTATTAGTATACCCAAGTCTTTTTCACACATGCTGTTGCTTAGTTCTATTACTCCCATTCTGCATTCTAAAGACGTAATTTTCATTTTTCTTGCCCAGATGTAGAATCTTGCATGTCTTCCTGTTAAATACCATTCTATTAGTCGGTGCCCATTGTACAAGCTACAAAAAGAATCTCCAATTAAACATTGTGATTAGTCATGCATATATATATATGCACATAACTCCCAAAAAGATTATAATAGCAACTCATTTAATATAAGAAAATTAGAGAGAACACTGAGTCAATGCTATTAGAGTAAAAAAAAGCAATCTTTTATTATTACAAAAATATTACACACTCATAAAATACATAGACAGTTGGCAAAAAGGTATATATAGATGAAAGCAGAACAGTGACAGTAAATACAGAGATGATGTGGCCCATGATAGTGTGTGAGGAATAGAGAGCAATAAATAAACACAAAAGATCAATTTGCAATTTGTGTATCAAGTAATCTCAATGAGCATGACGCCCCCTGAAGAAGCGAGCTACATGCGAAACGTGTGTTGGGGATAGCAGGTCATGTGCTGTGTCTTGAGGAAAGCTATGGGTAATTTCTAATACAGTGATCACCAGTGACATTATACACAGGAGCTCTGTATATAGTATATAGTGTATAGGTAATACAGGGATCACCAGTGACATTATACACAGGAGCTCTGTATATAGTATATAATGTACAGGTAATACAGTGATGACCAGTGACATTATACACAGGAGCTCGGTATATAGTGTACAGGTAATTCATTGATCACCAGTGACATTATACACATGGGCTCTGTATATAGTGTACAAGTAATACAGGGATCACCGGTGGCATTATACACAGAAGCTCTATATGTAGTGTCACTGTACAGGTAATACAGTGATCACCAGTGACATTATACACATGAGCTCTGTATATAGTTTACGGGTAATACAGGGAACCCCAGTGACTTTTTACACAGGAGCTCTGTATATAGTGTCAGTGTACAGGCAATACAGTGATTACTAGTGACATTATACACAGAAGCTCTGTATATAGTGTATAGTGTACAGGTAATTCAGTGGTCACTGGTGACATTAACCCCTCTCTGACATTAGACTACTATCCCGTCCATAAAACCCGTGCCATTCTGACCATGGACGGGATAGTACGTCATAGGCGATTAGCTGCGCTCCCGGAGGGAGCGCAGCTAATCGCCGCCGGATGTCAGCTGATTATCACAGCTGACACCCGTGACTGTGTGTCAGGAGCGGTCACGGACCGCTCCCGGCACATTAACCCCTTGCACACCGCGATCAAACATGATCGCGGTGTACTGGGGGCACAGGGGAGGATCGCGCAGGGTGGGGGCTCCCTGCGCGCCCCCCTGAGACCCTCAGAGCAGCGCGATGTGATCGCGCTGCTCTGAGGGCTTCCTCCCTCCCAGGACCCGGATCCAAGATGGCGCTGGGGTCCTGGAGGGAGGCGGCTTCCTCAGTGCCTGCCGAGAGCAGGCATGAGGAAGCGTCGTGCACTGCCTGTCACATCGCTGGTGTGACAGAGTGCTGTGCACACTGTCACACCAGCGATCTGATGAAATACAGTGATGTCCCACCCTGGGACAAAGTAAAAAAGTAAAAAAAAGTAAAAATAAACATGTGTAAAAAAAAATCCAAAATAAATAAAAATAAAAAAAAAATATTCCCCAATAAATTCATTACTTATTGTAAATAAAAAAAATAAAACAATAAAAGTACATATATATGGTATCGCCGCGTCCGTAACGACCCCCCCTATAAAACTGTCCCACTAGTTAACCCCTTTTGTGAACCCCTTAAAAAATAAAAAATAAAAACGAAGCAAAAAATCAGTGCTTTATCATCATACCGCTGAACAAAAAGTGGAATAACACGCGATCAAAAAGACGGATATAAATAAACATGGTACCGCTGAAAACATCATCTTGTCCCGCAAAAAACGAGCCGTCACACAGCATCATCAGCAAAAAAATAAAAAAGTTATAGCTCGCAGAATAAAGCGATGCAAAAATAATTATTTTTTATATAAAATTGTTTTTATTCTATAAAAGCGCCAAAACATAAAAAAATTATATAAATGAGGTATCGCCATAATCGTACTGACCCGAAGAATAAAACTGCTTTATCGATTTTACCACACGCGGAACAATAAAAACGCCTCACCCAAAAGAAATTCATGAATTGCTGATTTTTGTTCATTCTAACCTCCCAAAAATCGAAATAAAAAGCGATCAAAAAATGTCACGTGCTCAGAAATGGTACCAATAAAAGCGTCACCTCGTCCCGCAAAAATTAAGACCTCACATGACATTATGGGCCAAAATATGCAAAAATTATAGCTCTCAAAATGTGGCGATGCAAAAAACTACTTTTTGCAATAAAAAGCGTCTTTTAGCGTGACAGCTGCCAATCATAAAAACCGCTATAAATAGTAAATCAAACCCCCCTTTATCACCCCTTAGTTAGGGAAAAATAATAAAATAAAAAAAATGTATTTATTTCCATTTTCCCATTAGGGTTAGGGTTAGGGTTTCGGCTAAAGTTAGGGTTAGGGTTCTCGCTAAAGTTAGGATTAGGGTTAGAGTTAGGATTAGGGTTAGGGTTGGGATTAGGGTTGGGACTAGGGTTAGGGGTGTGTTGGGGTTAGGGTTGGAGTTAGAATTGGGGGGTTTCCGCTGTTTAGGCACATCAGGGGCTCTCCAAATGTGACATGGCGTCTGATCTCCATTCCAGCCAATTCTGCGTTGAAAAAGTCAAACGGTGTTCCTTCACTTCTGAGCTCTGCCATGCGTCCAAACAGTAGTTTATCCCCACATATGGGGTATCAGCGTACTCTGGACCCCAAGAGTTATTGTGAAATTTGTCCTATTTCTTCTGTTAACCTTGGGAAAATAAAAAACTGGGGGCGAAAATATTATTTTTGTAAAAAAAATAAGATTTTTTTGTTTTTACGGCTGTACATTATAAACTTCTGTGAAGCACTTGGGGCTTCATAGCGCTCACCACACATCTAAATAAGTTCCTTGTGGGGTCTATTTTCCAAAATGGGGTCACTTGTTGGGGATTTCCACTGTTGAGGCGCATCAGGGCTCTCCAAATGCGACATGACGCCCCCAGACCATTCCATCAAAGTCTGCAATCCAAAACGTCACTACTTCCCTTTCCGAGCCCTGACATGCGCCCATACAGTAGTTTTCTCCCACATATTGGGTATCAGCGTACTCAGGACAAATTGGACAACAACTTTTGGGGTCCAATTTCTCCTGTTACCCTTGTGAAAATAAAATATTGGGGGCGAAAAAATCATTTTTGTAAAAAAAAAAGGATTTTTTATTTTTACGGCTGTGCGTTATAAACTTCTGTGAAGCACTTCGGGGTTCAAAGTGCTCACCACACATCTAGGTAAGTTCCTTGTGGGGTCTATTTTCCAAAATGGGGTCACTTGTGGGGGGTTTCCACTGTTTAGGCGCATCAGGGGCTCTCCAAATGCGACATGACGCCCCCAGACCATTCCATCAAAGTCTGCAATCCAAAACGTCACTACTTCCCTTTCCGAGCCCTGACATGCGCCCATACAGTAGTTTTCTCCCACATATTGGGTATCAGCGTACTCAGGACAAATTGGACAACAATTTTTGGGGTCCAATTTCTCCTGTTACCCTTGTGAAAATAAAAAATTGGGGGCGAAAAAATCATTTTTGTAAAAAAAAAAAAGGATTTTTTATTTTTACGGCTGTGCGTTATAAACTTCTGTGAAGCACTTCGGGGTTCAAAGTGCTCACCACACATCTAGATAAGTTCCTTGTGGGGTCTATTTTCCAAAATGGGGTCACTTGTGGGGGTTTCCACTGTTTAGGCGTATCAGGGGCTCTCCAAATGCGACATGACGCCCCCAGACCATTCCATCAAAGTCTGCAATCCAAAACGTCACTACTTCCCTTCCGAGCCCTGACGTGCACCCATACAGTAGTTTTCTCCTACATATTGGGTATCAGCGTACTCAGGACAAATTGGACAACAACTTTTGGGTTCCAATTTCTTCTGTTACCCTTGTGAAAATAAAATATTGGGGGCGAAAAAATCATTTTTGTAAAAAAAAAAAAGGATTTTTATTTTAAGGCTGTACGTTATAAACTTTAGTGAAACACCTGGGGTTCAAAGTTCTCACCACACATCTAGATAAGTTCCTTGAGGGGTCTAGTTTCCAAAATGGTGTCATTTGTGGGGGGTTTCCACTGTTTAGGCAGATCAGGAGCTCTCCAAACACGACATGGCGTCCAGCCAATTCTGCGTTGAAAAAGTGAGACGGCGCTCCTTCCCTTCCAAACTCTGCCATGCACCCAAACAGTGGTATACCCCCACATATGGGGTATCAGTGCACTCAGGACAAATTGCACAATAACTTTTGGAGTCTTGTTACCCTTGGAAAAATAAAAATTCGGGTGAAAAGATCATTTTTGTGGAAAAAATATGATTTTTAAATTTTACGGCTCTACGTTATAAACTTGTGTGAAGCACTTGAGGGTTCAAATTGCTCACCAAAGATCTAGATAAGTTCCTTAGGGGGTCTAGTTTCCCAAATGGGGTCATTTGTGGGGGGTTTCCACTGTTTAGGCACATCAGGGGCTCTCCAAATGCAACATGGCATCCAATCTCAATTCCAGCCAATTTTGGTTGGAAAAAGTCAAATGGTGCTCCTTCCCTTCCGAGCTCTGCCGTGCGCCCAAACAGTGGTTCCCTCCCACATATGGGGGATCAGCGTACTCAGGACAAATTGGACAACAACTTATGTGGTCCAATTTCTCCTGATACCCTTGGGAAAATAAAAAATTAGTGACTAAAAGATAATTTTTGTGGGAAAAAAATAGGATTTTTTATTTTCATGCCCGGGCATTATAAACTTGTGTGAAGCACTTGGGGTTCAAAGTGCTCACCAAAGATCTAGATAAGTTCCTTAGGGGGTCTAGTTTCCAAAATGGGGTCACTTATGGGGATTTCCACTGTTTAGGCTCATCTGGGGCACTGCAAACGGAACATGACCCCCATCAACGTCTGCATTCCAAAACGTTACTACTTCCTTTCCAAGCCCTGTCGTGCGCCCAAACAGTTTCCCCCCCCACATATGGGGTATCAGCGTACTCAGGACAAATTGGACAACAACTTTTGGGTCCAATTTCCTTGGGAAAATTCAAAAATTTAGGACTAAAAAATCATTTTTGTGGAATTTTTTTTTTTTTCACACCCAGGCATTATAAACTTTTGTGAAACACTTGGGGTTCAAAGTGCTCACAACAGATCTAGATAAGTACCTTATGGGGTCTAGTTTCCAAAATGGTGTCACTTGTGGGGGGTTTCCACTGTTTAGGCGCATCAGAGGTTCTCCAAGCGCGACATGGCGTCCAATCTCAACTCCAGCCAATTTTAGTTTGAAAAAGTCAAACGGCGCTCCTTCCCTTACGAGCTCTGCCGTGTGCCCAAACAGTGGTTTTCCCCCACATATGGGGTATTGGCGTACTCAGGAGAAATTGCATAACAACCTTATCTGTCCATTTTCTCCTTTTACCCTTGTGAAAATAAAAAAAAAGTTTGTAAAAGATCATTTTTGTGGCTAAAAAGTTAAATATTCATTTTTTCCTTCCACGTTGCTTTAGTTCCTGTGAAGCACCTGAAGGGTTAATAAACTTCTTGAATGTGGTTTTGAGTACCTTGAAGGGTGCAGTTTTTAGAATGGTGTCACTTTTGGGTATTTTCTGTCATGTAGACCCCTCAAAGTGACTTCAAATGTGAGGTGGTCCCTAAAAAAAAATGGCTTTGTAAATTTTGTTGTAAAAATGAGAAATCGCTGGTCAACTTTTAACCCTTATAACTTCCTAACAAAAAAAAATTTTGATTCCAAAATTGTGCTGATGTAAAGTAGACATGTGGGAAATGTTATTTCTTAACTATTTTGTGTTACATATTTCTCTGTTTTAAGGGAATAAAAATTCAAAGTTTGAAAATTGCTAAATTTTCAAAATTTTCGCCATATTTGCGTTTTTTTCAAAAATAAACGCAAGTTATATGGAAGAAATTTTACCACTAACATGAAGTACAATATGTCACGAGAAAACAATCTCAGAATCGCGAAGATCCGTTGAAGCGTTCCGGAGTTATAACCTCATAAAGAGACAGTGGTCAGAATTGTAAAAATTGTCCCGGTCATTAACGTGCAAACCACCCTTGGGGGTGAAGGGGTTAAACACAGTAGCTCTGTATATAGTGTATAGTGTACAGGTAATTCAGTGATCACCAGTGACATTATACAGAAGAGCTCTGTATGTAGTGTATTGTGTACAGGTAATTCAGTGATCACCGGTGACATTATACACAGGAGCTTTGTATATAGTGTCAGTGTATAGTGTGCATGTACATGTAACACACTGACTCACCAGTGACATCTCTAGGTGAAGTCCTTCATCTTTTCTTTTATTCTTTATCTATTCTTCAGCCATTTCAGTATATAATAAAAATAGGGTTTAGAAAAGTAGGAATGGAGTTTAAGGATAGAATCAGATCTAGCTTTTGAGAGTGATTGATGGAACGACTAATGCATTTTTTGTGTGGCTATTTGTCATTCACACAAGAAACTGCATATAACAAAAGTTTAGGAAATTAAATAAAATAAAAATGGATTTTTAAAGTAGATAACATTTAATTTCATTGAAAAACAAAATGCCTTTAAAATTTATATCAATCTCGAAATGCAGAACAATGTTAGAAAGACTTTAATAACTATTCAATGAATCAGGCTATGTAAAGACCCAACAAGGCCGCTGACCTCGCCGTACATCATGTTTGATCTTTTTCTTTCAGCATCCACAGAACTTTTGATAATTTCTTGTTGTTGTAAACATCTGTAAAGCCAATTATAAGGCAGATCATATTTGCTCCCTATAAGAAGTATAGATTGCATTTGGTCCTTATAAGACCACGAATAAAATAACAAACTAAACTGATATGCTGATTACCTTCAAGGATATGGACACCTTTGACCACATAAAAGTTATAATCACATGAAAGTTCTGCTTCAACTTTGATGTGATCTGTAGTCATATATCTGCTAAAAAAAAGAGCTAAAAAAACAGATTAATGGGTCATAAACTCTTCCAAGGTCCTCAGTGTCTGGATTTTCATTTACAAACTTGAATACAGTTTAGACTGAAATTTGTTTTTTTAATCACTTTCTATTCTGATTTTTGTGAGGTTGAATGAACAAAAAGGAGCAATTTATCATTTATTTATTTTTTTGTCTTTTTTATGCCATTCAGCAAATGGTAAAAGAGTTAAGACAACTTCATTCTTCGGGTCAGTATGATTACAGCAATACCAAATTTATGTCTTGTTTTCACGTTTTGGCACTTTTAGACAATAAAAACTTTTTTTTTATAGACAAAAGAATTATTGTTGCATCCCTGTATTCGGAGAGCTATAACTTTTTTATTTTTCTGCTGACGGAGCTGTATGGCGGCTTGTTTTTTGCAGGACAAGATAACATTTTCAGCGGTACCATGCTCATTTACATTCGAATTTTTGATTGCGTTTTACTACAGTTTTTGTGCGTTTTTTTCCCACATTTTTTTTATGATATACACTCAAGGGGTAAACTAGCGTGACAGCATACAGTAGATCAGATCGCTCTGGACGTGGCGATTCTAAATATGTGTACTTTTTATGTTTATTTTTGTTCTTACATTAATATACCTATTTATTGGTATTTTTTTTTCTTTTTCTATTTATTATTTTGTGATTTTTAAAAAATATTTTTACCATTTTTCTTACTTTGAGACTTTAACGTTTATTGCTCTGATCGCTGGTATAGTGCATTGCAATGCATCATACCTGTCAGTGCTGCACTGACACAAGCCTCTTAGACTATGCCATGACGACGATTGGGCCCTCGTGATGACGCCGCGGAGGGCGCCGATTAATGGGAAAGGAAGCCTCCTCCCTCTCCTAGCCTCCTAAATGTTGCGATCAATATTGATTGCGGAATTTAGGGGGTTAAACAGCCGGGGGCGGTGCGAGCACCTCTCCTGGTTTTGATCCGGTGACAGTCAGACGTGCACGCTCCTATGACACGAACAATCACTGTGACGTACCTATACGTCATTGGCCAGGTACTCCTACCTGACCATGACGTATAGGTACGTCAAATGTTGTGAAGGGGGTCTAGGGAGATAATGTTATTGATCCACTCAGGGCTACTTACAAAAACTCAACGTGGAGCACAACCGAACTTAGTGGATCTAGGGGAAGGAAGCTGGACTCGGCATACCTGCAACGGGTGTGTACCAAAATGTAGGTTAAATGCTATATAATAACAGTTACTGTAATTGTCATAGGACTTCAAGAGCCACAGTAATATGTATTTATCTAAAAGTAAAGCTTGATTAATTTTGGCTTATTAGTGGAAATAGTTCCAATCTAATAATAGGATTTTGGCCTACAAGTTTGAAACAGATGGAAACTAAACCTCTGTCCCCCAGTATCTTACTGAGAAGATTTAAACATATCCTGAACCAAAGGTTTTCATCTACGTAAGAACACATGGTCAGCTCAAAATTGTTCAAGATATACACCAGCTCTGGTGGCCAGATGAAAACCTTGGAATCCATAATCCAAAACATAGAAAAAAGAATTCCAGCAACAAGGAGGAGTCCCTTGAAAAATATCTTATTTATTGGTGCATATGAAAAACAACGTCCAGGAACATATTTTACCAGTTTTGATGTTTAGCCTTAATTACAAATCAATGAGGAAGATCTTTTAAAGGATTTTGCCGAGACGCTGAGCTTCTTTACTCTACATAGAAGCTTCCTTCAGTTTCAATGTTGTAGACCACAGCAGCCGTTGAGCAGAAGAACAGGGAAATATTCTCTCAAGTCACTTTATGTTGTAAAACTAGCATTTCAAAGTTGTTAGAGGTCTTCAGACTTTGCCAGAATGCCCTTCACTTCAGTACATACTAATAAGCCTTGATTTGAAGGACTGTCAGCTAAAATGGTGAAAGTCAAATATTATTTAGCGTCATCCAAAAATTTAAGTCAATCACAATTTTTTTTTCTTGTAACTACAGGAGGGACCATAAATTTTCTATTACTGCTTTTGAAGGATCTTTTATGACCCTGTTCCGTTTTCAGACAACTTGAGATTTGGTCTAAGTGACTAATTGAGATACATTTTAGTGACTCACAGTCCACTACATGAGCGTAATTACACACTTCAATCATGACTACATGGTAATAGAGCTAATAGGCTGAAAAAATATTCAAGTTTATTAGGTTCAACCATTTATATCTGTAAACCTCAGTTGATCTAGAAGCAATCCTTACATGACAGAGTAATTTTATAAAAAAAGCCCTTTTTAAAGTAGTCCTAAAATTAGAAAAAAAAGCTTGTCTGCTTTATTCTAGAATGGTGCCACAACTGTCCATAGTTGGTTTGCCCTATTGCAGCCCAACCATCATCGACCTCTTTTAGTAAAGGTCAACTTTCCTGTGTGTGCTCTCTGGTGAAGGTCTGAGCTATACAGCAACACCTAGGCCAGAGTATAGCTTGGATGGAATGTCAAAGCTTGACCTAAGGGCTTCTTCTCATCTGTATCTCAGACGGAAAGTTCCATTGTATACCTCCGTGTAAGCTTACAGTGGTATATCTAGTGCAGAGACTAAGTTGTCGGAAAAAAATGTACATACTGTAGATTGGTCAACTTAATTTTGTGGGATGTCTAGGACAGCGTACGGGATGCCTGATGAAGAGACCTGAGTAGTCTTGAAAGCTTGCAATTTGTTACCATCTTTTCAGTTAGCCATTAAAAGGTATCAACCACTGAGGACTCTCAATTCTGAATATTTTTCTAGGACAGCGTAGTCAACTACAATGTAGTTAAACAATATATCGATGTATAACAGCTCAAGAGAGGCCAAAAGGGCACTCCCACACTTAGGGTGAATTGAAGCACCATGGATAACGTTTCCCAGAATATTTGACTATAGAATCAGAACATGTCGTAAACTACCCGCACCCCAAACCATCCGCTGGTTTCCTACTTTCCCCTTGAGGAAGCTGTGTGCGAAACATGGGTCAGGATGCGACCGTCGCATATGTAGTTTGGGATGTAACATGTAAACTACCCATACCCTTAACCATCTGCTTCCTCACTACTTTCCCCTTGAGGAAGCTGTGTGCGAAACGTGTGTCAGGATGCAGTCGTCACATATGTAGTTTGAGTTGCAACATGTAAACTACCAGCACGCTAAACCATCTGCTTCCTCACTACTTTCCCCTTGAGAAAACTGTGTGCGAAACGTGCATCGGTGTGCGACAGTCGCATATGTGATTAGGGTAAATATCTATTACAATAATGATCATGCTTTGTCTGATTTAGTATCACATATAGATGCGCACACCTACTGTAAATTGGTGAATTGATTATGTATTATTATTTATTCTTTATTATTCATCACTACTGCTTTTGTATTACTCGGCATGATGTATTTATCCACTGATTATATTAGCTGGTACTCTATTATACCCTTACCCTTATTTGTCTGCATATAGATTCTTTGTATTTTCCTGGTATACATATATTGGAGTGTGATATAATATCTATTTAATAAAATAGTTTTACTATCCTGAAGGATAGTACATCATTTGTAGGATCTATCGGTGATATGTTGTAAACAGGCCCAAACTGGGCAATAATGGGCCTTAGACCAAGCCAGCTGTAATGAGGGATGGATGGATATTAATGACAGGGATGGCTGACACCTATTGATGCCTATTACAGCTCGTAGCTTCTCTGTCTCTGCTGCTTCCTCTACATTGGTGCTGCTGTCTGCCATCTCTCTCATAGGCATCTCTCCCGTCTCATTCTCTGCTTTTCTCATGCCATGCCTCTACTTCCTTCATTCCATACTTCTGCTTCTCTTCTGTCTCTCAAGGGCTTAATGTGTGGATAGCTGTCATGTGGGTTCACAATTGGATCACTTGCTGCCAGTTGATCCCTCATCTAATCGCTTCAATGCAGTAGCAGAACTAACCCATTGACAGGTGTTCTGCTGTTTCTGGAAAAAAGCAGCCATGTTTTTCTAATCATGGTCAAGTCCTGTATTTCCTGATGGATTTTGACTGTGTCAATAGAATACCAAAGCATCCTCCTTAATGAGCAACATTGAGCAAAACACACTTTGGTGCCAATTCACTTTCATGTAACATGTTACTTACCTAATATTTCTTAACTGTTGATCTCCACCCATCAGCAAGATCATACCTACCCTTATAATTGTATGCTATTCAGCCCAGAAGAGGAATCAAATTAGGTTAGGTTCCCAGCAAAGAGAATCTCCTCGTTGTTGGTTGCTGGGCAGACATGAATTGGCCAGTTTATGTGCTAAGTATGTTCATATTTATTTTTTTTCTAGAGAAGTAATGCAATTCCAATTTCATATATTTCATGTTTTTCTAATCATGGTCAAGTCCTGTATTTCCTGATGGATTTTGACTGTGTCAATAGAATACCAAAGCATCCTCCTTAATGAGCAACATTGAGCAAAACCCACTTTGGTGCCAATTCACTTTCATGTAACATGTTACTTACCTAATATTTCTTAACTGTTGATCTCCACCCATCAGCAAGATCATACCTACCCTTATAATTGTATGCTATTCAGCCCAGAAGAGGAATCAAATTAGGTTAGGTTCCCAGCAAAGAGGATCTCCTCGTTGTTGGTTGCTGGGCAGACATGAATTGGCCAATTTATGTGCTAAGTATGTTCATATTTATTTTTTTTCTAGAGAAGTAATGCAATTCCAATTTCATATATTTCATGTTTGCATGCTATAGCATTACAGAGTGCATTTTTTTTTGTTAGCTACATATTGAGGTGGCTACTGTTAGTATACACCTGTTCACACCCGATTTCTGTTTGGAAGTGACTGTCAGTCTTTTGTTATTTATACATAGGCTCTCTGACCAGCACTCCACCCATCAGTTTATGGTGGCTTTGATCACAGCAGGAATATACCTACCCTTATAATTGTAGGCTATTCAGCCCAGGAGAGGAATCAAATTAAGTTAGGTTCCCAGCAAAGAGGATCGCCTTGTTGTTGGTTGCTGGGCAGACATGAATTGGCCAATTTATATGCTATGTATGTTCATATTAATCTATTTTCTAGTGCAGTAATGCAATACCAATTTCATATATTTCATGTTTGCATGCTGTAACGTTACAGAGTGCAGCTTTATTTGTTAGAATCCTTCCATGTCTGGATGTTACATCTATGGTTCCTGTGTCATTTGTGGTTTTTGTGTCAGTGTCCGGCCTGAAAGTGGAACTAATGCTGCAGTTTACATTACACACCCCCAGAAGAACCTGTTTCACTGATGCCTAGGGTCAAAACAGTGCACCTTGGTCAGGGATACCTTTTTATGTGCATCATAAGTAGTTTTACCTTATTGTGGACATTGAAATCATCAAGACAGCACTTTCCTCTATGTTTTATATGCAAGGTCATGCAGATTTTAAAACAGCATCAACTGTTTATGCAACATCTATGTCCCTGTTGCTAGTATAACTTACGCTTTTGTGATACGATAATTAAAGCCTTAGTTAAATACCTAGGGTTTCTCATATATTTCTGCTGTGTAATTGGACAGGGAAAGTATCTTCTTTGGAAACTTACAAAAGCAATTTATCTAACTCTCTTCAGGGAAATGTTCAATTTCTTCAGAATACAAAATGGCTACTTTTCAGTAAAGACCCGGGGGCAGGCTTTGGTTTATCTCTCGCGTAACACTAAACATAAACATTGGATCAAAGCAACATGGGAATGTATACAAAAATGTGAATAGTTTACTGCCATGTAGGAGTTATGGAGCTGAAGATCTGCTCACTGACACTGTAGAGGGGTGAATGTATTTCTTATTTGTGAGTGCTGTCCGCACGAAAACATTGACTGGAGCTGCAGTCTAGCCTAGGCAGTGTGAACTGTAATGGCTGGCCCAGTTTGGGGAGAAGGAACTAAGAGTTAATATCAGATTTGGGAAATAACAGTTAAGGGACAGCATTGTGAAGTGGCAGCAGCAGTTTCATGCAGTGGGCTGCTAGGGACAACCTGGGCCTAATACTCGGCGCAGTGGATTGCCAAGAATACCCTTCCGTGTGATTCCGTCTACCAGCCTGGGGAACCTCGAGATGGACGTCGGGGCCTTTGAGCGCACTCAGCCTGTTAAGCTACAGGGAAAGATGGACTTAGACTTAATGGGACAGAAGGTATTGCAATCTGGGTGCACTGCTAGTGGTGGAGAAGAAATCCTAGTGCTAGAGAAGATAGCAAGAGGGACACCTCACCCATACTGAAAACCAGGGCAAAAGTTGTATCCGGTATCTGTGGGAAAGACGACAAGCCATTGTGCCTTATCCTGTATGCCTGCTTGTAAAGTCTGCCATTCAGTAAGTAAAAGTTGGACTACTGTTACAAATCTGTCCCCTGAATTAATTGCTGTTGAAGTTACCGAAGGGTAAAACCTGGAGACAATGGATTGACTGTAGGGCCGAAGTAAGTATGATGCACTGCACACATAGCAGCACACCGGGATGGGGAGAGGTGATGTTTGTAGAGTGCCAGAGCGAGTGGGAGCCACAGCTCGTCCACAACTACCTCGCTAAGGTTGTGTGTGTGAAAGGAAGGAGAACAGTGAAGTAACTGATTGAGGAGTGGAAGTTTAAGACATGGCCAAAAAGTCCTTGATGCCTTGTCAAATGGAGCAGAGAGAAAGGAGAGCTCAATTGCAGGGGGTCAGTCGGGAGTCCAGGAAAGTATAGCTGTGTGTTTATGGAGACCCTGACATAGCAAAAGGTGAGGTTTTGTGGCTGAGGTAATATGTAGACCAGAAATTTAATTGTTAGTGAAGAAAGACTGAATATGCCTGGATGGGGTGGGTCATGGATACTGCGCAGAACTGAGCTGTAGTCAAAAGGAAAGATCGCTGGAATGGTGGTGGGTCCAAGTCATCTATGCCGTATAGCCAGGGCCATATTTATAACTAGGGACAGGAGGGCACGTGCCTAGGGCAGCAGGGAGGAGTGGGCGGCACTTTATAGGTAATAAATAATTTATTTTTCTTTTAACACATAAGCACTGCCGCCAGAAAACTGTTTTACTATCTTGCAGCAGTAGGAAAGGAGGTAGTGGGAACTTAGCAGAGTCTGTCACAGAGAAGAAAGCCTGAGCTCAGGTCAGCGGGATGCTGCTGACATGAGTCTGGCTGTGAGCAGTGGAGCAAGCGACCTGTAAATCAACATGGAGCTGATAAGTAGTGAGGAACAGAATGTGCGGTCACAGAAGAAGAGATTATGTCTGCACAGGTCTGCTCACACACAGTATGAGCATCATGCAAGAGCTACAGTGCCCCTCACCCCCTCATCCATCTCCAATGAAGTCCTTCTGTTACAGTCTACAGAGATCCAGACCTCAGAAATCAGCACATATATGGTTTAAAAGCAAAGTAGATAAATGTATGGGTGCATTAAGTATTTGTTAGGAGTATTGGGATTTCAGAAAAGGAAGAATAGGGGCTGCAACTCCGGCAAGACAGACATTCATTGAGTGGAGCAAACCTGTACATAGGTTTACCACCTCTGCTGTCAGTCAGAACCAAAGACACTGTTGAAGTAAGGTGCCCAATTAGACAGTTATATTTTTTTCCCTTCTGTGAAAGCTTTTCCACGTTGCACTAATTATCAGCTGCAAGCTTTCAGAATTATATGTACACACACATTTATGTGATTTATTCTGCACTTAAGGTATATATGTACACTACAGTCATGGCCAAAAGTTTTGAGAATGACACAAATATTATATTTTCACATGATCTGCTGCCCTCTGGTTTTTATGTGTGTTTGACAGATGTTTTTATCACAGACAGAAATATAATAATTGTAAACATATGAGTAACAAAAGCTTATATTGACAGTTAGAATGAGTTAATGCAGCAAGTCAATATTTGCAGTGTTGACCCTTCTTCTTCAGGACCTCTGCAATTCCCCTGGCATGCTCTCAATCAACTTCTGGACCAAATCCTGACTGATAGCAGTCCATTCTTGCACAATCAATGCTTTCATTTTGTCAGAATTTTTAGGTTTTTGTCCACCCGTCACTTGATGATTGACCACAAGTTCTCAATGGGATTAAGATCTGGGGAGTTTCCAGGCCATGGACCCAAAATCTCTATGTTTTGTTCCCTGAGCCATTTAGTTATCACCTTTGCTTTATGGCAAGGTGCTCCATCATGCTGGAAAAGGAATTGTTGATCGCCAAACTGCTCTTGGAGGATTGGGAGAAGTTCCTCTTGGAGGACATTCTGGTACCATTCTTTATTCATGGCTGTGTTTTTAGGCAAGACTGTGAGAGAGCCGATTCCCTTGGCTGAGAAGCAACCCACACATGAATGGTTTCAGGATGCTTAACAGTTGGCATGAGACAAGACTGGTGGTAGCGCTCACCTTGTCTTCTCCGAATGAGGCGTTTTCCTGATGTCCCAAACAATCGAATAGGGGATTCATCAGAGAAAATAATGTTACCCCAGTCCTCAGCAGTCCACTGCCTGTACCTTTTGCAGAATATCAGTCTGTCTATGATGTTTTTTCTGGAGAGACGTGGCTTCTTTGCTGCCCTCCTTGAGACCAGGCCTTGCTCCAAGAGTCTCCGCCTCACAGTGCGTGCAGATGCACTCACACCTGCCTGCTGCCATTCCTGAGCAAGCTCTGCACTGCTGGTAGCCCGATCCCGCAGATGAAACACTTTTAAGAGATGGTCCTGGCGCTTGCTGGTCTTTCTTGGCGCCCTGAAGCCTTTTTGACAACAATGGAACCTCTCTCCTTGAAGTTCTTGATGCGATAGATTGTTGACTGAGGTGCAATCTTTCTAGCTGCGATACTCTTCCCTGTTAGGCCATTTTTGTGAATTGCAATGATGACTGCACATGTCTCTTTAGAGATAACCATGGTTAACAGAAGAGAAACAATGATGCCAAGCACCAGCCTCCTTTTAAAGTGTCCAGTGGTGTCATTCTTACTTAATCATGACAGATTGATCTCCAGCCATGTCCTCATCAACACCCACACCTGTGTTAATGGAGCAATCACTGAAAAGAGGTTAGCTGGTCCTTTTAAGGCAGGGCTGCAATGATGTTGGAATGTGTTTTGGGGGATAAAGTTCATTTTCTAGCCAAATATTGACTTTGCAAGTAATTGCTGTTAAGCTGATCACTCTTTATAACATTCTGGAGTATATGCAAATTGCCATTAGAAAAAGTGAAGCAGTAGACTTTGTAAAAATTAATATTTGTGTCATTCTCAAAACTTTTGGCCATGACTGTAGAGATGAGCGAACGTGCTCGGTGATACTCAGTTATGACTCGAGTATCACTGTGCTTGGATGTACTCGTTACTCAGCGAGTAATGGGCAGTGCTCTATGTAAAATTCAAATCCCTGCCACACATTTTTGGTGCCTGTTACCCAGCCAATAAGCATGCGGGCATTGCCTGTGAGTTACGGTAATGCTGTAGCCATCTAGGTTGTGGCATTATTGTGATTGGCTGGCCGTGTGACATCATCATAGGTTATAAAAGGACAGGTGCCTCCCGGCTCAGCGCACTGAGACCATGGAACAGCTCTGTGATACTTCGTATTGGAAGGTAAGAGTGTTTGTCTAGGCGTGTCTGCACAGTATAACGAATCAGGGCCTGTAGTGTTAATACAGGAGTTGAAGTTGAGCCACGATACTTACAGCCCTTCCAAGGGCTAATCATTTGCTTTGCTATTTGTATGACATACAATGTGCATAAAGCCTAGGGAGAGAGATAGAGTCGTAGGAGCAGAGAGAGTAACAGAATCCCATCTGTAGACAGAGATTAGGGCTGTGCAATCCATTGGCAAATATATAGCTGCAGTTTTTTTTTTGGAGGGGTGAAAAAATTTAATATATTTTGATCCATCGAGTATTACTTGATTTGTGTTACTTTTTTGTGATATATAACACTGCAAAAAGTTGTTAAAAAAATTCCCTAGGTTAAATTTCTTAGACATACACTATTCTGTGTTTTGGATTAATTTCTTTTATATTTAAGACTCTAAAAAAGCATTTAAAACATTTTGCAGGCTTAAATTTGTCACCCATACAGTATTACGTGTTATGCGGTACATTTCCTGTGATCTATAAAACTGAAAAAATGGTTAAAAAATTCTGCAGGCTTACGTTTCTGAACCCTACAGTTTCATGTGTTCTATGGTACATTTCTATGATTTATAACTCAACAAAAGCATTAAAAAATTAGCAGGATTACATTTCTCACCCTTACACTTTTCCATGGTCTGGGGTATTGTTATCTAACACCACAAAAAAAATGAAAAAATATTGGCTGGATTACAGTTCTCATCCATACACTATTCCGTGGTCTGGGGGACATTTCCTGTGATCTATAAAACTGAAAAAAGCTTAAAAAAATTTTCAAGCTTAAATTTCTCAGCCATACAGTTTTATGTGTTACATTTGTGTGTTACATTTCTGTGTTAAAAATTTAGCTGGATTACATTTCTCACCATACACTATTCCGTGTTCTGTGGGAAATTTCCTGTAATCTTAAAACTGAGAAAAAGCATTTAAAAAAATTTGCAGACTTAAAATTTTCAGCCATACAGTTTCACATGTTCTGTGGTACATTTCTGTGATATCTAACACTAGAAAACAGCATTAAAAAATTAGCAGGATTACACTTCTCACCCTTACACTTTTCCGTGGACTGAGGTATTATTATCTAACAATACAAAAAAAATTAAAATATATTGGCTGGATTACAGTTCTCATTCATACAATATTCCATGGTCTGGGGACATTTCATGAAATCTTAAAACTGAAAAAAAGCATTTAAAAAATTTTTCAGATTTAAAATTTTCAGCCATACAGTTTCACGTGTTCTGTTGTACATTTCTGTGATATCTAACACTAAAAAACAGCATTAAAAAATTAGCAGGATTGCATTTCTCACCCTTACACTTTTCCATGGACTGGGGTATTATTATCTAACAATGCAAAAAAAATTAAAATATATTGGCTGGATTACAGTTCTCATCCATACAATATTCCATGGTCTGTGGGACATTTCCTGTAATCTTACAACTGAAAACAAGCATTTAAAAAAATTTGCATTCTTAAAATTGTTAGCCATATAGTTTCACGTGTTCTGTGGTACATTTCTGTGATATCTAACACTAAAAAAAATATTAAAAATTAGCTGGATTACATTTCTCACCCATACTCTATTTCATGGTCTGGGGTAAATTTCTGTGATATTATCTAATGCTACAAAAAAACTTAAAAAATATTGGCTGGATTACAGTTTTCATCCATACACTATTCCATAATCTAGGGGAAATTTAACGTGATCTATAAAACTGAAAAAAGTTTAAAAAATTTTGCAAGCTTAAATTTCTCAGCCATACACTATTATGCGGTCTGGGGTACATTTCTGTGGTATTTAACAATCCAAAAAAGCATTTCAAAATTTTGGTGGGTTAAATTTCTCACCCATACATTATTATGTGCTTTGTGGTATGTTTCTGTGGTATATAACACAAAAAATATCCTCCACACTTATTCGTTTCTCACACAACCGCCTCCAAGATTTCTCCCAAATATCCCCCATGCTCTGGAATTCCACACCTCAACAAGTACGATTATACACCACCCTTGGATCCTTCAGATGGAACCTGAAAACCCATCTCTTCAGGAAAGTCTACAGCCTGCAATAACCATTCTGCCTCGCCACCACCACAATCCTAGCTTCCGCCTCGCCACCATCACCCGAGCTGCCGCCTCGCCGCCACCACCCTAGCTGCCGCCACACCGCCACCACCAGAGCTGCCGTCACCACCACCAGAGCTGCCGCACCCCTGACCTTCTGTTTCTTCCCCATTATCCCGTAGAATGTAAGTCCGCAAGGACAGGGTCCTCTCCCCTCTGTACCAGTCTGTCATTGTAAATTTGTTTACTGTAAACGATATCTATAACTTTGTATATAACGCCATCTCATGTACAGCACCATGGAATTAATGGCGCTATATAAATAAATAATAATAGTAAAAAGCATTGAAACATTTTCCGGGATTGAATTTGAATTTGATTGTCATCCATACATTTGCGTTCTTTCTGTTACATTACGGTGGTATTAAACTCATAAAAAACCACTTTGACTGCTGCAGGTGACCGAGTTTTTTCTTTCACTAAAAATAAACTTGGTTTCAAAAGACCTAACAATTACAAAATGCATATGTCATGGTTTGCTGAGTTCGTGGGAAAAGGTAGGTTAAGGGTTAATTTGGATGGCCTCACTCTGGGATTCTGGGAGGCTTCTTATAGCCTCATTGTGGGCCATTCCTTGTCGCTTATACTTTGACCCTTGGCCGAGTGTGTGTGACCTTGTGCTTTGTGCTTGTGATTCTTTATGCTTGCTTGGTTTTGACTTGGTTCTGTTCCCGTTACGAGTTCTGCCTGCCCCTCCTGTACTGCGTTGCTATCTCGTGTATGACCCCTGGCCTTTGTCCTGACAATTCTCTGTTTACCCCTCCTGTACTGCGTTGCTATCTCGTGTATGACTCCTGGCTTATGTTCTGACTATTCTCTGCTCGCCACTTCTGTACTTCTGTACTTCGCCGTCCTCTCCGTGTATGACCCCCGTTTGTCTGACCTGAGTTTCCCTATTCACTAATCCAGGATCCCTGGAGAGTCCTGCACTCACCTCCAGTAGCAGAACGCTAGGCCCCGCCCCCTGTGGTCACATGATCGCAGGTCCTTTTGCTTACTGCTACTCTCACCACGCTGCTCTGGTCCTGTCTGCCTGAGCCCCCCTTGCGGCATCTGACCCCGGGCCCTTCCACAGTGTGGGTGAGTCACCCTGCTCAGCCGTGGCAGTTCGCTGGCGCTGACAGGGTCGTTACATTATATGTCGTGCGGTAAGTGACGGGGAAGTGGAAGTGCTGATGATGGTGCACACAGATGACGAGGACCTGGGGCATGTGCATTTATGCCTGTTACTAGAGCACAAGAAACACACCGATCCACGACACATAATAATAATAATCTTTATTTATATAAATAGTTTCCCACTTTGCAGTGAGGGACGATATACCACTTAATGAGCCAAAAAAGTACAAATAAGTGGTTGGTTGAATAGCAGATAATGCTCTCAGCAGGGTTGGCCTCAGGGAAAATGGCCGCTGAGGGCGGCGCATGCTCAGTTTCAGATCTCGTCTCCCGAGATCTTGAGACGAGATCTGAAGCTAAGCATGCAGCAGCCATTTTCCCGGAGGCCACCGCATCGCAGCAATGAAGCTGCCGGGGCCTCCGGGGATTGAGAAAATGGCTGCAGAGCCAAGACTCTGCAGAAAGCACCACCGCCGCCGTCCCCCAGCACAGAGCCTGGGGGGGCTGCACAAGAGGAGCCGCCGCCGTCACCCAGCACAGAGCCCCCCCAGGCTGCACAAAAAGGAGCCGCCAACGCCGCCCCCCCAGCGCCTAGACCCTCGCTGATATGATCAGGTAAACACCTTGCCTCTGAAACGCCCACTCCCCCCACCATATGTTCCGTACCCGGCGTATAAGACGACCCCCGACTTTGAAGACGATTTTCAGGGGTTAAAAAGTCGCCTTATACGCCGGAAAATGCAGTATATATATATCTTTAGGGAAATATATCTTAAAATATACTCGCGCTTTTATTGGATATATCAACACGACTGATAAACCCTTACCTTAAAAGTGTATGGTGCAAATGATGTGGAGAGGAAATGCAGAATATATCCAGTAGCAAATGCGCCTTTTTCAATTGTTTACAAAGAATGGTAATACAAAACTAGAAGAGAAAGATAAATACTTTAAAGAATACAACCAGAGGAAAAAAGGGGATGTATAAATATATATAGAGAGCTAAAATAAAATAATATAATATAGGCTACAGTACCCCCTAAATGATGGTCTGGTAACTACTAATGTGGCAATGGAGAGGCCACTTAAACAACGATATCGTATACAGAAGGCACAGGTGTGTATATGAATGATGAGCAAATATATATTTGGGTATTTTGTGCACAGGAATCTCCTGTGTATTTTGCACTCCGTGGGTGTCTACACATGTGGGAGTAAAGGTAGAAACCAATAAATAGTACTAACAAAATAAAATAAAATAGGTGTGGTGTAGCAGTGTACAGGAAATACAAAGGTATATATTAAATCTACAAATGGTCGCTTAGGATGTATACATGCTCATATAGGATTGAGTAACTAATCATTAACCATTAAAAAGTGTGCACAAAGGAGATAGATACAAATAGCAACATCCTGCAGTGAAAAAACCAATATTTAGAAAACACAGCGCTGCTCAGCGTATAGAAACATGTGTCCAGTGAAAAAGTCAAGCGATCGGTTTAGTGCCTTTGAAAGAAGGTGTCCATTTTACTGAACGGTACTTATCTGAAGGAAAAAGGAGGGTCGCGATGATGAAATCCAGGCAGTCTTCACAGCGCAGCGTGGGTTCCGGAAGAGCGGCCCCGGCCGGTGGCACGCTTCTGGTTCACCCGAGACGCTGGACGCTGTATGCAGAGATGCGGTGATACACACAGTAATGGCGTCGGTGGAGCTCAATAGTTCGGGTCACGTGTCCAGGACGGTCACGTGGTGCCCAGGAAACAAGTACGGTGACCTAGAAGAGCCAAAATACAGTCCAACGCGTTTCGGAATCTGTCCTGGACACGTGACCCGAACTATTGAGCTTCACCGACGCCATTACTGTGTGTATCACCGCATCTCTGCATACAGCGTCCAGCGTCTCGGGTGAACTAGAAGCGTGCCACCGGCCGGGGCCGCTCTTCCGGAACCCACGCTGCGCTGTGAAGACTGCCTGGATTTCATCATCGCGACCCTCCTTTTTCCTTCAGATAAGTACCGTTCAGTAAAATGGACACCTTCTTTCAAAGGCACTAAACCGATCGCTTGACTTTTTCACTGGACACATGTTTCTATACGCTGAGCAGCGCTGTGTTTTCTAAATATTGGTTTTTTCACTGCAGGATGTTGCTATTTGTATCTATCTCCTTTGTGCACACTTTTTAATGGTTAATGATTAGTCACTCACTCCTATATGAGCATGTATACATCCTAAGCGACCATTTGTAGATTTAATATATACCTTTGTATTTCCTGTACACTGCTACACCACACCTATTTTATTTTATTTTGTTAGTACTATTTATTGGTTTCTACCTTTACTCCCACATGTGTAGACACCCACGGAGTGCAAAATACACAGGAGATTCCTGTGCACAAAATACCCAAATATATATTTGCTCATCATTCATATACACACCTGTGCCTTCTGTATACGATATCGTTGTTTAAGTGGCCTCTCCATTGCCACATTAGTAGTTACCAGACCATCATTTAGGGGGTACTGTAGCCTATATTATATTATTTTATTTTAGCTCTCTATATATATTTATACATCCCCCTTTTTTCCTCTGGTTGTATTCTTTAAAGTATTTATCTTTCTCTTCTAGTTTTGTATTACCATTCTTTGTAAACAATTGAAAAAGGCGCATTCGCTACTGGATATATTCTGCATCTCCTCTCCACATCATTTGCACCATACACTTTTAAGGTAAGGGTTTATCAGTCGTGTTGATATATCCAATAAAAGCGCGAGTATATTTTAAGATATATTTCCCTTTTTTATCATTAAGCTTTCTCTGTGGTAGAAAGCCTTTTTTCATACTTGCTGCTTATTGGTCATATATATGCACCAGCGCCGCTATACACCCGTACTGTGTGTTTTTTAGAGATATATATATCTTTAGCTTTGTTACCAGAAAGGGAAAGGGCCCCAAGCTGTCAGTGTCTGCCCCTGGTCAAAATTACTGTTGATGTGAAAAGTTGAAGATGAAATAATTACTAAGAGGCCTAAAGTTAAAGATGACATATTTCCTTTGCATTTTAGGCAAACCAATGTATATATTGTCTTTTTTTTACATTTTAAAAATTTTAAAAAGGAAATTGAGCTAATGCAAAAGTTTGGGCACCCTTGATGATTTGTTCTCAGATAACTTTGACCAAGTTTTCAGACCATAATTAGCCTGTTAGGGTTATGTTGGCTTGTTCACCATCGTCGTTAGGGAAGGCTAGGTGATGCAAATTTCCCAGCTTTATAAAAACCCAGCCTCCTCTAACTTTGTGCCCAAAACAGCAGCCATGGGTTCTTGTAAGGAGCTGCCTAGCACTCTGAAAACGAAAATGGTGGAGGCCCACAAAGTAGGAGAAGGCTATAACAAGATAGCAAAGCTTTTTCAAGTTGCACTTTCCTCAGTTCTAAATGTAATTAAGAAATGGCAATTAACAGGAACAGTGCTGGTCAAGATAAAGTCAAGATGATCGGACTGGTTGAAAGGTATCAGGGAGTCGAGGGTTCCTTGGGGAGGCAACACACCCAATTCTGCTGTGGAGGCCCAAAAGATGGTGGTGCGTCCAAGGTCCAAAGGGCCGGGGAGGTTATGTCGAAGGTCACAGCTGGTGATATTATATGCTGAAAATGTCACCACCATAAAGCCACCCATTGTTCCCTGATCTCCAAGCAAATGGACTGTAGCCTGGGTAACCACTGTTCTTATCTTGCATATCTCGCCTGCAGTGGTAACTGTCCACCCAGCTAAGGGCCACAAGCTTGTATTGTAAAGGTGAACGGTCGGCAAGTGACTGCACTGCTAGATTCAAGGAGTTTGGCAACCCTCATGAGGGCCACACTTTCTCTTCAGCTGATCCCTGGGAAGAAGTTTGGCATCCTCTGCATTCATGGGGATGCTAAATACTATCTAGTGGCCAGAAAGGACATTAAAACGGCCAAAGGTACTGAGTTCCACAAAGTTGGCGTGGTCCAGGACGTATTGCCCCCCCATTATTATAGGCAGGGACTTTTGTTTGTTTTGGTACTTATGGGGAAATTGGACAGGGCTTGGTTGCTTGGTTAAGAGATGGGTCGCTCCTAAAGAAGTGTCACACCCAGAGTCTGATGAGTTACCCTTCTGTGTCCATGTTTTGGGTCCGCCCATCATAGGGACCTAACTCTAAAGGGGGCATTCAATAGTATAACAGTCATAAACATTACAGTACAGGTGCTGGGAGCTGACACCAGGTTTCCCTATTTTATGTTGAGTGTGGACTTATTGTACCGGGTTACTAAGGTCAGAGAGGAAATAGTGGAAAAATTGTTGGTAACAGGACCCTATAGGCAGAGAGTGTTGGACATTGCCAATTCACATGTCTTTGGTGGCCGTCTGGGTATGGACAAAACTCAAGAACAGGTTATGTGGAGGTATTGGCCCAGTTGTCACCAGAAAATCTTAAAGTATTGCAGATCCTGTCCCACATGCGAGATAACTTCTCTGTGAAAACTATAGCCGGCGAGTTGGTACACGTTTTTTCCCCAGACAGAATTAGCGAGGGAGATCCTGACCAACCAAGCAAGACCTTTTATGAGAAAAGTGATGAGGGAACTGTGTAAGGCCCTGAAAATTGAAGACGTCTGTGTATCATCCCCAGATGGACGATCTTGTGAAAAAGTTCAATAAAACATTGAAGAGTATGCTGAAGAAGGTCATATAGCAGAACGGTCGAGACTGCGACTGTCTCCTATAATATCTGCTGTTTTCTATCCGGGAGGTTCCACAAGCCTCTACTGGATTCGCTCTCCGTTTGAACCTCCATATGGCCAACATCTGTAGGGTCTCCTTGATCTAGCAAAGAAAACCTGGGAAGCCGAAGTCATGCCCTACTGGATCGTCATCACGCACTTCACTCAAATGCAAGAGATGATTGCGGAGGTGATGACCATCGTAAAAGGACATCTCCTCCAGGCACAAGAGGCTCCACCTACAACCGGTCAGCCAGTGTGAGGCAGTTCAACACCGGGGTTTGAGTCCTCATACTTCCACAATGTAGAATAAGATCTTGGCCAAATGCAAGGCCCCTATGAGGTGGTGGAGAAACTTGTAGAAGTGAACTACAAGATTCATCAACCAGGAAGATGAAAACTGTACCAAGTGTACCACGTCAATCTCATCAAGCCATGACAAGCATGGGAGCCCATTGAAACTCCGTGTTTGCTGCTCAAGCCTGAAGCAGATGTTGAAGGAGTTTCAATAGCGGAAACACTCTGAGAGACCAAAAACCAGCAGTGTTGGGAATTTCTGCAGCAGAACAGGGACCTGTTCTCATATTTGCCTGGTCAAATGTGCAAAGGTCATAGAACACGAGCGAGAGCTGATCTCCAAAGAAGTAAAGCATATGTTGAATCTTTGAGTCATTGAAGAATCCAAGAGTCAGTGGTCTAGACCGATTGTCCTTGTTCCAAAGCCCAATGGCAAATGGAGGTTCCGTAATGATTATAGGAAGCTGAATGAAGTCTTCAAGTTTGACACGAATCCAATGTCGCGTGTCGATGAGCTGATAGAGAGACTTGGTCAGCATGATACATAACCACCTTGGATTTAATGAAGGGTTATTGGCAAATTCCTGTGCCACAAGACATTAAGGAGACGATGACTTTTTCTATGCCTGACTGATGCTTCCAATATGTCTGAATGCTGTTTGGACTGCATGGAGCCCCGGCCACCTTCCAGTGAACCATGGATTAGATCCTCGCACCCCATAAGAATTACACTGTGTCATACCATGGTAATTTCAGCTTTTATTGGAGAAATCATCTGTGAAAGGTCTAGACGGTGCTTGATGTTCTTAGGAAGATGGGCTTTTTGATAAATACAAAAAATGTGCCATGGGAAAAGAAGAGGCCAAAACGTAGGATATGTAGAAGGTAGAGGCGAAATCAAACCACAGATTAGGAAAATTGACACAATCCAAAACTGGCTGGAACCACTCTTAAAGAAGCAAGTTAAAGCCTTTCTGGGAATCGTGAGGTACTATAGGAGATTCATCCCAAACTTCTCCATGATGGCCGTACCCCTGACTGACCTCAGCTGATTTCGGGGACAAAATCTGCTCTGGCCAAATGGTTTGCGGAGGCGGAGACGGTCTTTCAAGAACTGAAAGTGGCTCTATGTAAGTAGCCAGTCCTTGCTGCCCCTGACTTTAAGAAGGAACTTTTACCCCAGACAGATGCCTCAAGTCGATTTAGGAGCAGTCCTTTCTCTGGAGACACATGAGGATTAGCATCATGTGCTCTACCTGAGTAGGAAGCTAATTGGGACATTCCTAACTCTAATATTAAAAACATTACCGTTTGTCAAGTGACATGCATGTAGATAAGGGCTGAGAAGAACTGAGCCCAACTAGTGGACACATAGCCAGGGGAGACCACATCAATAATGCCCAGCTCAAAAGAAAGGCAGGCCACACCTTTATAAATACATGATGCAAACAGACAGAATAAACCCCAAAGGTATGAACTGGGATATAAACTGGTGTGAATGCAGTATGTAAGCGCATATTCACACTAACCACTAAACAGTAAAAAACAAAGACAGAAACATAATGATTAAATACCCTGCAGTAAATAAATAAATAGCATAGAGCATGAAAATAATATACGGTATTTAGTTAACATGTTTTTGGTTAAAAAATGTGAAAGCCATCCCGCCTCATCCCGGCGACAGTAAGGTTTTAAATATAAGCATTAGGACTGTCCCAATTACATGGCAGCCAGGGCTGCCACCAGGAATTTTGGGGAACAATAATGGCAAAATTTTTGGGCCCCCTTGACACTCTGCCCAGGCTCCACCCCAGCTCCCACTCCACCCCTTGAACCTTCAACAGTCCCACTGCCCACTCTTGGCAAAACACTTCTGCGCCATGTCCTCACCAATCAAATATTAACAGTGCCCATCATCAGATCACATACATAGCCAGCAGATTTTGTTTTGGCCATAAGATTTTTTAAGCAGCCACCATGACAAGGTAGACTCTTTTTAGCTAGGTCCTACTCTGCTCTAAGCTATTAAACATTTTTTTAAAACATCCAATACTCTTTTTAGGTATTAGGTATTTTATTTATTTTTTTAAGGGAATGAGTCACAAACATTTTTTTAAAATGACCATTGATACCACATACAAGGTTCAAATATTGTCACACCATGGCCGGACCACATATTACCACCATATAGTGACCGAATAATGCCATAAACAATGGACAAATACTGACAAACCATGACCAGACTACATATTACCACCACCTAGTGACTGAATATTACCCATAAAATCTACAAATGCCACCACGCCATGACCCGACCCCCTATTACCACCACATAGTGACCGAATAATACCAGATACAGGGAACAAATACTGTCACACCATGACCTGACCACATATTACCACCACATAATGACTGAATAATACCACATACAAGGAACAAATACCACCACCCCATGACCCACTGCCCCCTCACTTCATCATTTGCAGCCTCTTTCCCCCTCACTTCATCATTAGTGCACTTCATCATTTGCAGTCCCCCCTCACTTCATCATTTGCAGTCCCCCTCCCCCACTCCATCATTTGCAGTTCCCCTCCCCCACTCCATCATTTGCAGTTCCCCTCCCTTACTTCATCATTTGCAGTTCCCCTCCCTTACTTCATCATTTGCAGTCCTGGAGCACTGTCTAAGGTACTGCCAGAAAAAGCCAAGCTCAATGCTCCTCTTTCCAGAAGTCCCAAAGACAGTGAGTGGAGTGGAAGCCAAACTTCCATCAAATATGGGACTCTGCTGATCTCAGCTTCTAGGAATCAGGGCCCTATGTGTTAGGGTCTGCGGAACGCACCAAATATAAGATGTGGAGAGGTGCGTTCGCAGCCCGGGGTCCACCGTGCAGGCGGAGCCTGCTGCTAGTAAAATGGCGTAAGAAGCAAACTCTGTTATCCCGCAGAGTCGCCAACATAAACGCCGTAATGCGCTGTGGCAATAAGTGCGAACTCTGTTACTCCACAGAGCCGCTAGAAGGAGAGCCGCAGCGCTATATGGCGATGTGTGCGCACTCACTAAACACAACTAAGTCGCAAAGAAAACACGCTAGGGCGCTGTCTAGCGTTGAAAGCGAACCCTGTTACGTCACAGGGCCGCTGAGAAAAAGTGCTGTGTCCTGTAAGGCTCTCAGGTACACAGTTAAGTGCTAAGCGTACATAAAGCGTGATCATGTGCTAATGTCCTCGCGGGAGTCACCCGCAATCTATGGCGTCTGAACGCCAGACCCTGAATACGGCAATCAAACTCCTCACCGGTTATGCCGGTAATCTAGGCATCTAGGACGCCGACCCTGACCAGCTAGCACACCAAACTCCTCACCGATTAAGTGGTATTCTAGTGGCTTATTTCAGCCGGGTCCCTAACCACACACACACATGACCACACTGGCGCATAGCATACAATGGTTGATATTAGCGCATGGCGGCCCAGCCATGCTACCCTTTTATAGTAACAGCTACAGGACCTGCCAGAAACAAGGACCAATGAAGCTTGTTCCAGAACAACAGTAGTCACAGGACCTTCCTGGCAGACCAATAGGAACTGCTGCAGTACCTGAGCATGTGACCCCTGATCTCCAATGAGAGATCTCACTCTGGGCATGCTCAGAAGGGAAAACACAGGACTTTGTCCCAAAGACGTCTGCTCCAGCACTGGCTATAATAGCAGATCCAGGAAAGGCAGCAGCAAGTCACTGCACAGTACTGGAGTGGCAAGACTTGGACCGACGTCTCTGCAGAGCAGGCTCCACTGCGGCCGGAGATGAATGGGAGACCGCAGCGGGGCTTGTTATGTTTCGGTAGCTGAGGAGTGAAGGCAAAAAAGGCAATACACCAGAGCAGTTGGAATCTATGAGATTGCAGTACCCTGACTAACTAGAGGCAGCCGTGGAGCGTTCCTATGTTGGTCCTAGACGCCTCTCACAGCCTGAGAAACTAACTACACCTAAAGATAGAAATAGGAAAGCTATCTACCCCGGAGCAGAACCCCAAAGATAATAGAAAGCCCCCAAACATGTAATGGCGGTTAGACAAGAAGAAATACAGACACAGACAGAAAATAGAATGAGCAAACGTTGGGGCCCAAACTAACTAAATAGAAAAGGATAGGAAGGGCACTTACTGCAATCCCAGAAAACCCTGAAAAGCACCAACTCTACTAATTTCAAAAACACCTGAGATCACACGACCTCTACCACCTAAATTAGTTCTCTGGTGTAACAAAATCAAAACAGCAGCCACTGAGAAAACTGGAAAAAGCAAAGGTACAAACATCAGTGGCTGAACTAAACTGAGAGGGCAAAAGCCCCCGGAGGGGACCCTGAAGGCCCCCACAGAAGTGCAGGACAAAATGCAAAAATCAAGCACAAAAACAAAAAGAAGAAAATGTCTTATCTGTTAGCAGGAGATGCAGACACGACACAGCAGGCTACAAAGGAAACAGGAATCAAGGATTCAGACCAGAACAATTGATCACCGGCAACCCTGATGGGAAGGTGACTCCCTTATATAAGACCAGTCAGTAACACCTGATTCCCAATCCTCACAATCTTCACTGGACAGACCAGCACCGCTTGTAACCACCAGAGGGAGCCTCTGCTCAGAACTCATCCCAAGCCCACTCACAACAGGGGCTGGTTCGAGACTCCCCTTGTGCAGCAGCGGGAACTCGAACCCTAACACTATGGATAGGGGACAACTTAATATTATCAAAATAACCCTTGAAGGCTTTGTGCACATGGAGTCATTTTGCAGAGTTTTTGGAGCAAAAGCTGAGCAGAATTTCCAATTTATTTTTTCGAGGCGTTGTGAGTAGGCTTTCCACTACCAAAAATTCTATGTGCACAAAGAGTCTTTGCTTCTGAGTTATCAAAGCAGAAACTGAATGAAAACTCAACGTTGTTGAGTTTTGAGATTTGGCGGAGGCTTTTTAGAGTTTCTTCTCAGTTCCTGCTCCAAAAAAACTCTGTATGCACATACCATGAGGCTATGGGCATAAGTTGTCTACTAGACGCCAACCCAACCATCGAGTTCTTCCAGCTACTGGCGTCTTATACTTTACATAGTTAAAGTACAGAGAAGCCGCCCTCAGAATGAACATGTCACTTCTTTTATTCACTTCATGGTTTGCGAATCTTGAAGCAGCTAAAAGAAGTGACATAAGAACAGCAGTGTCGTTTTGACACTGATGTGCACTTTGTCCATTTTATAGCCCTTTTTCGGCACATTTTCATGCAAATTCTGGGCAAAATTTAAAAATATTTTAAAGGAAAATGGGTTTTTGAAATCGGGAAACCCTTTATTAAAAACATTAGAGGAATGGCGATCACAGTAATATTCCATTTTATAAAGGATCCAGATAATTTACAAATTGAACATCAATATCTTTAAGTCCCTCACCTACAATATTGATTTGTGTTTATGGCTCATTTACCCGAATAAAGATTAAAGACATTTTTTTTTTCACACAACGAGCAGATAAATTAGCTTCGTCGTTTTTTTGTAGCCAGCGTTGCCCGCATAGCCACGTAATTAGCACAGAATGCACGTGAGCCGATTTTAACCCTTTCTTGGACACTATTGTTAAACTGTAGTCAATGGAACTTGGTGATGAATAGCAGCAAACCACCTGCAATATGCAGAATCTCCGTCTTAGATACATCCATGCTAAATCCTGCTTCAAGTCATTGTGAGAATATTGAATAATCCCAGGCACCCAATCAGCATCATTCGGAGGAGGAGAAATTCGGCTGAAAACACAGATCTTTGAAAGGCAACTGGTGTACACTATCACAGCTGCAGAAACTGAGAGTTAGGAAGCATTTTCCCATCCGGGAAACTCAAGTCTTCATATGAAAAGTGCCTGGAAAGAAGATTTTCTGTCATTTGTCTTATTTTTTTATGAATTCATTTGCATTATTTCTCCATGTTTAGATTATTGTATTGACTTTTAGTTCATTTATGTTCCATCCAGATTTAATCTGTTGAGTTCTTCATCTATTTTTGACCTCTTCTATATGTATTTTATTCTCATTTGAGTCTTTTTCGCGTATTTTATGTCATCCCATCTGCATCCTGTTACTTATGTTCTGTTTTAACCGTCGATCACCCATTCCCAGTTTTCTACCTATTTCTTTATTATTATTATAGACATAGTCAACCTTTTTCGGACTCGCTACGGCAAAACCATTTTTGTCCTTCTGACTTTGTCAAGCTATAGTCATGGATGACCTGCAGACCATCAATTCCACGTGGCCAGGTTCTACTTTATTATCAGACAACTCTTTTCTGAGGTATCTAAATAGCACTGAAGAATATTTAGCACATCTTTGTGGGCCAAAGCGAAGTCGTTTATCATTGCCCATGACTCTAGTTTACGCAGTTATCTTCTTGGTGGGGGTCAGTGGTAACATGCTGGTGTGTCTGGTGATCTTAAAGCATCATAATATGAGGACTCCTACAAACTATTACTTGTTCAGTCTGGCAGTTTCTGACCTCCTGGTCCTCCTTATTGGGATGCCACTTGAAGTCTATGAGATGTGGAGCAACTACCCTTTCCTTTTTGGTCCCTGGGGTTGTTATTTTAAGACAGTTCTTTTTGAAACTGTGTGCTTTGCCTCTATTCTTAGTGTGACCACAGTCAGTGTGGAGAGATACGTAGCCATTATGCATCCCTTCCAAGCCAAACTGAAGAGCACCCGAAGAAGAGCGCTTAGGATACTCATCACACTTTGGATCTTCTCCATTCTTTTTTCCATTCCAAATACCAGTACTCATGGCATCGAACTGCAGAACTTTCCCAATGGAAGTCTTATCCCTGACTCTGCCACTTGTACTGTGATCCAACCCATGTGGATATACAACTGTATCATCCAAGTCACATCTCTGCTCTTCTTTGTGCTGCCAATGGGAGTCATCAGTGTCCTTTACTGCCTGATGGGCATTAAAGTAAGTTTGATGTCTTTGACAACATAATACTTATATGTGATTTTGAGGTTATATACAGCTGTAGCTATAGGATCTCCTTGTCTCATAACTTATTAAGGCTAAAAAATGTACACTTTGTACAGTGAAACATCTCAAAAACATCACCTTTTCGAGAAGACCACCAAATCTTCAGTACCATCATATATTTTGTACATAGGCTACTTAATTGAGCAGAACACCCCTTTTCCTTCTGTACCATACCATCATATATTCTGAATACTGGCTATTTCTTTGAGATGACCACCTGTCCTCTCTGTATCTAGATCTCCATTACCATAAAATAATATGAATGCTTTTTACTTCTTTGAGGAAAAGATGTCTTTATCTAGAACAGATCTTCAGGACCATCATATATTTTGTATACTAGATTTTTTTGAGAGAATCATCCCTTAATCTAAACTAGATCTTCAGTACCATCACACATTGTGAATACTAGTAGCTACTTGTTTGAGAAAAAAATCCATTAATCTACACCAGTACCATCATATATTTTGTATATGGGCTATTTCTTTGAGAAGTACACCCCTTTTCATACTGTATACCAGCTCTTCCATACCATCATATACATTCTGCATACTGGCTTTTTCTCTGAAATGATCACCTATCCCCTCTTTATCTAGTCAAGATCTTCATTATTATATATTTTAAATGCTTCCTATTTGAGAGGAACACTCTTTGACCTAGACCAGATCTTTAGTACTTGCTATAGGTTTGAGAAACCCTTACCTTGATCTAAACCAGATCTTCAGTACCATCATATTTTACGAATAATAGCTACTTCTTTGAGAGAACCATCCCTTGTTCTAGATCAGATCTTCAGTACCATAATATATTATGGATACTTTTTTTTATTTTTATGAGAAAAACATCCCTTTATCTAGACAAGATGTTCAATACCATGATATATTTTTTAGATGGGCTATTTCTTTAAGAGGAACACCCCTTTTCATACTATAGACCAGATCTTCCATACCATCATATTTTCTGCATGCAGGCTATTTCTTTCGGATGACCAATTTTCCCCTCTTTATCTAGACTAGATCTTCATAATCATCATATATTTTGAATACTTGCTATTTATTTGAGAGGAACACCCTTTTATCTAGACCAGATCATTAATAATTTCATATATTTTATATACCTGCTATTTCTTTAACAGGACCATCCCTTAATCTAGACCATATCTCCAGTACCATCATATGCTAAGAATACTTTCTACTTCTTTAAGAAGACCATCCTTCCATCTAGACTAGATCTTCAATATCATAAAATATTAGGAATCCAGTCTACTTCTTTGAGAGGAACACCCCTTGATCTAGACCAGATCTTTGTTACCATCATATACTAAGAATACTTTCTACTTCTTTAAGAAGAATATCCTTCCATCTAGACCAGATCTTCAATATCATAAAATATTAGGAATCCAGTCTACTTCTTTGAGAGGAACACCCCTTGATCTAGACCAGATCTTTGTTACCATCATATACTAAGAATACTTTCTACTTCTTTAAGAAGACCATCCTTCCATCTAGACCAGATCTTCAATATCATAAAATATTAGGAATCCAGTCTACTTCTTTGAGAGGAACACCCCTTGATCTAGACCAGATCTTTAGTACCATCATATACTCTGCATACTATCTATTTTAGAAACCATCCGTTTAGAATATAGTTTTCAATGAAATTTGGGGCATAAATGGTTTCATTAAATATCAATTTTTCGAAAAAGGTGACCACTACTAAGAAGAGCAATATCAGATTCGACAACAGCTACCTGAACTAGATGAGACATGACTTCACGATTGATGATAAGCATAGTGGTACGCCAACTGCTGGGAATCTCACAATCATATCAACAGGAGGAACTCAGAAGGGGGAGACTTTACTGCAGGTGGCAATGAGTTTATTGAATACATGAGGTCTATAAATCTCAGTTTCATCCTTAGTGTTTTATTTCAAGAAATGATTTATCGCCTGCAGATGTAGCAGAATTAAATTTGTCTTTTAACTCTTTGTGGAAATCTTGTGACATCGGTAGTCTAGTAGAATGGTCTGTCGGAGCTTAGAAATATGAATGGCATGTCTTCGATCATACCAATCCTCCATTAAATGGTAATAAATCCAATCCTTTAGTATGTTGAAGTATTGTCACTCATTCTAACAGCTACCTTGCAGTGCAATGGATAGACTGGTAGTGATGTATTAAACTAAGAATAACACAATGAGCTCTGCTAGATCTTCCAAAATACTCTCAGGTACAGGGTTTTATATCAAAACAGAATATTTATTGTGATTCCTTAACTTTACAGCTCCAAAAGTAGAAACAGTCCTTTCTTCAGCACAGATAATAACAAAACAGTCCTTTCTCTGGGTAAGGAAAAGTAAATCAAATGGTCTCACTTGGTAATACAAGCATTTCTCAGTCTTGAGGATAGACTGACCACAATGGACGATCTTTATCCAACTCCAACACAACACACACACTGCTGAGCTATTCCCAGTTGCCTTATATTAGGCTTTTTAAGACCTGGGCAGGAGTATGGGAGTAACTTTTCCCACCCCGTCTCTTTTGGTTGCTCCTAAATCCTGGACCCAAAATCCAGCCAAAATAAAAATCATCTCAGTAACATATGCCTGCTATCCAGAACTTTACCTCCTGCTTTCTTACAATATACAAGTTATATATGAATATGTTAAGCAAGTTGAAGATGAAATAATCTCTAAAAGTCCTAAAGTTAAAGAAGATACATTTCCTTTGTATTTTATAAAAAAATATATATATATATTTTTTCATCTTTCACATTTTAAAAATTGCTAAAAGGAAGATGGTCCGATGCAAAAGTTTGGGCATCTGCATGGTTAATACCTAGTAGTACCACCTTTTGAAACTATCTCAGCTTGTAAACGCTTTTTGTAGCCAGGCACGAGTATGCCAATTCTTGTGTGAGGGATTTTCATCCATTCTTCCATGGAAAATTCTTCCAGTGCTGTGAGATTCCTCTGTCATCTTGCATGCACTGTTATTTTGAGGTTTAGCGACAGATTTTCAATGATGTCCAGATCAGGGGACTGTGAGGGCCATTGTAAAACCTTCAGCTCGCGCCTTTTGAAGTCGTCTATTGTGGATTTTGACTTGTGTTTAGGATCATTATCCATTTGTAAAAACCATCCTCTTTTCAACTTCAGCTTTTTTACAGACGGTGTTATGTTGCATCAAGAATTTGTTGAAATTTCATTGAATCCATTCTTCACTCTACTTGTGAAATGTTCCCCGTGCCATTGGATGCAGCACAACCCCAAAGCATGTTTGATGCCATCCATGCTTATTAATTGGCGAAATTCTGTGCCCTTTTTTCTCCACACATACCTTTTGATCATTGTGGCCTAAGAGTTCAATTTCAACTTCATCGGTTCACATGACTTGTTTCCAAAATGCATTATGCTTGTTTAGATGTTCTTTTGCATACTTCTGATGCTGAATTTTATGGTGAGGACACAGGAGAGGTTTTCTTTTGATGACTTTTCCATGAAAGCCATATTGGTGCAGGTGTCTCTGAACAGTAGAACAATGTACCATGACTCCAGAGTCTGCTAAATGTTTCTGAATGTGTTTTGCAGTCAAGCAGGGGTTCTGAATTGCCTGTCTAGCAATCTTAAGAGCAGCTCTCACTGAAATTTTGCTTGGTCTTCCAGACTTTATCTTGACCTCCACTGTTCCTGCTAACTGCCATTTTTTAATTACATTTGGAACTGAGGAAAGAGAAACACTTTTCTATCTTCTTATAGACTTCTCCTGCTTTGTGGGCCTCCAACATTTTCATTTTCAGAGTGCTAGGCAGCTGATTAGAAGAACCCATGGCTACTGGTTTTTGGCACAAGGTTCGAGGAGACTGGGTTTTTTATAAAGTTGGAAAATTTGCATCACCTGACTTTTCCTAAGGATGATAGTGAAGAAGCCATAAACCTAACAGTCTAATTAGGATCTGAAACCTTGGTCAAAGTTATCTGAGCACACAAATCTCCAAGGGTTTTCAAACTTTTGCTTCACTCATTTTCCTTTTTGTAATTTTTAAAATGTAAAAGATGAACATATAAATATACATTTTTGCCTAAAATACAAAGGATTTGTGTCATCTTTAACTTTAGGCCTTTTTGAGATCATTACATCTTCAACTTGCTTAACTGTCCACAATAATGATGATTTTGACCAGGGGTGCCGAAACTTTTACATGCTGATAAATATATTATATATAATATATATATATATATATATATATATATATATATTCAACTTCTTTTGCTAGTGCAGAGCTGTGTAATGTACCTCCTCCTCCTTGTCTAACCTCCTGTTGCTAGAGGTGTCTACAATTTAATGCTTGAATTAAACTCAGCAAGATGGAAAACCTAGGCGTAATGTAACAGGATTCACTCAGCTGATATTTTGCTTTCCGCGGCTGAAGATAACAACAGAAAAATCACATTAGTTGTAGTTTCCTGCTTCCGAATATTGCACAATCTCCAATCATTTACCGCTGTGTTAATTCAATTCAATAGTGATCGGATGTAATAGCTGTATTACATAAAATGTAACAAGTAGGAAATATTGATAATTTGAAGGAAATAAGTTCAGGTTTCTTGCAGCACAGAAGGTTTTGGGTGTTCATTAACCATTAGTGATGAGTGAACGTGCTCAGATAAGGTGTCAAGGTTACGTCACAAGCTCTCAATGCAAGTATGGAGGCAGAACGAGGCTCGCATAGACTTGTATTGAGCAGTGACCTCCGACGCGCTCCATGAAATACGGCATGTCCACAAACTGCCGGAGACCGACGGGAGTAATTTTTAAACCTGATGTAAATACCGACGTTCTCCGGCATTGTTTTTCTTATGTTCCTGTGTTTCTTTAATTCCTGAGACATGGCCTCCTCTTCTTCCCTGTATACAAATCTAGTCTTTGTAGCCAAGTGGTTGTGGTCACCACCTCTTCTATGGGGACATCCTTTTGAGGACCACGGCCAGTTGGCTAAACCAGGCCTAAAAGAGTATGTTCCTAAGGATATGTGCACACGATGTCTTTTTCAGGTGAAGCAACATGTTCATTCTTCAGGCAGCTACGTTTGGCCATGTCAAAACTCCATTTCCGTGCACAAGTTCTGTTTTATGCCATGTTTTTTTGACATCTTCAGGTTTTGGTAACCCCAAAAGGTTTAACAAAAAAGACATGTTCATTCTTCAGGCGCCTTCCTAGTAAAGACTTAATTGGCGAGGCCACTGCAAGAATGGGCACAAAACTGAACTCCCAACTTTACCCTGAAGGACCTCAACTAGGAAAATTAGGCAGTGCTTCTAACAGACTCCGTGTGCACATGGCCTAGAGCTGTTTGTGACTAGCTTTCTTATTCCAGATGTTCTCTTTGCAGCCTTCTGATTGGGCAAGTGTCTAGTTTGGAGAGATTTTCTTCAAGACCCACTTTAGAAAAGTGACATGCATATTTTTTCACTGAGTTTGTTTTTCAGGATAAAAGAAAACCTCAAATAAACTCCTGATAGGAAGAGGGAAGTAGATTTCCCATGAAAATAAGCGTAATGGTTTTCCAAGTGTTTTTAAAGTGTTTTTTGAGGGAAATTTTGAAGAGAATCTGCGCCAAAACTCCTCACAAAACTCCTAGTGTACTAGTCTTACAAAAGTGATATAATATTATACTATGGTGATGGTATCAGTGAGCTCTTTATCACCAACCATTCTGTAATATGTTAGTAGAAGGAGGTGGCGTGGTGAGGGGCTGATGGTTATAAACTAGGTGTGAGGGGAGGGATGCTATACACCAAGGGGCCAGATGTTATACACCATGTAAGGGGCTGTGTGTTATACACCGGGATAGTTGTTGTATACTGCTGGCGAGGGTCCGGATGTTATGCACCGGGGGCGAAAAGCCGAATATTATATACTGGAGGTGAAGGGCCAGATGTTATACCCTTCCGTGAAGAGTGGACAGATGTTATACACCGGGGAAGTGGGTCCAGATCTTATACACCAAGGGGCCAGATGTTATACACTGTGTGAGGGGCTGTATGTTATAAACCGGGGGTGAGGGGACAGTTGTGTATACTGCTGGCGAGGGTCCGGATGTTATACACCGGGGGCGAGAAGCCGGATGTTATATACTGGAGGTGAAGGGCCAGATGTTATACCCTTCCGTGAAGAGTGGACAGATGTTATACGCCAGGTGAAGTGGGTCCAGATCTTATACACCAAGGGGCCAGATATTATACACCATGTGAGGGGCTGTATGTTATACACCGGGGGTGAGGGGACAGTTGTGTATACTGCTGGCGAGGGTCCGGATACACCGTATACACCGGGGGTGAGAAGCCGGATGTTATATACTGGAATTGAAGGGCCAGATGTTATACCCTTGCGTTAAGAGTGGACAGATGTTATACACCGGGGAAGTGGGTCCAGATCTTATACACCAAGGGGCCAGATGTTATACACTCTGTGAGGGGCTGTATGTTATACACCGGGGGTGAGAGGACAGATGTTGTATAATGGGGGTGAGGGTCCATATGTTATACACCGGAGACGAGAAACTGGATGTTATACGCTGGAGGTGAGGGGCAAGATGTTATACCCTTGGGTGAAGAGCAGATGGATGTTATAGACACTGGGGGACGAAGGTCTGGATGTTATACACCGAGGGCGAGAAGCCGGATGTTTTACACTGGAAGTGAGGGGCCAGATGTTATACGCTGGGTGAAAAGCAGATGGATGTTATACACTGGGGGGTGAGGGGCTAGATGTTATACACTGAGGGCATTGTGCTGAATGTTATATTAAGGGGGCAAGAGGCCATATGTTATACATCGGGGGTAATGGGACTAAATTAAAAATCTGAATTCAATAATTAACATGTCTGTCCAGATTATTTTTTCCATATAGTGTTGATATATATACAGCACCAGAAGAGTATATTGAGCAGGGCTGAACATGTCTAGTTGGAATGTGAACAGAGGTATACAAATTGCATATTTACGGTCACGTGTCTGTCAACTTCCGGCGCCGACACCAGAGAACCCTGACAGTGCTCATTATGCCTGCTGTGAGGATTCACAAATCTGCCATCACACAGAGTACCTGCAGACTTGAATGCCAAGCTTTGAAGACCTCTTTAATAATTATAAAAGGGAAATTCTCCAAATCTTTCCTGGTAATGATTGCCCATAGCTCATGCCAAGTATTGAGATTCGTGAGTGACCTCCATGTCTACATTGCACTGGGAGAATGAAGAGTAATTGCACACTACACTGGTTCCTCAAGGACAGTTAGTTTTAGTGTTTTTTTGCCTCATTTGTCCAAGACAATGCAAATGATAAGTTCCTATGTGAAGTGATTGGAAGAAGAGTATCACAAAATCATGATTTTTTTTCTATACATTCTTTTTTATTCTTAAAGATCATCTCGAACCACTTTACTCAGGCTATTTCAAGCCAAGAGGAGATAGAAGGAAGGACACATCTGTGGGATCGTCATTTCATATTCAGTTCAATTTTGATATCAGGAGGGTCTGGAAGGATCACAAAGTACCAAATATTGCCCTATTGCTGCCAGAAAACATTAGGTCTAATCCCATCAAAACTTTTATTCAATTCGTTTACAAAGTGTTTTTTAAAGGGAATCTTTTAAAAGGTGTTGGCTATATAATCTGAGATCAGTACGATGTAGGGAAAAAGACCCTGATTCCAGGAATGGATCACTTCATAGACTATGTTGCTTTTCAGTAAAACCAGTGTTTTATCATCAGGAGATTATCACTAAAGGACTAGGTGCTCGTGCCTCCTAGTCCAACCCCGCCCCCAGCACTGATTGGCAGCTCTGTGTCACTATACATTGTTCATAGAAAGCAGCCAATCAGTGATGTGGGCGGCGTTATACACAGCTCAACATTCCGATATCTGAGAGATCTGCGGCAGAGAAAACTGTGATTCTGTCATAACTGCTGCACCAGTAAACTAGGGTCAAGGCAGGGGAGACCCCAATATTTGGATCTCATGAGAAATGATCATTATTTTTAATGCATTTTTGAGTTAACTAACCACAAATTAACTCTTTATATTTAAATATACACATGTGTTTTTCCTTATCCTTTCCTCTTGGCTAGAGAATATCCCGAGAAGAGTTGTTCAAAATGACTGGCTTCGAAATAAAAAAAAATCATGATTTTGTGATACTCTATCGGGAGAGGTTTATACTTTACGTGTTCATATGTGACCACCTGGTGGTTATAATGTGAATTGCGGCCAGTCAAGAGTTTTGCTAGCATGTTGTCATAATGTATTACTTTTCCATCGTGAGAAATTGCAGTCATCATTAAAATTTAGGAAAGGATGGACATACTTTCCCACACTAACCAATATTTTGATGATAAAAGCAATATCATCTGTTTGGGCAATTCATCATGCTTTCCATATTTCTCTTCTTCTTTGATTGACAACTCTGACTTTGCCGGAGCCAGAAAAGGACAGAAATAGATGAGAAACAAGTAGATGAAAGGTGGACTTAACTAATTGACCACGTCAAGGGTGCGCCGAGCACTTGTGCTTTGTTTGAACAGTCATTTTGTGCTTACACATTCCCTTTAAAATTAATGATCTTCTGCTGTCTGAAAAAAATAGCTGCTCCCCAGTAAATCAGCTCCCCCAGAAACACGAGAAGGTAGACAGAATGGTCTCAGCTGATAGCTAGAGATGCTTTTTTAGACCAGACGGCTCTTAATGAGCCAAGGTCATTTGGTGAATTGTTGATTGTGTAACAGTCATTTTGCTGTCTGTAATGAGAACACTGGCAGCCTCCAGGGCTGTGAACCTGTTTATCTCTGATAAAAAGCAGTAAATGCAGGAAAAAACTATTAGCCTATAGTTGCATCACCATTGCACCTTGTACACACTGAATTTTGATTCCTTCCTGACAGCCAGTGTCTTACTGCTAATGGGGACCGCTAAGGTGCCTATGAGTCGGGGGTGGTCCGGTGCCAAACTCCCTTAGCCCAGTATCGCCCTTTCAACTTTATTGGCATCCTGGATAGCCGATACAGATGAAAGCAATGGAACAGGGAACCGTCAGCTCCCATTCTCTCTACCTCTGATCTCTGGCGTCTCAGCGCAGTGGACGCAATAATGTCACTATATGGCGCCTTCTTAGAGCTGTGCAGAGCTTTCATAAAATTCTACAGAGACCGGAGCAGCGAGGTTATGAGGAGAGGTGAGCATTTTTTAAAAATTGTTTTAAATCAATGGGGGCCGTTATACTGTGTGGAGAAATGTGCGGGGGCCATTATACTATTTGGAGGGCTATTGGGGGGACTAATATTCTGTTTGGAGGGCTGTGTTGGAGCCATCATACATGTGGTGAGGTCATTGTCCTACTTTGCAGTGTGATGGGTAATGTAGGGTCATCAAACTGTGTGCGTGTGGAGAGTAATATGTAGGAATTCACTGTAGAGGTACTGTATTTTCCGGTGTATAAGACGACTTTTTAACCCCTGAAAATCATCTTCAAAGTCGGGGGTCGTCTTATACGCCAGGTACGGAACATATGGTGGGGGGAGTGGGCGTCTCGGAGGCAAGGCGTTTACCTCATCATATCAGCAAGGGTCTAGGCGCTGGGGAGCGGCGTTGGCGGCTCCTTTTTGTGCAGCCTGGGGGGGCTCTGTGCTGGGGACGGCGGCGGCTCCTCTTGTGCAGCCCCCCTAGGCTCTGTGCTGGGGGACGGTGTCGGTGGTTCTTTCGGCAGAGTCTTGGCTCTGCAGGCATTTTCTCAATCCCTGGAGGCCCCGGCAGCTTCATTGCTGCGATGCGGTGGCCTCCGGGAAAATGGCCGCTGCATGCTCAGCTTCAAAGCTCGTCTCAAGATCTCGGGAGACGAGATCTGAAACTGAGCATGCGCCGCCCTCAGTGGCCATTTTCCCGGAGGCCACCACATCGCAGCAATGAAGCTGCCGGGGCCTCCAGGGATTGAGAAAATGCCTGCAGATCCAAGACTCTGCCGAAAGAACCACCGCCGCTGTAGCCCAGCACAGAGCCTGGGGGGGCTGCACAAAGAGGAGCCACCGCCGGCCCCCAGCACAGAGCCCCCCAGGCTGCACAAAGAGGAGCCGCCACCGTCCCCCAGCACAGAGCCCCCCCAGGCTGCACAAAAAGGAGCCGCCGACGCCGCCCCCCAGCGCCTAGACTCTTGCTGATATGATGAGGTAAACGCCTTGCCTCTGAGACGCCCACTCCCCCCACCATATGTTCCGTACCCGTTGAATAAGAAAACCCCCCCACACTTTTAAGACGATTTCATATTTTGACTGTAAAAGTTGGGGGGTCGTCTTATACGCCCAGTCGTCTTATACGCCGGAAAATACGGTATACTGTGTCTGGGGGCACGTTTTTGGCATCATACCTTATTGGAGCCATGAAAGGGGTGGAGAGGTGGGAGGACAGTTCAAGATGGACATGCTGTTCCAGTAGTTTTGAGGCATAAGGGAGAAGTGATATTGAACGATAGCTAGACACAGCACAGAGGATGGGTCGAGGGAGGGCTTTTTGAGGATGGGTGTGATTGAGGCATGTTTGAAGGATGAGGAGAAGACACCATTTGTAAGTGAAAGGTTGAAGAGATGTGTTAGGGTTGGGATGAAGACTGTGGCGAGGTTAGAGATGATGTGGAAAGGGAGCGGGAGTGGGTCAAGCATGCAAGTGGTGAGATGTGATCTTGACAGAAGGGTGGAGAGCTGGTCTTCTGTCAAAGTGGTGAAGCTGATTTTGGAAGAACAGGGCTGAGCAGTTAAGAGAAGGGGCATTGAGGGCTGCGGGCCAAAGCTTTCTCTGATGTTATCGATCTTCTGCTTAAAGAAAGAGGCTAAGTCTTCAGCAGAAATGAGAGGAGAGGGAGGAGGTGCTGGGGGATGGAGTAGAGAATTGAAAGTGTTGAAAAGCTGTTTGGGGTTGTGAGACCGGGAGGATATGAGATGAGAAGAAAGTTTGTTTTGCGGCAGTGAGCGAGGACTTGAAGCTGCGAGGGACTGCTTGTATGCGATGAAGTGCTCGGCAGAATGGGTTCTCTTGCATCGGAGTGCACCTCAAACGAGAGAAGAGTAGCGGAGGGTGGTAGTGGAAATAGGGTAAAGGAGCAGGTATCGGACAGGAGCAAGCCAACTCCTCCACCACATTTGTTGCTGGGGCGAGGGGTGTGAAAGAGATTAAATCAGCCATAAGAAAGTGCAGCTGGATAGGCTGAGTCAGAGGGTGTGAGCCAGGTTTCAGTGATGCCAAGGAAGGAGAGTTTGTTAGTGATAAAGAGGTCATGGATATACAACAGTTTGTTGCAGACAGAGCGTGCGTTCCATAGTGCTCCAGGTATGGGGACCGGGGGAGTGGGGGCTGGATGAATGGGTATGAAGTTATCATGGTTGCAAAAACTTGTAGAGACTAGAGGATCATGGCCGGCTGTTAGAAATGAGTGTGGGGATGTGTTGAGGAGGGCCAGGATTTGGAGATATGTCGCCAGCAATGAGGAGTGGCAGACAGAGTGTTAGAAGGTGGGAGTAGGATGGGACATGATGCAGCCGTGTGTGTCTGGAGAAAAAGGATTGTATGTGGAGGAACAGTTGTGAGGAGGTGAGATGGCTGGGGAGGATGGAAGGATGGGAGGATTGTATGCCCTTCACACAGTCAGATTATTATTATTATTATACATTTATATAGCGCCATTTATTCCATGGCGCTTTACATATGAAAAGGGAAAAATATAGACAGGTACAATAAACATGTGCTAGACAAGGGACACACAAGTACAGAAGGAGAGAGGACCATGCCCGCGAGGGCTCACAGTCTACAGGGATGGGTGAGAATACACTAGGAAAGGGTAGAGCTGGTCGTGCGATGGTTCAGTAGACTGAGGATCATTGCAGGTTGTAGGCTTGTCGGAACAGGTGGGTCTTCAGGTTCTTCTTGAAGGTCTCCGTTGTTGGTGAAAGTCTGATGTTTTGCGGCAGGGAGTTCCAGAGTATGGGGGAAGCCCGGGAGAAGTCTTGTATGCGGTTGTGGGAAGAAGAGATGAGGGGGGAGTCGAAAAGGAGATCTTGAGATGATTGAAGGTTGCGTGTAGGTAGATAGCGGGAGACCATGTCACAGATGTATGGAGGAGAAAGGTTGTGGATGGCTTTGTATGTCATGGTTAGGGTTTTGAACTGGAGCCTCTGGGCAATAGGAAGTGTTATGTTTCGGTAGCTGAGGAGGACAGGAACAACAGCAGGGCAGCCGAACACCTGAGATGTTGGTAACTGATGGGTTGCAGATTCCTAAACTAACGACACAACTAGAGGTAGCGGTGGAGCGTTCCTACGTTGATCCTAGACGCCTCCTCACAGCCTGAAAGATAACTACACCTAAAGGCAGAAAGATGAAAGCTATCTGCCCCGGAGCAGATCCCCAAAGAAAATAGGAAGCCCCCAAACATATAATGGCGGTTAGACAAGATGAAAATACAAACATAGGCAGAAAATAGACTGAGCAAACGCTGGGGCCACAAGCTGACTAAATAGGATAGGACAGGAGAGATTACTTTCTGCAACCCAGAAAACCCTACAAAAATCCAACAATTCTGATTACAAAAATACTGAGATCACACGATCTCGCCACCCACTAAATCAGGTCTCAGTGTGAACAAAAACCAAGCCGCAGCCGCTGAAAAAACAGGAAAGAGCAAATGAGCAAATAACAGTGGCTGCAGATAAACTGTGAGTAGCTCAGGCCCCAGGAGGGGACCTGGCTGACCTCCACAAAAGTGCAGAAAACAATGCAAAAAGCAAGCACAAAAAGAAAAGCAAAAAATATCTTATCTGAAAGCAGGAGATGCAGGCAAGACTCCAGCAAACTTACAAATGAACCAGGAACCACAATTGAGACAAGAACAATTGATCACCGGCAACCATTATAGGAGGGAACCCCCTTATATCAGACCAGTCAGTGAACCCAGATTGCCAGTCCTCGCTGAAAGGTTCAGTACTGTCTGTAACCACCAGAGGGAGCCTCTGCTCAGAAACCATCTCTAACACATTCACAACAAGGAAGCCAGTGAAGGGCCTGGGATAGGGGGGAGGCTGAGGAATAGTGGGGAGACAGGTGGATTAGTTGGACAGCAGATTGTAGGATGGACTGGAGTGGTGCCAGAGTGCTAGAGGGGAGGCCAGACAGTAGGAGGTTGCAGTTGTCGAGATGATAAGGGCGTGCACTAGTGTTTTTGTGGTTTCATGGTTGAGGAATGCACGGATCCAGGAAATATTTTTGCGTTTGAGGCGGCAGGAGGTGGCGAGGGCTTGGATATGTGGTTTGAAATAGAAGGCAGAGTCGATGATCACCCCAAGGCACCGAGCATGCGGGACTGGGGAAAGCCAGCAGCCATTGACATTGATGGATAGGTCTAGTGGAGGGGTAGAATGAGGTGGGGGAAAGATGATGAATTCTGTTTTGTCCATGTTCAGTTTGAGAAAGCGAGCAGAAAGGAAGGCTGAGATAGCAGACAGACACTGTGGGATTTTGGTCAGTAGGGAGGTGAGGTTAGGTCCAGATAGGTAGATCTGTGTGTCATCGGCGTAGAGATGATGCTGCAAGCTGTGGGATTCTATGAGCTGTCCCAGGCCGAAGGTGTAGATGGAGAAGAGTAGGGGTCCTAGGACTGAGCCTTGAGGAACACTGACAGAGAGGGGGTGAGGTGAGGAGGTGGTGTGTGAGAGGGAGACACTAAATGTTCGGTCTGTTAGGTATGATGAGATCAAGGATAGGGCCAAGTCTGTGACGCCAAGAGATGAGAGAATCTGTAGCAGGAGGGAATGGTCCACGATGTCGAAGGCAGAAGACAGGTCCAGGAGAAAGAGGACAGAGTAGTGTCGCTTGCTCTTGGCGGTTAGCAGGTCGTTAGTGACTTTAGTTAGGGCAGTTTCAGTTGAGTGATGTGGTTGGAAGCCAGATTGTAATCGGTCAAAGAGGGAACAGGAGGAGAGGTGGGAGGACAGTTCAAGATATACATGCTGTTCCAGTAGTTTTGAGGCGTAGGGGAGAAGAGATATCGGGCGATATTTAGACACAGAGGATAGGTCGAGGGAGGGCTTTTTGAGGATGGGTGTGATTTAAGCATGTTTGAAGGATGAAGGAAAGACACCATTTGTAAGTGAAAGGTTGAAGAGGTGTGCGAGAGTAGGGATGAAGACTGTGGCAAAGTTAGGGATGAGGTGGGACGGAGTGGGTCAAGCGAGGCAAGTGGTGAGGTGTGATCTTGACAGGAGAGTGGAGAGCTAATCTTCTGTCATGGTGATGAAGCTGGTTTTGGAAGAACAGGACTGAGTGGCTAAGAGGAGCATTGGGGGCTGCGTGCCAAAGCCTTCTCTGATAGTATCAATCTTTTGCTTAAAGAAGGAGGCAAAGTCTTCAGCAGAAATGAGAGGAGAGGGAGGAGGTGCTGTGGGATGGAGTAGAGAATTGAAAGTGTTGAAGAGCTGTTTAGGGTTGTGAGACAGGGAGGATATGAGAGATGCAAAGTAAGTTTGTTTTGCGGCAGAGAGCGTGGACTTGAAGCTGGCAAGGGACTGCTTGTATGCGTTGAAGTGCTCGTAGAATGGGGTCTCTTCCATCTCCGCTCAGCAGCCCTGGAAGCCTGTCTCAGTTCTTTGGTCAGGCCGGTCAGCCAGGGCTGCCTGTTGATTGTACGAGTTTTGCTCTGCGTGAGGGGGGTGGCCGAATCAAGTGTGGCTTTTATTGTGGTGTTATAAAATGTGGCAGCAGCATCTGTGTCATTAAGTGAGGCTATGTCTGTGAGAGGGAGGAGGGACTCAGAGAGCGATTGTAAGTTGAGGTGTTTGAATTTCTGCGGGGGTGAGTGAGTTTGTGGAGTGGGGCTGCGCACTGGGAGATGAGAGGGAAGAGAATGTCAGTAGGTTGTGGTCAGACAGGGGGAGTGGGGAGTTAGTGAGATTAGTGAGGGAACAGAGACGGGTGAAGATAAGGTCCTACGTGTGACCATCTTTGTGAGTGGCCGCAGAGGACCATTGAGTGAGGCCGAGAGAAGCCGTGAGCGATAGAAGTTTAGAGGCAGCCGGGGTGGAAGTGTCAATGGGGATGTTGAAATCGCCCATGATGATGGTGGAGATGTCAGCAGAGAGGAAATGGAGTAGCCAGGTGGTGAAGTGGTCAAAAGGTGGAGATGGCTAGTTCCGGGGGGCGGTAGATGACAGCCAGTTGGAGGTTGGAGGGAGAATAGATGCGGACGGAGTGCACCTCGAACGAGGGAATAGCAGCGGAGGGTGGAAGTTGAATAGAGGTAAAGGACAGGTATCAGACAGGAGCAAACCAACTCCTCCACCCCGTTTGTTGCTGGGGCGAGGGGTGTGAGAGAGATGGAATCCACCATAGGAAAGCGCAGCTGGAGAGGCTGTGTCAGAGGGAGTGAGCCAGGTTTCAGTGATAGCAAGGAAGGAGAGTTTGTTGGTGATAAAGAGGTCGTGGATAAATGACAGTTTATTGCAGACGGAGCGTGCGTTCCATAGTGCTCCGGGTACGGAGACCAGGGGAGGGGTGTGTGGATGGAGAGGTATGAGGTTGTCATGTGTTATGATTTGGTAGCTGAGGAGAGCAGGCAAAAACGGAAATACACCAGAGAGGTTGGAATCTATTGGATTGAAGTACCCTGACTAACCACCACAACTAAAGGCAGCCGTGGAGCGTTCCTACGTTGGTCCTGGACGCCTCGTCACAGCCTGAGAGATTAACTACACCTAAAGATAGAAAGAGGAAAGCTATCTGCCCCGGAGCAGATCCCCAAAGAACATAGGAAGCCCCCAAACATGTAATGGTGGTTAGACAAGAGGAAATACAGTACAAAAAGACAGAAAATAGTATGAGCAAACATTGGGGCCCAATCTGCCTAGAAAGAAAAGGATAGAAAGGATACTCACTGCAATCCAAAAAAAACCTAAAAAATGCCAACGCTACTAATTGCAAAAACACCTGAGATCACACGACCTCTACCACCTAAATCAGTTCTCTGGTGTAACAAAACTAAGCCGCAGCCACTGAAAAAACTGGAAAAGGCAAATGAACAAACAACAGTGGCTCCAGCGAAACTGAGAGGAGCCCAAGCCCCCCGGGGAGGGGGGAACCTGGCTAACCTCACAGAAATGCAGAGAAATATGCAAATGGCAAGCACAAAAACAAAAAACAGAAAATATCTTATCTGAGAGCAGGAGAAGAGGCAAGACTCAGCAAGCTTCCAAGTGAACCAGGAACCACAGTTGAGACAAGAACAATTGATCACCGGCAACCATGATGGAGGGAACCTCCCTTATATCCAGCCAGTCTGTGATCCCTGATTGCCAATCCTCATTGAATGGTTCAGTACTGTTTGTAACCACCAGAGGGAGCTTCTGCTCAGAATTCATTTCTAAAACATTCACAACAGTACCCCCCCCTTGAGGAGGGGTCACCGAACCCTCATTTGTGCAACCAGGTCGGTCAGGATGAGCTCTGTGATACGCACGATCAGTCTCCTAGCATGGATGTCCGAAGCAAACACCCAAGAATTGTCCTCCTGACCACTTAACCAAATACTGGAGTTTCCGTCTAGAAAAACGAGAATCCAATATTTTCTCAACCACATACTCCAGATTGCCCTCAACCAAAACAGGGTCAGGAGGCGCAGCCATATGAACCACTGGCTCGACAAACCTCTTCTATAAGGACTTGTGGAACACTTTATGGATCTTAAATGTCCCTGGAAGAAGTAAACGAAAGGAAACAGGATTAAGAATCTCCATGATCTTATAAGGTCCAATGAACCTAGGCTTAAACTTAGGAGATGCAACTCTCATAGGGATATTTCTTGAGGACAACCAGACCAAGTCCCCCACTTCAAACTGAGGACCATCAGTCCTATGCCGGTTGGCAAACCGCTGGGCCCTCTCCTGAGAGAGGGACAACCTCCCCACTACCTGGTCCCAAATCTGCTGCATATGCTCCACAACAGAGTCAACACCCGGATAGACAGAAGCCTCCGTCTGTCCCGAAGAAAATCGAGGGTGAAACCCAAAATTGCAGAAAAATGGAGACATCAAAGTGGCAGAGCTAGCCCTATTATTAAGAGCAAACTCAGCCAAAGGCAAAAAGAGACCCAGTCATCTTGATCAGCAGACACAAAGCATTTCAGATAAGTCTCCAATGTCTGGTTTGTTCTCTCAGTTTGTCCATTGGTCTGAGGATGAAAAGCAGAGGAGAAAGACAATTGAACACCAAGTTTAGAACAAAAAGTCCTCCAAAATCTGGAAACAAACTGGACTCCTCTGTCAGACACAATGTTCTCAGGAATGCCGTGTAACCGAACTACGTGCTGAAGGAACAAAGGCACCAATTCGGAGGAGGAAGGCAACTTAGGTAATGGCACAAGATGTATCATTTTGGAAAATCTATCACAAATCACACAGATAACGGTCATTCTCTGAGAAACAGGGAGGTCGGAAATAAAATCCATAGAGATATGGGTCCATGGTCTCTTGGGCACAGGCAATGGCATCAACAAACCACTAGAGCGAGAGCAAGGCTTGGAGCGAGAGCAAGTCCCGCAGGACTGCACAAATTCTCTGACGTCACGAGACAAAGTAGGCCACCAAAAGGACCGACTCACCAAGTCTCTGGTACCAAAAATTCCGGGATGACCGGCCAACGCGGAACAATGAATCTCAGACATCACACTCTTTTTCCACCGGTCTGGGACAAACAATTCCCAATAGGGTTTATCCTCCTGACACCCTTCCAGAGCCAGTCTCAAATTGGGCGAGATGGCGGAAAGAACTACACCCTCTTTCAAAATAACAGCAGGATCAGATAACTCAGGAGAGTCCGCAAGGAAACTCCTCGAGAGGGTATCCGCCTTAACATTCTTAGTGCCAGGAAGAAAGGAAACCACAAAATTAAAACGTGTGAAAAACAAGGCCCACCTGGCCTGTCTAGGATTAAGTCGCTTGGCTGATTCCAGATAAACCAGATTCTTATGGTCCGTGAGGACCACCACCTGATGTATGGCTCCCTCCAGCCAATGTCTCCACTCTTCAAAAGCCCACTTCATGGCCAATAACTCCCGATTACCCACGTCATAATTACGTTCAGTTGGAGAAAATTTTCGAGAGAAAAAGGCACAAGGGTTACTTTTAGAGGTCTCAGGATCTCTTTGGGACAAAACGGCACCTGCCCCAATTTCAGAGGCATCAACCTCCACCTGAAATGGCAGAGAAACATCAGGCTGCCGTAGAACAGGAGCAGAAGTGAATCTCTGCTTAAGTTCCTGAAACGCAGAGACTGCCTCAGGAGGCCAATTCACCACATCAGAACCCTTTTTGGTCAAATCAGTCAATGGTTTAACAATAACAGAGAAATTACCAATAAATTTACGATAAAAATTGGCAAAACCCAAGAATCTCTGAAAAGCCTTTAATGAAGTAGGTTGGACCCAATCACAGATGGCCTGAAACTTGACCGGGTCCATTTCAATAACAGATGGAGACAAAATGAATCCCAGAAATGAGATCCTCTGTACGCCAAAAAGACACTTTGATCCCTTCACATACAGAGCATTCTCTCTCAAAATCTGGAACACAGTCCGAACATGTTTCACATGAGAGTCCCAGTCATTGGAAAAAATCAAGATATCATCCAAATAAACAATCAGAAATTTATCCACAAAATCCCTGAAAATGTAATTCATGAAGGACTGGAAGACGGAAGGAGCATTAGTGAGCCCAAAGGGCATCACTAGGTACTCAAAATGCCCCTCTGGGGTATTAAACGCCGTCTTCCATTCATCCCCGTGCTTAATGCGAATAAGGTTATACGCCCCCTGAGGTCAAGCTTGGTAAACCAAGTAGCACTTTTCACCCTGGAAAACAGGTCAGAAATCAAGGGTAACGGATATTGATATTTCACAGTGATATTGTTCAAGAGACGATAATCAATACACGGCCTTAATGAACCATCCTTTTTGGCCACAAAGAAAAAACCGGCACCCAAGAGTGAAGAGGATGGTCTGATATGACCCTTCTCCAATGACTCCTTGATATAAGACCGCATAGCGTCATGTTCAGGTACAGACAAGTTAAAAAGGCGACCTTTAGGGAATTTACTACCAGGCACTAATTCAATAGCGCAGTCATAGCTCCTATGGGGGGGCAAGGATGCAGATTTACTTTCGCTAAACACATCAGAAAAATCAGTCAAAACGTCAGGCATATCTTGAGCCTGGGGAGAGGCAGAAAAAACAGGAGTGTTGGTATTAACACATTGGCAGCCCCAACTGGTTACAGACACAGATTTCCAATCCAAAACAGGATTATGAGACTGTAACCAAGGGAAACCTAATACAATAATGTCATGCAGATTATACAGCACCAAAATTTGCAACTCTCCTGATGATCAGGTTCAACCCTCATTATCACCTGAGTAGAGAACTGGGGTTTATTCTCAGCCAAAGGGGTAGAATCAATCCCCAGTAGGGAATAAACTTCCGTAGGGGTATCAAGGGAAACCCACAACGTTTAGCAAAATCAAAATCCATCAGGTTAATAGCTGCTCCCGAATCAACAAAAGCCTGAGCACAAAATGTGGACAGGGAGCAAATCAGGGTAACAGTCAACAGAAATTTAGTCTGAACACTACCCAAGACAACTGAGCGTGCAAAACGTCTTCCCCGCTTAGGGCAGACTGAAATAGCATGAGAGGCATCACCACAGTAGAAACATAACCCATTGCGTTTTCGAAACTCATGAGCTGTGCCCCAGAAGCCACTCTATTACACTGCATGGGTTCAGAAGCTGGCTCACAAGCAACACTATTCCACGCATACCTCTACGCTCACGCAAACGTCTGTCAATTTGAATCGCTAATGACATAGAATCATTGAGACCAGAGGGAGCAGGGAAACCCACCATAACATCTTTTACATTCTCTGACAGACCCTTCTGAAAAAGGACTGCCAATGCATCATCATTCCATTTGGTCAGGACTGCCCACTTTCGGAATTTCTGACAGTACAACTCAGCGTCCTCAAGCCCCTGATTTAATGCCAACAAGGTTTTTTCAGCTTGATCAGTGACATTAGGTTCATCGTACAATAACCCCAGAGCCAGAAAAAATGCATCAACATCACTCAAAACAGGGTCCCCAGGTGTCAGGGAAAAAGCCCAATCCTGAGGATCGCCGCGCAAGAGAGAGATGACAATTTGAACCTGCTGTGCTGCGTTCCCTGAGGACTTAGGTTTTAAGGCAAAAAACAACTTACAGTTATTTTTGAAATTCAGAAATTTAGCTCGATCCCCCAAAAACAAATCTGGCATGGGAATCCTAGGTTCCACAACCGGCAACCCTGCAAGATAGGTAGCAATACTCCGAACCTCAGTGGCAAGCTGATCCACACGGCCAACAACTGTGCAAACTCCATTGAGAGAAAAAAAATCCTCCTCAGCACCCAGAGAGAAAGAGGGAAAAAATGCAACAAACAGAAAAAAAAAAATCTCTGACACTCTGACAACATATTTTTTTTTTTCTTTCCACACATATTTTTCCCTTCTGTGAGTACCATATAGTTTTAGCTTGGCCGGTGATACTGTTATGATTTGGTAGCTGAGGAGAGCAGGCAAAAACGGAAATACACCAGAGAGGTTGGAATCTATTGGATTGCAGTACCCTGACTAACCACCACAGCTAAAGGCAGCCGTGGAGCGTTCCTACGTTGGTCCTAGACGCCTCGTCACAGTCTGAGAGATTAACTACACCTAAAGATAGAAAGAGGAAAGCTATCTGCCCCGGAGCAGATCCCCAAAGAACATAGGAAGCCCCCAAACATGTAATGGCGGTTAGACAAGAGGAAATACAGACACAGACAGAAAATAGTATGAGCAAACATTGGGGCCCAATCTGCCTAGAAAGAAAAGGATAGAAAGGATACTCACTGCAATCCAAAAAAACCCTAAAAAATGCCAACGCTACTAATTGCAAAAACACCTGAGATCACACGACCTCTACCACCTAAATCAGTTCTCTGGTGTAACAAAACTAAGCCGCAGCCACTGAATAAACTGGAAAAGGCAAATGAACAAATAACAGTGGCTCCAGCGGAACTGAGAGGAGCCCAAGCCCCCCGGGGAGGGGGGGAACCTGGCTAACCTCACAGAAATGCAGAGAAATATGCAAATGGTAAGCACAAAAACAAAAAACAGAAAATATCTTATCTGAGAGCAGGAGAAGAGGCAAGACTCAGCAAGCTTCCAAGTGAACCAGGAACCACAGTTGAGACAAGAACAATTGATCACCGGCAACCATGATTGGAGGGAACCTCCCTTATGTCCAGCCAGTCTGTGATCCCTGATTGCCAATCCTCATAGAATGGTTCAGTACTGTTTGTAACCACCAGAGGGAGCTTCTGCTCAGAATTCATTTCTAAAACATTCACAACAGTCATGGTTGTAGAAACGTGTGGAGGATCGTGGCAGGGTTTAGAAATGAGTGTGGGGATGTGTTGAGGAGGGTCAGGATTTGGGGATATGTTGTTAGCGATGAGGAGTAGCAGACAGAGCTTTAGAAGGTGGGAGCAGGATAGGACATGATGAGGCCGTGTGTGTCTTGGTAAAAAGGATTGTATGTGGAGGAACAGTTCTGAGGAGGAGGTGAGATGGCTGGGGAGGATGGAGGGGGAAATGACTAGTTCCTTACTAGGTGGGGGGATTACAGGAGATAGGAAGAAAGAAAGGAGAATGGGGGTGAAAGTGAAAAGAAACTGAAACATAGTGGTTTTATATTTTGCTACCTTACAGCCAAATTCCAGTCAAATTCTAGTCTAATTCACAGTAGTGTAATTATAAATCTGTAATTTGAAATATGGGATTTGAAATATGTGGAGCAGACATGGGTCTGGAGCAGACCCATGCCACTGAATATATGTGCAGCTATAGGCAATCAGGTGTGATTGGAAAGTGGGCTGTGACTGCCCAGGCCAGATGTACAGAGTTAAGGAAAGGTCATAAAAGGGGGGAGGGGTTACACAGACCACTCAGATGTGTGGTGAAGATAACAAGAATAGAGTACAATTATGGATACAAGAAGATGGGTGAGCAAATCATACCATAAAACAAAGCAATACACATGGTGCATTCAGGAACACTGAAAAGCTGGGGAAAGTTTGCAGTTCATACCTGTGGGAACAGAAGAACATCTCGGTCACAAGGTGATTATGACAATGCTGTAGGATTGATGTGTGGCCAAATGCATTCTAGAATTCTAGTCTAATTCACAGTAGTGTAATTATAAATCTGTAATTTGAAATATGGGATTTGAATTATGTGGAGCAGACATGGGTCTGGAGCAGACCCATGCCACTGAATATATGTGCGGCTATAGGCAATCAGATGTGATTGGAAAGTGCCAGGGAAAGTTGAGTACATTGAAAGCATACCAGAGGGAGATTATATATTTTATATAAAACTATATTTTTGTGGGGGTCCATTAAGGACTTCTGCTGTGGTGCCTCATGATTTGTATGTATGCCCCTGCTGACAGCTAACTTATGAGCACCTCTCACATAAACTGCCTAAAATCACCTGTTTCCAACATCAAAGACATATCAGCATATCTTTTCTACTCTTTGTCCTTTGCAAACAATTGGGTTCAAATTTCAGATTAGTGAATTGATCAATTAATCTTTTACATATTTGAAGGTAAGAAAAAGCTGAGAAGCAAAATGAGCAATAGGGTCTTATCCAATGATGAAGGACAAATAAAGTGCAGTGATTTCTCACCTTATAAAGTGGTGTACTACACAAGGATCAAGCTTAAATGTATCAATTTCTGTAGTACCAAGGGTTAGAACACTGTTGAAATTAGAGATGGGCGGACCCTTGGATGTTCGCGTCAGGTGGGTTCGGCCGAACAGTTACAAAAAGTTTGGGTTCGTGTACCAGAACAGTACCTGGATCCGAACCCGGACCCCATTCAAGTGAATGGGGGGCCCAAACATCCAGTGTTTGCTATGCTGTCATGTGCTTGGCAGCGCAGCAAACACCGCTTCTGATCGGCGGTGAAATCGTCCCCGTCGGTCAGAAAGCCGTGGTTTCCACGCTGTCAAAAGGCAGCGTGAGCGCTCAGCTGTGACTGGAGGTATTAAGTTTACCTCTGATCACTGGTGTCAGCTGATGGGACTACCGATCCCATCATCCAACACCTGCTGCCGCTAATAACAGTGAGAGCAGGAGCGGCGGATGGGAGTATTCATCAGCCGCTGCTGCGCTGTAAATAAATAATAAAGAAAAAAAAAAGGCATGGGTTCCCCTGTTTTTTTGATAACCAGCCAGGCAAAACTCACAGCTGGGGGCTGGAATCCTCAGCTGTCAGCATCAACAAGGCTGGTTATCAAGAACAGAGGGGTCCCAACGCTGTTTTTTTTTTTTAAAATTATTTAAATACCGTATATACTCGAGTATAAGCCGAGATTTTCAGCCCATTTTTTAGGGCTGAAAGTCCCCCTCTCCGCTTATACTCGAGTCATATACAGGGGGGAGGCGGAGCGCAGCTGTTCTATATACTCACCCCTCCGCTGGCGCGGTCTCTGCAGCCCCTGCTCTTCTCCCACAGTCTCAGGCTCCTTCCTGCAGCGGTCAGGTGGTACCGCTCATTAAAGTCATGAATATACACATATTCATGACTTTAATGAGCGGTACCACGTGACCGCTGAACACTGGCGCCGGAGACCTCGGGAGAAGAGCAGGGCAGAGACACGCCGGCGGAAGGGTGAGTATAAGCAATATTTACCTGTCCCGTTCCACCGCTGCTTGACGCTGTGTCCTCGGGTCCTCTTGCTGCGATGTTCTGGCAGTGGGCGCGATGACGTGGTTACTGCGCGCCGCGCCCTCTGCCTGATCATTCACTGCTGGAGGACCCGGAAGACAGCAGCGCTCAGCAGTGGACCGGGTGACAAGTAAATATCGCAGGTGCCAGGGTCCTGAGCGAGCGGTGATACCGGCACCTGTCCCCCATAGCGCGCCGGTGTCCCCGCCTGCTCAGGACACCGGCACCTGGCCCCCAGCGACGAGAGGTGAGTATGTCTTTTTTTTTGCAGCAGCAGCAGCAGCTGCGGCAGCATAAGGGGCCTATTCAATGAGGCATCTATGGGGCATAATCTATGGAGCATCTATGGGGGCATAATACATGGGGCATCTATGGGGCATAATCTGTGGAGCATCTATGGGGGCATAATACATGGAGCATCTATGGGGGCATAATCTATGGAGCATCTATGGGGGCATAATACATAGGGAATCTATGGGGGCATAATCTGTGAAGCATCTATGGGGCATAATCTAAGGAGCATCTATGAGGGCATAATCTATGGAGCATCTATGGGGGCATAATCTATGGAGCATCTATGGGGCATAATACATGGGGCATCTATGAGGGCATAATCTATGGAGAATCTATGGGGGCATAATACATGCAGCATCTATGTGGCATAATCTAAGGAACATCTATGGGGGCATAATCTATGGAGCATCTATGGGGGCATAATACATGGGGCATCTATTGGGGCATAATCTGTGGAGCATCTATGGGGGCATAATCTGTGGAGCATATATGGGGGCATAATCTATGGAGCATCTATGGGGGCATAATCTATGGGGGCACAATCTATGGGGGCATAATCTATGGGGACATAATACATGGGGCATCTATGGGGGCATAATCTAAGGAGCATCTATGGGGGCACAATCCATGGAGCATCTATGGGGGCACAATCTATGGAGCATCTATGGGGCACAATACATGGGCAGCATATGGGGCACAATACATGGGCAGCATATGGGGCACAATCTATGGAGCATCTTGTGGGGCATAATACATGGGGCAGCATATGGGGCATAATCTCATTTTCCACCCTAGGCTTATACTCGAGTCGATACGTTTTTCCCAGTTTTTTGTGGCAAAATTAGGAGGATCGGCTTATACTCGGGTCAGCTTATACTCAAGTATATACGGTAAATAATTTTAAAAACCCGCGTGGGGTCCCCCCCATTTTTGACAACCAGCCTTGGTAAAGCAGGCAGCTGGGGGCTGACATTCTCAGGCTGGTAAGGGGCCATGGATATTGCCCCCCCAGCCTAAAAATTAGCAGCCCGCAGCTGCCTAGAAAAGGCACATCTACAAGATGCGCCAGTTCTGGCGCTTTGCCCAGCTCTTCCCACTTGCCCTGTAGCGGTGGCAAGTGGGGTTCATATTTGTGAGGTTGATGTCACCTTTGTATTGTCAGGTGACATCAAGTCTACGGCTTAGTAATGGAGAAGCGTCTATAAGACACCTATCCATTGCTAATCCTATAGTTACATGGTAAACAAAGACACAGCCAGAATAAAGTCCTTTATTAGAAATAAACAAAACACACTTTTACTTTTTTATTTAAAAATAGCAAACACAGTTATACTCACCTAACGCCTAATTCCACCAAAGCCCTCGTTCTCCTGTAATAAAACTAAATAAAAAAAACAACAATATGCCATACCTGTCTGTTGTTCTGTCCCACGCCATAATTCACATCTGGATGGTGCAAAGATGCGACCATCCAGGACGAGAACCATTGGTGACTGAGCGGCTGCGAGCGCAATGTCAGTGATCGGAGGTGATGTCATTGAGGTTACCTCCGGTCACTGAGATCCTCAGTGAGATCCCCGCTAGCACTGTGACCAAAATATTCATTGCCGATCATAATCAGGACCGAATTTTGAAAAATTTGCTCAACTCTAATTGTAAGTACACGTTAGTATACAATATGATGACTGCAATATATTAAGAGGATAAAAAATTGATGGGAGGAAGAGGAGTTATTTAATGAAACCTTACAGGAGAAATGATTTTCAGTCCCAAATAGATGCTTTCAATTCAAAAACACAAATTGTCCTCAAAGATGGACAATCCCTTTGAGGATTAAATCAGTCTAAACACAGAGCTACCAAAAGTGCAACTCTTATTCTAAAAGACTTAACACACCCCCTAATCTCTTATCCCCTTTTCCACCAGGCCACCTTACCCTCACAGGGACTACAACCTAATGAATCTCTTCTCTGAGGGGCCTCAATAAATGGAGACAACAGTTTTAGCATTGATTGCCAGATAATTAAGTCTCATTCAGATCTTCCTAGTAAATAAGTAGAATCCCTGGATTGCATAAACTCCATATTTATCATTGAATTTTCCGAGACAGAGCACAAATAATGAGAAGTCCAAGGATCTCTCTTAATCTTTTGGGGTACAGTCTTATTAAATTATTAAGGGGTTAATCTAATTTAAAGGAAAGGCTCACTAGTAATATTTATTTTTAGACAATAACTTTATTACAGGTATTCCTGCTTGTAAGATCCTCAGCAATCAACTGTAATCTGTGGTGGAAGCTGGTAACAAGTAGTATTTATTTTCCCTGCAGTGCCACCACAAGAGAAATGGAGCATTACACACTTTAGGTCCTCCAAAAGAAAAGATCATCTTGGGGGTGCTTTAGTCTTTTTTTTCTGAAGTTTAGAGCATTGTTGTTATTTTATTATATACAATATATGTCATATACAATGAAAACTACATACACTACTTTTGCATGAATGGTTCATTCGTTTTTTTTTTCTTGGCTTCCAATATAATGGAGCCTGGACTCATATTTTACTTGTTAAAAGAGTGGCATCTTTCTTTTGCTATATGACAGAATGCTTGCCTTTGTGACACCTTGTAAAAAAAAAATTGTAAGTCAGCTGTTTCAAGGATTTTATATTTCATCACTTTGTCTTGTTCAGCTCAGGGGCGATCATACACTGGGAGCTGACAAAATGTCTGTTAACATCCAGAGACCATCACGGAAATCAGTCACAAAGATGCTGTGTAAGTATCAAGAGACATTTACTATTGTGCGGTGGGTTCAATGGAGACGAATGGAAAATGTTGTCTTCGGTATGAAACCAACAAAAGAAAATGTTCTATTTCCAAACAATATTTATTCGCGATGATATTAACCATTCAATAAAAGTTTACATTTTCATTTGCCCTAATTTCTCTGAAATTAAACCCCTAAGCCTATGTTCACACATTGCATTTTTTCAGCTTTTTTTATGCAAATTTTCAGCACCAGCAAAGTGTATGAGATTTCAGAAATCTCATGCACACAGCTTGTTTTTTTATTCTCAGTATTTTGTGCAAAACCTTGGTTTTGGCAGAATGCAGCATGTCACTTCTTTCAGCGTTTTTTCAGCTTTTTTCACCCATTGAAAGCAATGGGTGGTGCAAAAAAAAAAAAGCTGAAGAAAGGCTGAAAAAACACAGGCATCAATTTTTGCTTTTTTATTGTGCCAAAGCCAGATTAAGTAGAATCAGATTTATTTTATGAACAAGACTTTATCACCATGTACAAGAGACAAATGCACCATGACAAAACACAGGAAAAAAACGTACCAAGAACGCAATAAAAAACGCCACAAAATCTAAGCAAAATCTGATTTTCTTACTGCCAAAAGAGCAGTAAAAAAGCATAAAAAAATGCAAGTGTGAACATAGCCTAACACAATGCCCATATTTAAGCAGCATTAAAATCTCAAGAGAGTGGCTCATTGGGAATTAGTTTCCATAAGGGGTCAAAAATGGTGGCACCTTCATGATATACATCCCATTCCATAGACTTCAGAAGGCCTCAGTTGTATACACTTCCGTCCCACCACCACAGCCCTCTGTTAGGTCCTCCTCACAGTTTCCTCACAATGTCCTCTTCGGATCTTCCGGTGTTATTACGTTACGATGCAAGCCTAGTAAAGATGTAGCAAGAGCCGAAGTGTGCATTGTCCCCGTGGTACTGAAGAGACGACAGGGACATTAGCACAGGTCAGAGGCAAATTTAGAGGGTTTTTTTCCGGATTTTTAGAGATCCCAAAGCATAATAAGGAATATTCGATATGCATTGAATGACTTCTATGCAAATAGAGTTTCACGGCCAAATTCAATCTCAATTCCAAATCTGATTTGCAGTTGAATCACTCATCACTAGTAGTTACCAGATTTTACAGAACAAATTATTAATAATTTAATAATTAGATCTCTTTGAACCAATAAGGCTGATGTACTCAATGTGAAAATCCCTTTCAGGGTGACTGTATAATCCTTTTAGAAAGTCTGAACTCAATCTCTTCCCTCCTATCCTGATTTACGGCTCCTCAGTGTTCCTCCTCCCTGCTGAAATCTCACGCTGCTCAATACAAGCCGCAGCTGTCAGCTAGGCTGGGCTGGGCAGATAATGAATATACTCTTGGATTCATTGGATCTTTAGCTGAACAATTGAAATGCTCGTCTTAATATCAGAATTACACACCCGTTCTAACATGGATTTGCAGAGTAATTACACCAGCCTCATCAGGTCTGAGAGATCTATTGAATAATGTAGGCAGTTGGTATTGTGAATTCACTTAAAATAATGTAATAAAATGTCAAATATTATTACCATAAAATACTGCTATATAGTGCCATTCAGTGAATACGTAACAGTGCCATATAATGCTAAAATAACAATGCTATACTGGTCCATTACTTACATAGGTTGTTCTCTCATTAACCCTGAGGGTCTATCCTAGGGATAGGCCATCAGTGTTAAAGTCCCGAAAACCCTTTTAGTTATATATTGTTCTAAGAAAAATATTCTAATAATGTATCAGGATGGCTACATACTTCCTTGCATGGGGCAAATGATAATCTTCAGCTCTCACTGTGAATGTCCATGGATAACATTCCGCAGCAATCAGATATTAATCTAAACCCTACTCTTCTTTCTATACTAATATCAGTCTTTTTTTTGATAGTTGTCTTAGTCACGGTCTTCGGCATCTGTTGGGCTCCCTTCCACGTGGATCGACTTTTTTTCAGTTTTGTCGTGAACTGGACTGAACCTCTCGCCAATGTGTTTAATCTCATCCATGTTGTTTCCGGTAAGATTCATCACATACATTTTAATCTAATTTATGCATAAGTAAATTTGCCTCATTTGCATACATGATGTCATAGGGTAATTGGAACCGGCTCACTTTCTTCAACTTCCGTTGATCATCGGCTGTGACTTGGGTTGCCGGTATTCTTAGAACGATTAGGGAATCGAGAGACGAGACAAAATATGGAGTAAAGGCAAAATATGAACGTGAGAAGGTGAGCTACAGAAATGTGTAGAGAGAGATTAGAAATAAGGCCTAAATGTCTTAAAAGTCACTTTCTCTATACTTTACCCATTTGGCATCACGTAGCTCGAATTCATGGTATGAATAACATCTCATTTAGACGTCTGTTTTTCATGGTCAAGTCCTATCCTTGTTTTTCATGAATCTTACCTACAAGAGTGATTGGAGCCAATCACATATCCATGATTTTCCACGGAACGAGCGGTTCGTGCAAATTGGAGGAGGCATTTTGATACGAGAGGCGGATTACGCACACTGTCAGGATTCTCCAGTGTGGCTGGTGAGAACGGGCGGTCAGTTGCAGTCACATGCCAACTAGAGGTGCTTATCCTCTCTCAGTAGAAGTGCAGTGAAAGAGGATGAGCATGTCTAGTCGGAATGTGAGCCGAAATATGCAAATCACAGATATGCGACACATGACCCCCTGCATTGCCGGAGAATCTTAACAGGATTCAAAAGTCTGTAGTCACAAAGAGTGACTGCAGAGTTTCATTCTAAACCTAGACAACCCTTTTAATCCCAAATAAGCACTACCAGACTTACAGCTTAGAACCCTGTAGATGTAGAATATTTGGCTCATTGGAATTTCTTCCCACGGTGAACGTCCCCCAGGGTTTCCTATAGGTACAAGTTTAATTCTCCTATATGTAAATTCATCACTGCTCATAATTTTCCAATTGTTGGTAGAAAAATCTCTTTTTTCTGTGTTTTTCATATTATTGTACAGTTTCCAAAGTCACTGCACTGTAACTACATTTAATCTATATGCGGATATTGTTTGCAGATTTTTGGCTGCTGCACAGAATGGTTCAGATGCGTTAAACCCTCTGGCGTCTTGATATGGAGCGTGTCTTGATTAAATGTCTGAGATCTGATGGAAAAATATTTAGACTTGAGAGTCTGATGAAAAGCCAGACATTCTTCGTAAAAAAAAAAAAAAAAATCTTTTGACAGCTGCTAAATGTTGGCCTCAAGTGATACAAAGAATAGGAAAGGAGTGGATCTGGATGCAGATCATTTCTAACCTGGCGAAAATGATCACTGAGTACTTTATCTGTGCCCTTTAGGAGAACAGGGTTTTGGCAGTGAACACTAGTTAAAGTGGCATGTATAAGTTTGTGCACCCCTGGTCAAAATAAGTGTTATTGTAAACAGTTAAAGTTGAAGATAAAATGATCTCTAAAAGGGCTAAAGTTAAAGATGACACATTTCCCTTGTATTTTAGTAAAAAAAAATTGTCCTTCTTTACATTTTAAAAATTACAAAAAGGAAAATGGGTTGATGCAAAAGTTTTGACACCCTTGGAGATTTGTGTGCTCAGATAACGTTGACCAAGGTTTCAGACCTCAATTAGCTTGTAGGGTTATGGCTTGTTCACTATCATCGTTAGGAAAGGCCAGGTGATGCAAATTTCCCAACTTCATAAAACCCAGCCTCCTCTAGCCTTGTGCCAAAAGACAGCAGCCACGGGTTCTTCATTTTATGAAAATTAAAATGGTAAAGGCCCACAAAGCATAGTATGAGGCCATAACAGGTTGCGTGTTCAAGTTGCCCTTTCAACAGTTTGAAATGTAATTAAGAAATGGCAGTTACCAGGAACAGTAGAGGTCAAGATAAGGTCTGAAGACCAAGCAAAATTTCATAGAATTGCTACAGAGGCCAATCAGAACCCCAGCTTGACTGAACAACACCATACATTTCAGCTTCAGAAGTATGCAAAAGAACATCTAAACACGTCTTATGGACCTATGAGGGTAAAATAGAGCATTTTGGCCACAATGATCAAATGTATATGTAGAAAAAAATGGACAGAATTTCAGAAAAAGAATATCTCATCAACCATTAAGCATGGTGTTGGATCAATCATGCTTTGGGGTTGTGTTGCAGCCAATGGCATGGGGAACATGTGACAGGTAGAGGGAAGAATGGATTCAATTAAATTTTAACAAATTCTTGATGCAAACATAACATCATCTGTAAAAAAGCTGAAGCTGAAAAGAGGATGGCTTCTACAAATGGATAATGATCCTAAACACAAGTCAACATCTTCAATAGATTACCTCAAAAGGCGCACGTTGAAGGTTTTACAATGGCCCTCACAGTCCCCTGATCTGAACATCATTGAAAATCTGTGACTAGACCTCAAAATAGCAGAGGATGAAAGACGACCCAGGAATTTCACAGAGCAGGAAGAATATTCCAAGGAAGAATGAATGAAAATCCCTCAAACAAGAATTGAAAGACTCTGATAAGAAGCTGTGATACTTGCAAAAGGGAGTGCTACTAGGTACTAACCATGCAGGTGCCCAAACTTTTGACTTGAACCATTTTCATTTTTGTAATTTTAAAATGTAAAAGATGACTATATATATATATATATATATATATATATATATATATATATATAATTTTTTTTAGGTCAGTTAATCTACTGGCTTATCTGTTCACAACAACAGTCACTTTGACCAGTGGTGCCCAAACTTTTACATGCCACTGTAAGTGTTTTAGGATATTGAAGGATTCTGCATTTGTTGCTGACTTCACATCTGTTCTGTGAGGTTGGCGTTCCAAACAGAAAGCCAAAATTATCCTAGAGCAGAGTCTTAGGTACAGAAGAACACATTTAACCTCAGATATGGTACATTGTAATGAATGTCTATGTGGCATCTAGCCTCAACCCCAAATGCAAAATAAGCTGGGACACTGTGTAAAATGTAAAAAAAAACAAGAATGCAATGGTTTGGAAATCTGTTATAACCATATTTTATTCACAACAGAGCATGGATCACAGATCAGAAGATAAACGTTGGACAATTTTCCATTTTACAGGGTGGGCCATTTATATGGATACACCTAAATAAAATGGGAATGGTTGGTGATAAACTTCCTGTTTGTGGCACATTAGTATATGGGAGGGGGAAATCTTTTCAAGATGGGTGGTGACCATGGCGGCCATTTTGAAGTTGGCCATTTTGGATCCAACTTTATTTTTTACAATGGGAAGAGGGTCATGTGACACATCAAACTTATTGAGAATTTCACAAGAAAAACAATGGTGTGCTTGGTTTTAACATAACTTTATTTTTTATGAGTTATTTACAAGTTTATGACCACTTATAAAATGTGTTCAAAGTGCTGCCCATTGTGTTGGATTGTCAATACAACCCTCCTCTCCCACTCTTGACACACTAATAGCAACACAGCAGAAGAAATGCTAGCACAGGCTTCCAGTATCTGTTGTTTCAGATGCTGCACATTTCGTATTTTCACAGCATAGGCAATTGTCTTCAGGTGTATCCATATAAATGGCCCACCCTGTATTTAAAAAAAATCTAACTCAATTACAAATTAGTGTCAGCAACACATCTCACAAAAGTTGGGCTCAGGCCATGTCTACAATTGTGTAGCATCTCCTCTTCTTCCTCTTCTTTTTACGACAGTCTGTAAACGTCTGATAAGTGAGGGGGCCGGTTGAGGAAGGTTGTCCCATTCTTGCCTGATGTAGGATTCTCGCTTCTCCGCAGTCTGAGAATTTTTCATTCCAAAATTCTCCAAATGTTTTCTGCTGGTGAACAGTCTGGACTCCAGGAGGACAGTTCCTCATCATAAGTCTTCTTCTGTGGAGCTGTTGTCTTACTGAAATCTACAAAGCATTCTCTGAAAAGACGTTGTCGGTGTGGAGCATATTTTAATCTGTATAATGGTCAGTATTGAAGCGCCTTTCAAGATTTGTAGGTTGCTCATGTCCTAGGCACTAATGCAACCCCAAACCATCAGGGATGAAAAATAATTTGAAAATAAATATGATTAAAGGGGAAAAATTAAAGTTAAAAAAAAGGGAAATAGTTTGTGTCGCCACCCCTGGTGTTCGGCAATAAGATGGCTGACATTGTGATTCAAATCCTTTGGGGCAGTTGGTGATGCAGCTAAGTTCTTACAGCTCTCCACGGGCAGAGGTAGGCCCCAGGGCTGTTATGGTGTTTTAAATAGATGGTGGTAACGGTCGTGGTGCAGGGCTGATGACACAGTAAATAATTCAGATGACACAGCAGGGTGCAGACTTTCAGTTTACTCAATTTTGCTGAAATAATCCCCAGACGGGGTGCTGTGTCCTCTGGGTAGGTGGTCCAGCCAGCTCTCAAGTAATTTGGGAAGCACTATACCAGAACCCTCTTCTGATGTTCTTTCTCTGGCCGTCTCCCTGCGCTGGTTATCGCTTCTCCTGCCCTGCGCCACGCACACAGTGTCCCAAACCAGTAGCCTTGGATCCTGTCGTGCGACATACTCTAAGTCCCCTTGATACTATCCGGCTGCCTTTTCGGTGAATATGTGCTGATGTGGCTGAGGCACATACAGATACCTCAGCGTCTGGTTTGCTGTTGTGAGTGGGCTTGGGATGAGTTCTGAGCAGAGGCTCCCTCTGGTGGTTACAAGCGGTGCTGGTCTGTCCAGTGAAGATTGTGAAGATTGTGAGGATTGGGAATCAGGTGTTACTGACTGGTCTTATATAAGGGAGTCACCTTCCCATCAGGGTTGCCGGTGATCAATTGTTCTGGTCTCTATCCTTGAATCCTGTTTCCCTTGTGGCCTGCTGTGTCGTGTCTGCATCTCCTGCTAACAGATGGGACATTTTCTTCTTTTTGTTTTTGTGCTTGATTTTTGCATTTTGTCCTGCACTTCTGTGGGGGCCTTCAGGGTCCCCTCCGGGGGCTATTGCCCTCTCAGTTTAGTTCAGCCACTGATGTTTGTACTTTTGCTTTTTCCAGTTTTTTCAGTGGCTGCTGTTTTGATTTTGTTACACCAGAGAACTAATTTAGGTGGTAGAGGTCGTGTGATCTCAGGTGTTTTTGAAATTAGTAGAGTTGGTGCTTTTCAGGTTTTCTGGGATTGCAGTAAGTACCCTTCCTATCCTTTTCTATTTAGTTAGTTTGGGCCCCAACGTTTGCTCATACTCTTTTCTGTCTGTGTCAGTATTTCTTCTTGTCTAACCGCCATTACATGTTTGGGGGCTTTCTATTATCTTTGGGGTTCTGCTCCGGGGCAGATAGCTTTCCTATATCTATCTTTAGGTGTAGTTAGTTTCTCAGGCTGTGACGAGGCGTCTAGGACCAACGTAGGAACGCTCCACGGCTGCCTCTAGTTGTGGTGGTTAGTCAGGGTACTGCAATCTCATAGATTCCAACTGCTCTGGTGTATTTCCTTTTTTGCCTGCACTCCTCAGCTACCGAAACATAACAGTATCACCGGCCCAAAATTTAAAATTTATGGTACTCACAGAAGGGAAAAAATTTGTGAAAGAAAAAACGGTTGTCAGAGTTGTCAGAGATTTTTTCTGTTTTTTTGATTTTTTTTTTTTCCCTCGATCTCTGGGGCTGGGGGATTTTTTCTCTCAAAGGAGTTTTTCAAGTTGTCTGGCCGTGTGGATCAGCTGCCCCCGAGGTTCGGGGTATTGCTACCCATCTTGCTGGGTTGCCCGTTGGGAACTAGGGTTCCCATGCCAGTTTTTTTTTAGGGATGAGTTTAAATTTGAAATTTTAAAATAATTTAATTTTTTTTGCCTTAAAATCTAAGTCCTCAGGGAAGCACGCAGCAGGGTTCAAAATTTTCATTCTTCCTGCCGGCGATCCTAGGATTTGGGGTTTTTCCCCGACACCCGGGGTCCCGTTTTGGTGATGTTGATGCATTTTTCAGGCTTTGGGGTTATTTTCGATGACCTAATTCACTGTCCCAAGCTGAAAAAATTGTTGGCATTAAATCAGGGGGGTTTAAACGCTGGTTTTTCTGCGAGATTCCGTAGGTGGGGCCCCTTCCCGCCAAAATGGGAAAGACGCGCTTTTGGCGGCCTTTTTTCTGAAGGTCTGTCAGATAATGTAAAGGGTTATGGTGGGTTCCCTGTCCCCTCTGGTCTCAATGAT
>JARQOD010000004.1:22790878-22843045 GCA_033576555.1 Oophaga sylvatica
CTAAGACGCGCTCAGATAATACACTGGCAGCAGGGCAAGCCAGCACCTCCAATGCATACTGGCTAAGCTCTGGCCATGTATCCAACTTAGAGACCCAAAATTTGAAAGGGGAAGAGGCATCTGGGAGTACACTTAGAGGGAAAGCCAAGTAGTCTGTCACCATCTTACGGAAACGTTTCTTCCTGGTGACTGGAGCCGTCTCGGATGGTGTAGACCTTGCTGGCGCTGTCACAAAACTTCGCCACATTTGTAACATACAGCTCTTGCCCTGTGCAGAGGCGCTGCTTGTGCTCCCTCTTGTTGTAGAGGTGTCTACACTGCCTCGACGCACAGAGCTGCTTTGTAAAGCAGTAGCAGCAGCAGCTCTCTCGGCTGGAATGTACAACAGTATGGATTGCACCAGTGTGTCTTGGTACTCCTGCATTTTACGGTCCCGGTTCACCGGTGTGATGAGGGTTTGTAAGTTGTCCCGGTAGCGAGGGTCTAGGAGGGTGTACACCCAATAATCTGACGTGGTGAGAATGTGGGCGATGCGGCGGTCGTTTCTCAGGCACTGAAGCATGAAATCAACCATGTGCTGCAGACTCCCAACTGGCCAACAAAGGCTGTCCTCTGGAAGAGGCGTCATCTCTGCCTCCTCTGCATCACCCCACCCTCGCTCTACATACTGACTAGAGCGTTGTGTACCTCCCTCTGTAGGGATTTCTTCCTCCTCCATTGACTCCTCCTCCTCCTCATCCTCCTCACAAAGTGAGCCCTGCCCAGCCCTTTGTGAGGAACCACGTTGCGCTGACTGTCCTGAAGGTAATTAAATTTGTGACTCCTCATCCTCCACCTCTTCCAAAACCTCTTCCTTTAGTGCTTTCAGTGATTTCTGAAGCAGGCAGATAAGGGGGACAGTCATGCTGACTAGTGCATCATCTGCACTCGCCATCCGCGTTGAGACATCAAACGCACGCAAAACGTCGCAGATGTCCTTCATAGAGGCCCACTCAGTAGTGGTGAAGTGTGAACGGCGCAAATTGCGAGTTGATTGCGCCTGTTGCAGCTGATACTCCATTACTGCTGGCTGCTGCTCACACAACCGCTCCAACATATGTAACGTGGAATTCCACCTGGTGGGTACGTCACATATGATGCGATGTTCAGGAAGGCGAAATCTGACTTGCAGAGCTGCAATGCGCGATCTGGCCATGCTGGAACGTCGCAAGTGAGCGCACTCTAGGCGGACCTTGTGCAGCAGTGCATCAAGATCCGGATAGTCCCTCAAAAAACTCTGCACGACCAAGTTGAGCACATGTGCCAGACATGGTATGTGAGTGAGGTTGCCAAGGCCCAGAGCTGCCACCAGATTTCGGCCATTGTCACACACTACCAAGCCTGGCTGGAGATTAGCTGACAAAAACCACACGTCGCTCTCCTGCTTGATGGCATCCCAGAGCTCCTGCGCTGTGTGGCTTCGATTCCCCATGGAAATTAATTTCAGGACGGTCTGTTGACGTTTGGCCACGGCTGTGCTCATATCGGTCGCAACAGGTAAGCGTTCACGGGTCCATGTGGAGGTATACCGTGACGGCTCGTGCAGCGATGATTCTGAGGAACTGGAGTAGGAGGAGGAATCAATGTGTACAGACTGGATTCCTGCAATCCTTGGAGTTGGCAGAACACGTACAGCGCCACTGGCAAGATCTGTACCCGGCTCCACAACATTGACCCAATGGGCAGTGAGGGAAAGGTATCGTCCCTGGCCATGGGTACTGGTCCACGCATCGGTGGTCAGGTGGACCCTGCTACTGACGGCGTTTAGTAGCGCATGTTTAATGTTTCCCTCGACATGTTTTTGCAGAGCAGGGACGGCTTGCCTGCTGAAATAAAATCGGCTTGGCACATTATATTGTGGGACTGCCAATGCCATTAAGTTCCTGAAACTGTCAGTCTCCACCAGCCTGAATGACAGCATTTCAAGGGACAGGAGTTTTGCAATGCCAGCATTCAGAGCCTGTGCTTGTGGATGGTTTGCCGAGTATGGCCGTCTTTTATCCCATGCCTGTGGTACCGATGGCTGTTTTGTGGTCTGGGAGTGTGACGATGACTGTGAACTTGCTGCTGTGGGTGGAATAACAGTTTGTCTATGGACAACAGTGACCGAGGTTCTTCCATGGAGATCCTGTGAGGAAGCCGAACCAGGTGTGTGTGAGCTGGAGGTAGAGGCTCCAACACGACCTGAAGATGTAGGTGCTGCTGTAGGTTGGCCTACATCTCCAGTGTGTCTTTGTAACTCAGCTACGTGCTTTGTCCGTACATGTTTCCACATATTTGTGGTATTCAGGTTACTGATATTTTTACCTCTTTTAACTTTTTGCTTACACAGCTTGCATTGAACATAGCAAATATCATCTACAAGTCTGTCAAATAAGGACCACGCAGTGCAAGTCATGGGAGCGCCAATTTTGACATTTGTAAGAGAACTGCTCCCAACACTTGCCAAACTGGAGGCTACAGGCAAGCGAGTCTGCAGCCTACCTCTCCCTCCTCTTTGTACCGTTGGGCCAATCTCTTCCTCAGAGCTGCTCCCACCACCTTCCTGTTGCTCACGCCATGTTGGGTCTCGGACTTCATCATCTCCACTACCCTCTTCCAACACCTGCTGCTGTTGGATGGTCTGGGCAGCACCATGCTCCACAAAACCTGGCACCTGAGTCTCATCATCATCATGAGATGCGTTCTGCGGTGTGCTGTCCATCGGCACTGGTTCACCCGCCTCTTCAGATTGAGAGAGACACAGCTGTTGCGCATCACTGCATACTCCCTCTTCTTCAAATTGCAGAATGCTGCTTGCCTGTGCCCGTGTTTGCGAGCCAACAGATTCTGAGAACAGAAGCAGAGACTCAGCTGGCTCCTGTACAGAACTCTCTGACTGCATGGCCAATTTGATAGGCGGTGAACAGACAGATGGTTGCTCAACAGTGTTGTGTTCCTGAGAGGAGGTGGAAGGAATTGAAGTCGATGCATTGGCTGCCATCCAACCAACAACGGCTTCAATTTGTTCTTCCCGCAGCAGGGGGGCACGCCGAGCTCCTACCAAAGTGCGCATAAAGGAACGCTCACGGGGATAAATGGTGGATGCTGTGTCACTGAGGGCGGCAGCAGCCACAGAATCCCCACGTCCTCTCCCTGCTGAAACTCCACGGCCACGACCACGTGCCTTACTCACTGACTTCTTCATCTTGGTAGATTGATAAAGAAAGTCAGAAAAGTTATAAGGCCTAAGTGTGGTTATTACGCAGAGACTGAAGTGAACACTGAAACACAACTGTTCACAATCTGTGAAAGGCTACTCCTTTGTCTACTTCTATAGTGTTTGCAACCAATGTATTGGATATGGATGGAAGCGCGTCACACTAATAGATTATATTTATTTTAAATGGAATGGAGCAGAACCAATTGGAGAGAAATGAAAAGGATGAGGCACTGAGACACGCTCAGCAGAGTACAAGTAGCAGTGCTTGAACAAGTAACTGGAGCGTGATGTGCACTCAAAAAATAAAAAACACAGACTGAAGTGAACACTGAAACACAACTGTTCACAATCTGTGAAAGGCTACTCCTTTGTCTACTTCTATAGTGTTTGCAACCAATGTATTGGATACGGATGGAAGCGCGTCACACTAATAGATTATATTTATTTTAAATGGAATGGAGCAGAACCAATTGGAGAGAAATGAAAAGGATGAGGCACTGAGACACGCTCAGCAGAGTACAAGCAGCAGTGCTTGAACAAGTAACTGGAGCGTGATGTGCACTCAAAAAATAAAAAACACAGACTGAAGTGAACACTGAAACACAACTGTTCACAATCTGTGAAAGGCTACTCCTTTGTCTACTTCTATAGTGTTTGCAACCAATGTATTGGATACGGATGGAAGCGCGTCACACTAATAGATTATATTTATTTTAAATGGAATGGAGCAGAACCAATTGGAGAGAAATGAAAAGGATGAGGCACTGAGACACGCTCAGCAGAGTACAAGCAGCAGTGCTTGAACAAGTAACTGGAGCGTGATGTGCACTCAAAAAATAAAAAACACAGACTGAAGTGAACACTGAAACACAACTGTTCACAATCTGTGAAAGGCTACTCCTTTGTCTACTTCTATAGTGTTTGCAACCAATGTATTGTATACGGATGGAAGCGCGTCACACTAATAGTTAAATTGCATGGAGCAGCAAGAATTACACTGAAGAAAAAAAAAAGAGTCTGTGAGTGACACGTGCAGATGCCTACAGACAGCGTTGCATGCAGAGCAAACTGCAGCGTCACCTGCACTCACACACACCTTGCAGAGCTGTTAAAACAACACTGCAGGCAAAAGGAAGCTTTACACAGCGGTTGGTGCTAGCCTGCCTAAAGCACACTACAATAAATCGCAATCTCTAACTGTCCCTCAGAGTCAGCACAGCAGCGTTCTGTCCCTAACTGAATTCACAGCACAGTGACGCTATAATGGCGGCGGCGCCTTTTATAGTGCATTCTGACATCATTTCAGCATCCAATCACAGCCATGCCATTAGTTAACATGACCGCAGCAGTACAGGATGTGCCCACACTTCTTAGGATTCCACATTGGCTGACTAAAATCACATTGCCTCTCAAAGAATTATGGGAACTTCCGATTCCGGTATACGATATATGGAAAATATCGAAACAAAGTATCGAAAGGCCGATAGAGCTAATATCGGCCGATACCCGATACTTGCGGTATCGTATCGCTCAACACTAGTGGCTACAGATAAACTGAGAGGAGCACAGGCCCCAGGAGGGGACCCGGCTGAACTCCAAAAGTGCAGAAAACTATGCAAAAAAGCAAGCACAAAAAGAAAAGCAAAAATATCTTATCTGAAAGCAGCAGACACAGGCAAGACTCCAGCAAACTTCCAAATGAACCAGGAACCACAATTGAGACAAGAACAATTGATCACCGGCAACCATCATGGGAGGGAACCTTCCTTACATCAGTCCAGTCAGTGATCCCAGACTGCCACTCCTCGCTGGAAGGTTCAGCACTGTCTGCAACCACCAGAGGGAGCCTCTGCTCAGAAACCATTTTTAGCACATTCACAACAGTACCCCCCTTGAGGAGGGGTCACCGAACCCTCACTTGTGCAACCAGGCCGATCAGGATGAGCTCGGTGATAGGCACGGATCAGTCTCTTAGCATGGATGTCTGATGCAAACACCCAAGAATTGTCCTCCTGACCATAACCTCTCCACTTAACCAAATACTGGAGTTTCTGTCTAGAAAAACAAGAATCCAATATTTTCTCAACCACATACTCCAGATTGCCCTCAACCAAAACAGGGTCAGGAGGCGCAGCCATAGGAACCACTGGCTCTACATACCTCTTCAATAAGGACTTGTGGAACACGATATGGATCTTAAATGTCCCTGGAAGAAGCAAACGGAAGGAAACAGGATTAAGAATCTCCATGATCTTATAAGGTCCAATGAACCTGGGTTTAAACTTTGGAGATGCAACCCTCATAGGGATATTTCTTGAGGACAACCAAACTAAGTCCCCCACTTTAAACCGAGGACCATCAGTCCTATGCCGGTTGGCAAACCATTGGGCCTTCTACTGAGAGAGAGACAACCTCTCCACTACCTGGTCCCAAATCTGCTGCATTCGCTCCACAACAGAGTCAACACCCGGACAGACAGAAGCCTCCGCCTGTCCCGAAGAAAATCGAGGGTGAAACCCAAAATTGCGGAAAAATGGAGACATCAAGGTGGCAGAGCTAGCCCTATTATTAAGAGCAAACTCAGCCAAAGGCAAAAAAGAGACCCAGTCATCTTGATCAGCAGACACAAAACATCTCAAATAAGTCTCCAAGGTCTGGTTTGTTCTCTCGGTTTGTCCATTGGTCTGAGGATAAAAAGCAGAGGAGAAAGATAATTGAACACCAAGTTTAGAACAAAATGTCCTCCAAAATCTGGAAACAAACTGGACTCCTCTGTCAGACACAATGTTCTCCGGAATGCCATGTAACCGAACCACGTGCTGAAGGAACAAAGGCACCAATTCGGAGGAGGAAGGTAACTTAGGTAATGGCACAAGATGTATCATCTTGGAAAACCTATCACAGATTACCCAGATAACGGTCATTCTCTGAGAAACAGGGAGGTCGGAAATAAAATCCATAGAGATATGGGTCCATGGCCTCTTGGGCACAGGTAATGGCATTAACAAACCACTAGAGCGACAGCAAGACTTGGAGCGAGAGCAAGTCCCACAGGACTGCACAAATTCCCTGACATCACGAGACAAAGTAGGCCACCAAAAGGACCGACTAACCAAGTCTCTGGTACCAGCCAACGCGGAACAATGAATCTCAGACATCACATTCTTCTTCCACTGGTCTGGGACAAACAATATCCCAATAGGGCAGCGCTCAGGTTTATCCTCCTGACACCCTTCCAAGGCCAGTCTCAAATTGGGCGAGATGGCGGAAAGAACTACACCCTCTTTCAAAATAACAGTAGGATCAGATAACTCAGGAGAGTCCGCAAAGAAACTCCTAGAGAGGGCATCCGCCTTAACATTCTTAGTGCCAGGAAGAAAAGAAACCACAAAATTAAAACGTGTGAAAAACAAGGCCCACCTGGTCTGTCTAGGATTAAGTCGCTTGGCAGATTCCAGATAAACCAGATTCTTATGGTCCGTGAGGACCACCACCTGATGTTTGGCTCCTTCCAGCCAATGTCTCCACTCTTCAAAGGCCCACTTCATGGCCAATAACTCCCGATTACCCACGTCATAATTACGTTCAGTTGGAGAAAATTTTCGAGAGAAAAAGGCACAAGGGTTACGCTTAGAGTTCTCTGGATCTCTTTGGGACAAAACGGCACCTGCCCCAATATCAGAGGCATCAACCTCCACCTGAAACGGTAGAGAAACATCAGGCTGCCGTAGTACAGGAGCAGAAGTGAATCTCTGCTTAAGTTCCTGAAACGCAGAGACTGCCTCAGGAGGCCAATTCACCACATCAGAACCCTGTTTGGTCAAATCAGTCAATGGTTTAACAACACCGGAGAAATTACCAATAAATTTACGATAAAATTGGCAAAACCCAAAAATCTCTGAAGAGCCTTTAATGAAGTAGGTTGGACCCAATCACAGTTGGCTTGAACCTTGACCGGGTCCATTTCAATAACAGACGGAGACAAAATGAATCCCAGAAATGAGACCTTCTGTACGCAAAAAGACACTTTGATCCCTTCACATGCAGTGCATTCTCTCTCAAAATCTGGAACACAGTCCGAACATGTTTCACATGAGAGTCCCAGTCATTGGAAAAAATCAAGATATCATCCAAATAAACAATCAGACATTTATCCACAAAATCCCTGAAAATATCATTCATGAAGGATTGGAAGACGGAAGGAGCATTAGTGAGCCCAAAGGGCATCACTAGTTACTCAAAATGCCCCTCTGGGGTATTAAATGCCGTCTTCCATTCATCCCCGTGCTTAATGCGAATAAGGTTATACGCCCCCCTGAGGTCAAGCTTGGTAAACCAACTGGCACTTTTCACCCTGGAAAACAGGTCAGAAATCAAGGGTAACGGATATTGATACTTCACAGTGATCTTATTCAAGAGACGATAATCAATACACGGCCTCAATGAACCATCCTTTTTGGCCACAAATAAAAAACCGGCACCCAAGGGTGAAGAGGATGGTCTGATATGACCCTTCTCCAATGACTCCTTGATATAAGATCGCATAGCATCATGTTCAAGTACAGACAAGTTAAAAAGGCGACCTTTAGGAAATTTGCCACCAGGCACTAATTCAATAGCGCAATCGTAGCTCCTGTGAGGGGGCAAAGATGCAGATTTACTTTCACTAAATACATCCGAAAAATAAATCAAAAAGTCAGGAACATCCTGAGACTTGGGAGAGGCAGAAAAAACAGGAGTGTCGGCATTAACACATTGGCAGCCCCAACTGGTCACAGACACAGATTTCCAATCCAAAACAGGATTATGAGACTGTAACCAAGGGAAACCTAGTACAATAATGTCATGCAGATTATACAGCACCAGAAATTTGCAACTCTCCTGATGATCTGGTTCAACTCTCATTATCACCTGAGTAGAAAACTGGGGTTTATTCTCCGCCAAAGAGGTAGAATCAATGCCCAGTAGGGGAATAGACTTCCGCAGGGGTATCATGGGAAACCCACAACGTTTGGCAAAGTCAAAATCCATCAGGTTAATAGCTGCTCCTGAATCAACAAAAGCCTGAGCAGGAAAATGTGGACAGGGAGCAAATCAGGGTAACAGTCAACAGAAATTTAGTCTGAACACTACCCAAGACAACTGAGCGAGCAAAAAGTCTTCCCCGCTTAGGGCAGACTGAAATAGCATGAGAGGCATCACCACAGTAGAAACATAACCCATTGCGCTTACGAAACTCATGACGCTGAGCCCCAGAAGTCACTCTATCACACTGCATGGGACTCAGAAGCTGGCTCACAAGGCAACACTATCTCACGCATACCTCTGCGCTCACGCAAATGTCTGTCAATTTGAATAGCCAATGACATAGAATCATTGAGACAAGAGGGAGCAGGGAATCCCACCATAACATCCTTTACATTCTCTGACAGCCCCTTCCGAAAAAGGGCCGCCAAAGCATCATCATTCCATTTGGTCAGGACTGCCCACTTTCGGAATTTCTGACAGTACAACTCAGCATCTTCAAGACCCTGATTTAATGCCAACAAGGTTTTTTCAGCTTGATCAGTGACATTAGATTCATCGTACAATAACCCCAGAGCCAGAAAAAATGCATCAATATCATTCAAAACAGGATCCTCAGGTGTCAGGGAAAAAGCCCAATCCTGAGGATCGCCGCGCAGGAGAGCGATGACAATTTGAACCTGCTGTGCTGCGTTACCTGAGGACTTAGGCTTTAAGGCAAAACACAACTTACAGTTATTTTTGAAATTCAGAAATTTAGCCCGATCCCCCAAAAACAAATCTGGCATGGGAATCCTAGGTTCCACAACTGGCAACCCAGCAAGATAGGTAGCAATACTCTGAACCTCAGTGGCAAGCTGATCCACACGGCCAGACAACTGTGCAAACTCCATTGAGAGAAAAAAAAATCCTCCTCAGCACCAGAGAAAATGAGGGAAAAAATGCAACAGACAGAAAAAAAAAAAAAATCTCTGACAACTCTGACAACTTTTTTCTTTCCACACTATTTTTCCCTTCTGTGAGTACCATATAATTTTCATTATGGGCCGGTGATACTGTTATGTTTCGGTAGCTGAGGACGACAGGAACAACAGCAGGGCAGCCTAGCACCTGAGATGTTGGTAACTGATGGGTTGCAGATTCCTAAACTAACGACACAACTAGAGGTAGCGGTGGAGCGTTCCTACGTTGATCCTAGACGCCTCGTCACAGCCTGAGAGATAACTACACCTAAAGACAGAAAGATGAAAGCTATCTGCCACGGAGCAGATCCCCAAAGAAAGTAGGAAGCCCCCAAACATATAATGGCGGTTAGACAAGATGAAAATACAAACATAGGCATAAAGTAGACTGAGCAAACGCTGGGGCCACAAGCTGACTAAATAGGATAGGACAGGAGAGATTACTTTCTGCAACCCAGAAAACCCTACAAAAATCCAACAATTCTGATTACAAAAATACTGAGATCACACGATCTCGCCACCCACTAAATCAGATGTCAGTGTGAACAAAAACCAAGCCACTGCCGCTGAAAAAACAGGAAAAAGCAAATGAGCAAATAACAGTGGCTGCAGATAAACTGTGAGGAGCTCAGGCCCCAGGAGGGGACCTGGCTGACCTCCACAAAAGTGCAGAAAACAATGCAAAAAGCAAGCACAAAAAGAAAAGCAAAAAATATCTTATCTAAAAGCAGGAGATGCAGCAAACTTCCAAATGAACCAGGAACCACAATTGAGACAAGAACAATTGATCACCGGCAACCATCATGGGAGGGAACCTCCCTTATATCAGACCAGTCCGTGAACCCAGATTGCCACTCCTCGCTGAAAGGTTCAGTACTGTCTGTAACCACCAGAGGGAGCCTCTGCTCAGAAACCATCTCTAGCACATTCATAACATATACCAGGATAAGGGACATTTATACCATGATGGGGCCCAGGATAAGGGACATATATACCAGAATGGGGACCAGCATAAGGGACATATATACCACGATAAGGGACATTTATACCAGGATGGGGCCCAGGATAAGGGACATATATATCAGGATGGGGCCCAGGATAAGGGACATATATATACCAGGATAAGGGACATATATATCAGGATGGGGCCCAGGAAAAGGGACATTTAGCAGGATGGGGGACATATATATCAGGTTGGGGCCCAGGATAAGGAATATATAGCAGAAGTAAGGGACATATATACCAGAATGGGGCCCAGCATAAGGGACATATATACCAGGATAAGGGACATTTATACCAGGATGGGGCCCAAGACAAGGGACATATATATCAGGATGGGGCCCAGGATAATGGACATATATATACCAGGATAAGGGACATATATATCAGGATGGGGCCTAGGATAAGGGACATATACTGTATACCAGGATGGGGCCCAGGATAATGGCCATATATACCAGGATTGTAGATATATATACTAGGATTGAGGGCATATATATGAGGATGGGGAGGAGCCCGGTCCAAATCTTGCACCTCGGCCCATCAAACTCTAGTTATGCCACTGCTCATCACCTGAGATTTTACACAAGATATAAATTATGCTGTAATTTTGCCATTATTTGCGATGATTTCACTACATATTAAAGGGGCGAGTGGAGTTCTGTTACTTTGGCTCATCCACAGGATATCAGATTATTGGGGTTCTGAGATTGACACCCTTATCGATCAGCTCATTGAGTATGTCATGGTGCTTTGGAAGTTGCAGAGCTCCATAAATATGTTGTGGCCATGAACAGTATTGAAAGCTGTCTCCCGTGTATGGGAAGCTTTCAGCACCATTTATGACCTCTGTGCTGTATAGAGCTGTGACACTTCCAGTGCAGATCCTTCGACTTGGTGATAGGTAAAGTGTTGGGAGTCAAAACCCTACTGATTAACATTCCAGAAAACCCCTTTAAATTTTACACTATGTTCAATCGATCACAAAATCAGTCAATGTGAGACAGTGTTCTAGCAAAGAAAATTGAAACAAAAAGCTGAGCAAAGTTCTCTTCCCAAAATTTTATTTCTCTCCATTTTGACAGGGCGATAGATTATTCTGCAGCTATAAATTCCGGGTCTCAAAGGAAACAAGTTTCGGACTTTAGAAGAGTATAATGGTATTTCGATCCTTTCAAAACCGATCCATCATGGCTCCATTTTGAACAGAAGTAATGGCACTAAATTGAACCAAAAGGAAGTCATAAATTCACCAAACTAATTTTTGTGTTACGGAATAAAATTATGTAATAAATGTATCATTTGCAGTAATTTACATGTAATATATTTTATTGCAAAACAGTATTAGGTGTCACATAATGGACATCCCAAAAAAATGATGTTAGTTTCTAAACTAAAATATATTTTGTGACGTAAAATGATAAAATTTACTGTTTACAAAGTCACATTCAGGGTTACGTTTCTCGTCATTCGAGAATTATGGCCACCAGAAGGCTCCAAGTTTAATTATGCCATTAAAAGGAAGATTTCAAAATAGAAACTGTGTACATTAATAGAGTGTCTCTTAGATTTACACCCAAACCCAGGTGTACTTACTTCTAAAATCCATGTCAATATGAATGTATAAAATTGTGCCATGTAATATTACAATGAGCATTTTATAGCCCTTCTGTAGCTATACGCACAAAAGGCTGATTTCAAAATCAAGCTTAAGTGCAATCTGCATTCAAACAAAATTTGACAGGTGCATAAGTATGGGCACCCTTATCATTTTCTTGTTTTAAATACTCCTACCTACTTTTTACTGACTTACTAAAGCACTTTTTTTTGGTTTTGTAACCTCATTGAGCTTTGCCCTTCATAGCCAAATGTATGCAATCATGAGAAAAGCTACTTAAAGTGGCCACTTGCAAGTTGTTCTCCTGTTTGAATCTCCTCTGAAGAGTGGCATCATGGGCTCCTCAAAACAACTGTCAAATGATCTGAAAACAAAGATTATTCAACATAGTTGTTCAGGGGAAGGATACAAAAAGCTGTCTCAGAGATTTAACCTGTCCGTTTCCACTGTGAGGAACATAGTAAGGAAATGGAAGAACACAGGGACAGTTCTTGTTAAGGCCAGAAGTGGCAGGCCAAGAAAAACATCAGAAAGGCAGAGAAGAAGAATGGTGAGATCAGTCAAGGACAATCCTCAGACCACCTCCAGAGAGCTGCAGCATCAACTTGCTGCAGATGTTGTCACTGTGCATCGGTCAACTATACAACGCACTTTGCACAAGGAGAAGCTGTATGGGAGAATGATGCGAAAGAAGCCGTTTCTGCAAGCACGCCACAAACAGCTGAGGTATGCAAAAGCACATTTGGAGAAGCCAATTTCTTTTTGGAAGAAGGTCCTGTGGACTGATGAAACCAAGATTGAGTTGTTTGGTCATACAAAAAGGCGTTATGCATGGCGTCAAAAAAACACAGCATTCCAAGAGAAACACTTGCTACCCACAGTAAAATTTGGTGGAGGTTCCATCATGCTTTGGGGCTGTGTGGCCAATGCCGGCACCGGGAATCTTGTTAAAATTGAGGGATGCATGGATTCCACTCAGTATCAGCAGATTCTTGACAATAATGTTCAAGAATCAGTGACAAAGTTGAAGTTACGCAGGGGATGGATCTTTCAGCAAGACAATGATCCAAAACACCGCTCCAAATCTACTCAGGCATTCATGCAGAGGAACAATTCCAATGTTCTGGAATGGCCATCCCAGTCCCCAGACCTGAATATCATTGAACATCTGTGGGATCATTTGAAGAGGGCTGTCCATGCTCGGCGACCATCAAACTTAACTGAACTGGAATTGTTTTGTAAAGAGGAATGGTCAAAAATACCTTCATCCAGGATCCAGGAACTCATTAAAAGCTACAGGAAGCGACTAGAGGCTGTTATTTTTGCAAAAGGAGGATCCACTAAATATTAATGTCACTTTTCTGGTGAGGTGCCTATACTTATGCACCTGTCAAATTTAGTTTGGATGCAGACTGCACATGTTCTGCTAGTACAATAAACCTCATTTCAAGGCAGAAACATTACTGTGTCCAATAGTTATTAGATATATCAAACTGAAATTTTTATAAAACATTAAGCTTAAGATTAATAGGGGGCCCAAACTTTTTCATATAACTGTATCCCAGCACCTTCTCCCTTGATATTCTTCTAATGTTTGATCCTATTTTCTGTTATATGTAGTGCAGTGGGATTGGTGCAGTGTGACAGACAGGCAGGGAGCACAGGAAAGTTCAAAGAAAATGACTTTTAATGTCCAAAAAACTCACAACAGAAACAGCACACAGAATACTCCGGATTGCAGCCAGGCATCAAAACAGTCCCAGACCGGTTGCCGTGGACGACTGCACCACCATGTAACGCTGAGGTGTGCCGGGCCTTTTGGCTTTGCTTGGTTCCGTGTTACCTCACTCAGGCTGAGATTTGCAGAGCCACCTGCTCTGCAAGTTTGCAAACCAAAATTGACACACCCAACCCTTTGCTGCAGGGTTTTTAAATAGAATCTATGGCCAAGGGCCACTTGTTTACCCGATCAGGAGGCAGTGACCTGACCCACTTCCATCCTGTAGATCGCTCCAAAAATAAAAGCCCATGACCAAACTTACTTTTATTTAGCACTGCAATCACAGCTATATCTGTGACTGCAATAGCGACCCTCGCATAAAACACCAGTCACCGCTTCACACATATTATAATTGAAATTGAGAAAAAAAAAATCCATGTGTGATTGAGGAGATCAGCCATGTCGTCCTTCTCACTGTCCTGTTTGTGGCTGTAAGACAACTGGCTGCAGCACAAGCCTCCTTCCTTGTGTGAAATACAAAAATAAACTCATTACAGAATGGAGAAAAAATTTTAAATGTATTTTAGTGGTGCGTTAAAATAAATTATAAAGCATGACAATCAGACATGTATTTCCTATATTTTCCCGCTGACATCACCTGGAATTGGCAAAAAAGAAAAAAGAAGAGATTATAAAAATAACATTAAATCTATGCTGCACATATCACAAAAAAAGATGCAAAAATTATTATTTGAACAGCCAAGCAAGAAAAAATTTAAACCACATGGATGAGAAAAAATGAAAATGTGTCTGGTTGGAATGTAGGTATATGACCTGGTCTTGAACTAGTTAAATATCATAATATATTAGGGTATGTCCAATGATTACTAATGATAAGGATCAATTAACAATTTTCTGATATACAAGCCAAAAAATCTTTAAAAAAAATAAATATTAATCCTGTGTTGACCTTACGATCTTCTTCACGAGAAACTCTTATTATAAGCAGGATGTCAGCAGATTGGGCACCTTAAGTGTTTTGCAGGAAGAAATTGCATGTGAACCTTTGATTTAACTGTTAAAATGAGCCGATTACTGTGCATTGGATTCCATCAAAGACTGTCAACTACAAAACACTCATAAAGACAGGAAATTATATCTGGCGCTTGCACCATTCCAGCAAGCAACCTGCCCAGCAGGGGAGGATATCATAGAAAGTATAATGTGGGAAAAATAAATCAATTCACATTCTACTTGTCACAATACTGCCTGCAGGATGCCTGAAATCACAAGGACATCAGGAATGATTGGTTGCCCAAAAATACCAGTACTTATTCACTAAACATGGTCTTATGCATCATAGTACTATCATCCAAGGGAGTGAAAAACATGAAGTTTGCCAGTTTATAAATGGGTTGATTTTGGGTATGTGCAAATCCTTTTTTTTTCAGAATTTTTCAGACTTTGTTGAAACTGGTGAATTTGAAAAATTTGCAATTCTCTTAATGCCAATCGCCAAACATTCCCCCTACCATTTTGCACAATGCAGAAGATTGCATCAGACAGAGAAGGCTCACATGACCTTGGCTGCGCTTCTCCATAATGTCTTGCAGCTGTCCTATCATGTGGTATAGCACAGCCAATGAGAAGACTGTCATAGCCTGTATAAAAGCAAAAGAAGGGAATGCAGCAACCATTTTGTTGTGAATCTAGATAGTAAGATAATGTCACAGCTTACAGATTTATCCTTAGAAATTGGGTAAGAAAACCATAAAACTCTGAAGAAACTTACCTTCCGGGTAGCCAAGTGCAGTTTTTGATTTGTTGGTCAGGCATGACATCTGTGCTTTGCAATGATGATGTTGTGTCAGCCCTGGCTCATCAAAAACTGTGCTGGGGATCATGGAAAGTAAGAGATTCTACTGACGTGGCGGATGACCCTCGAGTCGGTCCTCCCATATCTAGTAGCCATATATGGTGAGGTCACTTTGACATTACTAAGGCTATGTATGCATTAAAGAGCTTTAAAGGGGTTAGATACAGTTAAAGGAGACCTCAGAGTGTTACGCACATCTTTATAAGGGAATTAGGGTACTTGCAGTTTTTGGGAAAAATTTGTTGAAGTTGGCTAATTCGAATTTCAAAAAATGCACTTATCTCTAATTGTTTTCCATTGCGTAGTGGAAGGCAGGGAAAACCTTTAAAAAAATAGATGTTGTAGCCCAAGTCATGAGGTTGATGTAACACAATTTCACAGGAGGCAACTAGTATGATAGTTTCAGAGCAATTCTAGAGGAATGGTGGTAGCAGAATCTCATATGAGGCAAAAGGTTGAACAGAGTTAGACAGGTGGTATACAGAAATAAGCTGACTCTTGTAAGACTTTTCTGCTGTTTGCAGCACTTTACTGACATTTGTAGATATCTATTGGCCGTACCTTTACTTGAGAACAGTTTCTGTGCATCTATCCAGCACAGCACAATAATCCTTGCATGGAGATTTTTGAAAAGTTTTTTGAGCTGTTCCTCTACGAAATCTTCAAAAACATCTCAAAGAGGTAGAGTTGAGCGAAACAGGTTGGTCAGATTCAAAAGTCGCCGACTTTCGCCAAAGTCGGGTTTCGTTGGCCGAAACCCGACCATAGCGTGAGGTCGGCCATGCGTTCGTCGAAACGAGCGCCAAAGTCGAGTTTCCCAGAATGCTTTCAGGCGCCTTTTTTCAGCCAATGAGCAAGGACGTACACTGTGGGCAAAGAGATGACATGGGCAGCATCCACCACCATCTTAGAGAAGGGCATTGCAGTGATTGGCTTGCTTTGGGGGGGTCACAGTGTCTATAAAAGCCCTGACCGCTGACCGCCATTTTACTTCTGCCGATCTTAACAGTAGGGAGAGGTTGCTGACGCTGTTTATCAGTAGGGAGAGAGTTAGGGCTGGAAAGAGAAGTTCTTATGTGCTTGTGCTGGTAGCAATTGGGCTGTACAGTTAGTGTGCAGTGACAGGGGAAGATTTTCTTGTGTGCAGCAGCGCTGGTTATTAGGCTGCCTGATAGCTGTATTGCTGTGTGTACACTGCTGTGCAGACTGCTTTTTACACAGCACTAATACTTTTATTCTTTTTTTCTGCACAGTTACCGAGCGTTCATTTTTTCCCACACAGTATAGAGCTGTACGCTCCACACACACTACTGTGTACCAGCTGGTCTCACGGACAAATACATGCTGACTATCTGTGTGTGATTCCGGCAATATATGCTGAGATTTAAATTTTCCCCTACACTGCATACAGCTTTTTGCTTCTGATACAATACCCTTTTTCTGCTTTTTTGTATTCTGGTCAAATCCATACTGAGTGAGCGTCTGTGTGTTACTCCGGAAATATATACAGAGATTTAAAATTACCCCAACACTGTATACAGCTGAACGCTACTAATACAGTACATATATCTGCTGGTATTTTGGGTACATTTTCCTAAACATGAGGAAGTATGGTGAAAGAGGACGTGGGCAGGGGGCAGCTGTTATTCCCCATTGACTTGCATGGGGTCGGGTTTAGTTTTTGGTCGAACTACGACTTTTGCCGCGAGCTAGTCGGCCGATCTCTTTCACGAAACCCGACTCGACCCAAAAAAAGGAAAAGTCACTCATCTCTAGAAAGGGGTTGTCTAGTCAAAATCCATATGTCTATAGTCACTGCGTGATTGCCGACATATGAATCCCCCAAGCGAACACACTGTACACAGCGGGGATTCGCGTTTTTTTGTAGCCCACACTGTGCTTTCTTTTTAATTATGTACATTACCTCTCTCCTCCTGTGTTCCCTTGCCATCCACATTCACCGCCCCATCCCCCCTCCATCACGACTCATACACATCAGCCCTCCATACTTCCCTCTCCCATGTACAGTTCCCATGCACTCCTCACCTTCCTGAGAAACCTCAGCCCATCTTGCCCAAACACATCACAGAAAAAACCTACTTACAACTCCAAAAACTACCTGCTCTTTATCTTCCTTCTCCTACTGATTTCAGGGGACATCTCCCCCAACCCTGGTCCACCATCCCCCAACCTCAATCCCTACCCTACCTCATATCGAAACCATAATAATCTTATTAATATTACTTGCACTCCCTCATCTCCTTCTTTCAATTGTGCCCTCTGGAATCCACGGTCTGCATGCAACAAACTATCTTTCCTGCACAACTACTTTCTGAACAACTCTCTTTATCTGTTGGCCCTCACTGAAACCTGGATTCAGGATTCTGACACGGTCTCCCCTGCTGCCATTTCCTATGGTGGCTTACAGTTCTCACATTCCCCGAGACCCACAAACAGACATGGTGGTGGAGTTGGCATACTCCTGTCCCCACAATGCACTTTCCAGGTCATCCCCCCAATTCCATCACTCTCATTCCCTTCTTTTGAGGTCCACACCATCAGGCTCTTCCATCCCCTCTCCCTCAGAGTAGCGGTCATATATCGGCCCCCAGGCTCGCCCACCCAGTTCCTTGACCACTTCTCAGCCTGGCTGCCGCACTTCGTGTCCTCAGAACTACCAACCCTTATCCTTGGAGACTTCAACATCCCCATTAACAGTCCTACTTCCACATCTGCATCTCAGCTTCTATCACTAACCACTTCTCTAGGCCTCTCACAGCTTTCAACCTCTGAGACACACAAGGATGGTAACACCCTTGACCTGATCTTTGTCCGCCTCTGTTCAATCTCCCACCTAAATAACTCACCGCTTCCACTCTCTGACCACAACATTCTCTCCTTCACCCTCACAAATCCTCGACCATCCCAGCGCACTCCTACCTACCACACATTCAGAAATCTACAAGCCATTAACCCTCAGACACTTTCAGACTCCCTACACTCATCGCTGTCCCCAATCTCCTCTTTTTCTTGTCCTAATCTGGCTGTTCAGCACTACAATAACACTCTTAGAAGCACCCTTGACCAAATAGCACCGCTCACCCTCAGAACTTCCAAACACACAGTAAAACAGCCCTGGCTCACATCGCAAACTCACCTTCTCCAGCGATGCTCTAGGAGTGCTGAACGCCTTTGGAGAAAAACCCGCACACCAGAAGACTTCATCCACTTTAAATTCATGTTAAGAACTTATAATGCAGCCCTTCACCTCGCCAAACAGACCTACTTCACCACCTACCCTCACTAGCCAACAACCCCAAGAAACTTTTTGACACTTTTCACTCCCTCCTCAGGCCAAAAGCACAAGCCCCTATTACAGACATTTGTGCTGACGACCTGGCCTCCCACTTTATAGAAAAATAGATACTATCCGTCAGGAAATCTGCTCTCAACCACCAAGTGCTGTGACTCCCATCCCTCCCTGCATTTCTCCTGGCTCAATTTCCACATTTGATCCCATCACAGAAGAAGAAGTCTCCAGACTCCTCTCTTCCTCTCGTCCGACTACAAGCACTACCGACCCCATTCCCTCACACCTCCTCCAGTCTCTCTCTCCAGTTGTCACAACTCACCTAACTACAATCTTCAATCTCTCACTCTCCTCTGGCATTTTCCCATCCTCCTTCAAACACTCCATCATTACTCCACTACTAAAGAAACCCGCTCTTGACCCTTCCTGCACAAACAACTACAGACCGGTCTCCAATCTCCCCTTCATCTCTAAACTTTTGGAGCGCCTAGTCTACTCCCGCCTCACCCGTTACCTCTCCACTCACTCCCTCCTAGACCCTTCACAGTCCGGCTTCCGACCCCTACATTCGACTGAAACTGCACTCATCAAAGTGACCAATGACCTTCTGACAGCAAAACGTAACGGTGACCACTCTCTGCTCATTCTACTCGACCTTTCTGCAGCTTTCGACACGGTTGACCACCGTCTCCTACTGTCTAGGCTCCAGTCACTAGGTATTAAGGACACTGTTCTCTCCTGGTTCTCCTCCTATCTTTCTGACCGCTCCTTCAGTGTTTCGTTCTCTGGCTCCACATCATCTCCTCTTCCTCTCACTGTCGGTGTACCCCAGGGCTCAGTCCTTGGCCCCCTTCTATTCTCTCTCTACACGGCCCCAATTGGACAGACCATCAGCAGATTTGGCTTTCAGTACCATCTTTATGCTGATGACACACAATTATACACGTCATCCCCCGACCTTACCCCCGCTGTACTACAGAACACCACCGACTGTCTGTCCGCAGTCTCCAACATCATGTCTGCTCTCTATCTGAAACTTAACCTCTCCAAAACTGAACTTCTTCTGCTCCCGCCGTCTACTAACCTCCCTAAATCTGACATTTCCCTCTCCGTGGGCGGCACCATAATAACACCCCGGCAGCAGGCTCGCTGTCTGGGTGTTATGTTTGACACCGATCTCTCCTTCACCTCCCATATACAATCTCTTGCCCGCTCTTGCCGCCTACACCTAAAGAACATCTCTAGAATCCGCCCTTTTCTCACCATGGAAACAACAAAAATCCTCACTGTAGCATTGATCCACTCCCGCCAGGACTACTGCAACGCTCTATTACTTGGCCTCCCCATTACTCGACTATCCCCTCTCCAGTCCATCCTTAATGCAGCAGCCAGGGTCATCCATCTGGCTAATCGGTACTCGGACGCGTCCGCTCTTCGCCAGTCCTTACACTGGCTGCCCATTCATTATAGGATCCAATTCAAAGTACTGGTTCTCACCCACAAAGCTCTCCACAGTGCAGCACCCCCCTACATCTCCTCCCTCATTTCTATCTATCGGCCTAACCGACTGCTGCGCTCTGTAAACGACTTTCGACTAACCTCTGCACTAATCCGTACCTCCCCCTCCCGACTCCAAGACTTCTCCCGCGCTGCGCCAATCCTCTGGAATGCTCTACCCCAAGAAATTAGGACTATCCACAATTTGCATGGTTTCAGGCGCTCCCTCAAAAACTGTTCAGAGCGGCCTATCACATTCACTAATCAAAGTCATTCTCTGTGTAAGTGTGTGTGTGTGTGTAGCTGTTACACCCGGTCCCAGCGCTGCCTCTGCACTCCGTTCTGCTCACTCACCTGTTCCTCGGGCTGTCCCTCTGCGGCGGTCTGTGCGTGGGCTGGGATCTCCTGTCCCATCTGCTCTCCGGCGTCCTGAGTCCTTCTCCACTTCCTGGCACGCTGCTGGCAGGCCTCCAGACAGTCGGCTTAGGACGCGAGGCCGCGCCCACCGCCTCTCTTAAAGGGGCAGCGTGCATCTTTTGAAATAGCTAATTATCCAATAGCTGCGCACTCAGTACTATATCTGGTCACTCCACCATTAGGGGAGTGCCAGAGCAACGTGTTCTATCATTGCTACATCCGGTTCTGTTCCTGTTCTGTCTGCGCTGCGTCTGCAGTCTCTGTGCTTCGCTGATACTGTTTGTCTCCTCAGATCATTGCTAACCCGTATCTGGCTAATCTGGACAATCTCGGCTATTACTGGCGCAAGTGTCATCCCGTTCCGCCATCAGCCATCCGTACCCGTGGACCGTGACAAGGTCACTGAAGCCAGCCTTCTACCATCCGTTCTGGACCAGGACCTTACCCTTCTCCGTCAAGAACTTTCCACGGACTCTGTAAATACTTGTTACCCTTTTGGTCCCTCTGGGACAGCTGCCACGTGTCCAGGGTCTAACTGGAGGTAGCACCTGTGTCCTCCGGGTATTCCAGTCTGGTCCTGTTCGAGGGGCCTTACTACGGGTACCCGGGGCTCACTAGTTACGCCCCCTTCGGAGCCCCCCGGACCGCTGTCTCGAGGTTCCACATTAAAAAATAAATACGAATGTGAACTTCACCACCTCTGCCTCCGCTTCCATTCATTACAGATTGCTCCGGCCATGGAACCCGCTGGATCCCAGAGACCTCCGACCACGGATCTCTGCCAGGAGGTGGCCCGTTTGGGAGTTCAACAGGACAAGATCACGACTTATCTACGCAGCTTGTCTACCCGCATGGATTCCCTAGGGTCCTCGTCTGCACCTGACTCTTCTATCAATAATCAGGTACCAGTTCCCATGGCAAATCAAGGTCCCCGTCTGGCGGCTCCTACCCGTTTCCAGGGTGATCCTACTCTGTGTTGGGGTTTCCTCAATCAGTGCACTCTACACTTCGAAATCTTGGGGCATATGTTTGCTTCTGACCGAGCCAAGGTGGGCTTCATCATGTCACACCTGGGAGGAGAAGCCCTCGCCTGGCTAAACCCGCTATGGGAGAGAGGGGATCCGGTGGTTAACGATCTTCAATCTTTCCTAGAGGCTTTTCGCAGGACTTTCGATGAACCTGGTCGTACCACTTCGACTGCATCAGCTCTGCTCCGCCTGCGCCAAGGTACTCTCACGGTAGCTCAGTATGCTGTTAAATTCCGCACCCTCTAGTCTGAATTATCGTGGAACAATGAGGCCCTGGTTGCTAACTTCTGGGAAGGCCTATCCGGAAGAATCAAGGATGAGTTGGCGGGACGGGACAGACCTACTCTCTTGGAAGAGCTAATATCCTTGACCTGCGTTTTCAGGAGCGCTCCATGGAGATCAAGCGGGACAAAAGGTCCTATCACCTGGACTCTAGTTTGTACAAAACAGGTACTTCACCCTCCGCCTCCGAGGCCATGGAGGTGGACCATGTAAGTTTGGCCACCCGCCGCCGGGAGGCACGTCGCAAGGAGGGAAGTTGTTACTACTGCGGTAGTTCTGAACATTTGATTCATTTCTGTCCTAAAAAGTCGGTAAACTCCAGTGCCTAGGTCCGGTAGGAGGGGCCAACCTAGGTAAAGAGCAGTCCTCTCCCTCTTTACACATCTCTGTCACCGTGTCCTATGGAGCAATAAAATTCTCCGAACACTGTCTACTGGATTCTGGAGCTGCAGGGAACTTCATCCAGCAGGCGGTTGTGGATCATTACCGCTTACCAGTCCAGCGTCTTCCTGATCCGTTACAGGTGTCCGCCGTGGATGGCAAACCGCTGACCGAGCCCGTCCAGTTTCAAACCGAGTTGGTGGAACTCCGGGTAGGTCTAATGCATACTGAACGAATGCGATATTATGTATATCCTGGTTTATCCCATCCCATGCTTCTAGGTTTACCTTGGCTTCAGATGCATGAACCAGTCCTTAATTGGAAAACTGGAGAAGTTCTGCGTTGGGGAGATACCTGCATGAATCGTTGCTTAACCCGGATTCAACCTGTTTCGCCTCCAGTCCAGCCTGATACCCTGCCAGGGTTGCCTTCCGCCTATTGGTCCTTCTCTGACGTCTTTGGGAAAAAAGAGGCTGAGAGACTACCTCCACACAGATCGTATGACTGTCAGATAGAGCTTCTTCCAGGAGCATCACCCCCTCGCGGGAGAGTTTATCCTCTTTCACAGGCAGAGACTCAGGCCATGTCGGACTACATTCAAGAGAATTTGGCTAGAGGATTTATCCGAAAGTCATCGTCACCGGCAGGAGCTGGATTCTTCTTTGCGAAGAAAAAGGACGGATCCTTGCGGCCCTGCATTGACTATCGGGGTCTAAATCAAATCACGGTAAAAAACAGGTATCCATTGCCTCTTATTTCAGAGCTGTTTGATCATCTCCGAGGGGCCAAGATCTTCACCAAATTGGACCTCAGAGGGGCCTACAACCTGATCCGAATCAGAGAGGGAGACGAATGGAAAACAGCCTTCAACACCCGTGACGGCCACTATGAATACCTGGTAATGCCATTCGGCCTAAGCAATGCACCTGCGGTTTTTCAGGAATTTGTTAATGACATTTTCAGGGACTTGCTCTATACTTGTGTCGTGGTTTACCTGGACGATATTTTGATTTTTTTCTGCTGACTTGACGTCACACCGGAGGCAAGTACGCCTGGTCTTACAAAGACTGAGAGAGAACAGGCTCTATGCCAAATATGAGAAATGCCTCTTTGAGCAGTCTTCTTTGCCTTTCCTTGGGTACATTGTATCTTCCACAGGATTAAAGATGGATCCGGAGAAGTTGTCTGCAGTTCTCAACTGGCCTCGTCCGTCTGGGCTAAAAGCCATACAAAGGTTCCTCGGATTCGCCAATTACTACCGGCAATTCATTCCACACTTTTCCACCCGAGTGGCTCCAATCACAGCCTTAATCCGGAAAGGTGTAAACTCTAAGGAATGGTCCTCCGAGGCAGAAGAGGCCTTTGTTTCTCTCAAAAAAGCCTTCGCTTCCGCACCCGTTCTCCATCGTCCTAATTCAAGTGAGCAATTTTTTCTTGAAGTTGACGCTTCTTCCATAGGTGCAGGAGCAGTTCTGACCCAGAAGTCGTCTACCGGGCGGATGATCTCGTGTGGTTTTTTTTCCAAGGTTTTTTCTCCTGCAGAAAGGAACTACTCTGTCGGTGATCGCGAACTGTTGGCCATCAAATTGGCTCTGGAGGAATGGAGACATCTTCTTGAAGGAGCTCATCACCAGGTAATCATATTCACCGACCATAAAAACCTTGCCTATCTCCAATCTGCTTTAAGACTGAATCCCCGTCAGGCCCGTTGGGCATTATTTTTTGCCCGTTTCAATTTTGTACTTCATTTCCGTCCAGCTGACAAGAACATCAAGGCAGACGCACTCTCTAGGGCCTTCTTGCCTCCTGAACTGGAGGAGGAACCTCAGCACATTATTGAACCTTCTAGGTTAGTCTCTGTTGCCTCCACTGATCTGGCCCGGCTTCCTCCTGGGAAGACTTTCGTGTCTGCTTCTGACCGTACTCGTGTTCTGCGCTGGGGTCATTCTTCTAAGTTGGCTGGCCATGCTGGTCAGAAAAAGACGCAGCAACTCATCTCCCGGTATTACTGGTGGCCTACCATGGTCAAGGATATCCAGGAGTTCGTCACAGCATGTCCTTCATGTGCTCGTAACAAAACTGTTAAACATTTACCAGCCGGCAGGCTTCTGCCTCTTCCGATTCCGTCCGCTCCCTGGCAGCACATCGCGATGGATTTCATCACGGATCTTCCCATCTCTTCTGGCTGCTCAGTGGTATGGGTTGTGGTGGACCGCTTCTCTAAAATGGCTCACTTCGTTCCGCTATCTGGCCTCCCGTCTGCTCCAGAACTGGCCACTCACTTCATCCAGCACATCTTTCGTCTACATGGATTTCCTCTCCACCTCGTGTCCGACAGGGGCGTCCAGTTCACCTCGAAGTTCTGGAGAGGACTCTGTAAAATGGTAAAAATTGAACTAGATTTTTCTTCTGCATATCATCCCCAGTCTAATGGGCAAGTGGAGAGGATCAATCAAATCCTGGCTGGATACCTGCGTCACTTCGTCAACGCTCATCATAATGACTGGGTAGAATTACTGCCCTGGGCGGAATTCTCCTACAACAATCAAGTAAGTGAATCTTCTGGAAAGTCTCCCTTTTAGATTGGTTTTAGACTGCAACCCGGAATTCCTCTTCCTGTCTCGGGATTGTCGGATGTTCCGGCAGTCGATACCTTGTCAAAGAATTTCTCGGACATTTGGAGAGAGACCAGGTCGGCTTTGGAGAAAGCTTCTCAACGTATGAAAACGCATGCGGACAAAAGACGTTTGGAGGCTCCCATCTTTCGTCCAGGAGACAAGGTATGGCTCTCCTCCAAGTACATCCGTCTGAAGTTACCATCGTACAAATTGGGTCCTCGTTTCATTGGTCCCTTTGAAGTTTTGAGACAGATCAACCCGGTCTCTTATAAACTGAAATTGCCTAATTCTCTAAGAGTACCTAACTCCTTTCATGTTTCCCTCCTCAAACCAGTAGTGTTGAGCTCCTTTTTTAAGGACCCGGGTACCACTCCTGATCCGGTCTCTGAGGATGATGTTTTTGAGGTAAAACATATCTTGGCCTCTAAGCGAGTAAGAGGTAGGATCTATTACCTGGTGGACTGGAAGGGTTTTGGCCTGAGGAGAGGTCTTGGGAGCCTAAAGAGAACATCCACGCCCCTCTTCTTCTTAAAAGATTTCACGCAGGCTTGAAAAAGAGGGGGAGTAAAGAGGGGGATACTGTTACACCCGGTCCCAGCGCTGCCTCTGCACTCCGTTCTGCTCACTCACCTGTTCCTCGGGCTGTCCCTCTGCGGCGGTCTGTGCGTGGGCTGGGGTCTCCTGTCCCATCTGCTCTCCGGCGTCCTGAGTCCTTCTCCACTTCCTGGCACGCTGCTGGCAGGCCTCCAGACAGTCGGCTTAGGACGTGAGGCCGCGCCCACCGCCTCTCTTAAAGGGGCAGCGTGCATCTTTTGAAATAGCTAATTATCCAATAGCTGCGCACTCAGTACTATATCTGGTCACTCCACCATTAGGGGAGTGCCGGAGCAACGTGTTCTATCATTGCTACATCCGGTTCTGTTCCTGTTCTGTCTGCGCTGCGTCTGCAGTCTCTGCTTCGCTGATACTGTTTGTCTCCTCAGATCATTGCTAACCCGTATCTGGCTAATCTGGAAAATCTCGGCTATTACTGGCGCAAGTGTCATCCCGTTCCGCCATCAGCCATCCGTACCCGTGGACCGTGACAAGGTCACTGAAACCAGCCTTCTACCATCCGTTCTGGACCAGGACCTTACCCTTCTCCGTCAAGAACTTTCCACGGACTCTGTAAATACTTGTTACCCTTTTGGTCCCTCTGGGACAGCTGCCACGTGTCCGGGGTCTAACTGGAGGTAGCACCTGTGTCCTCCGGGTATTCCATTCTGGTCCTGTTCGAGGGGCCTTACTACGGGTACCCGGGGCTCACTAGTTACGCCCCCTTCGGAGTCCCCCGGACCGCGGTCTCGAGGTTCCACATTAAAAAATAAATACGAATGTGAACTTCACCACCTCTGCCTCCGCTTCCATTCGTTACAGTAGCCCATTCACTATCTCCATCCATCCCTCACTCCCTCAAGATGGCTGGACCATCATTGTAAATGCACCATTGTATATACACACCTTTACTTTGTATCTCCCCCACCTCATTGTAGATTGTAAGCTCTCACGAGCAGGGGCAGCTTATTTTGCTTTAATTATTGTATTGTTAACGTTGTTACTTATGACTTGTGTTTTGAAACTGTTAAACTGTAAAGCGCTGTGGAATATGATGGCACTATATAAATAAAGATTATTATTATTATTATTTTAGACCTGGGACCGGAGGGTATGTATGCATTACATATACTCCCGGCCAGGGAACGAGGCCTTGCTCCATACACTTGTAAAGAGAAGAGACCATGCCCTGGCCAGTGGGCATGTCTGACTAGAGGTCATGGCCTCGCTCCATACAAGTGTTGCTGCACTTTGCCTTCAACTACGCAATGGAAAACAACTGGACAGAGTTTCAGTTTTTAGCATCAGAGTTGGTCAGAGTGTTAGTTTTTACCTTCAGAGTTTGGTCACAGTGTTAGTTCTTACCTTCAGAGTTTGGTCAGAGTGTCAGTTTTTATCATCATAGTTAGGTCAGAGTGTCAGTTTTTACCATCAGAGTTTGGTCATAGTGTTGGTTCTTACCTTCAAAGTTTGGTCAGAGTGTTAATTTTTACCATCAGAGTTTGGTCAGAGGGTCAGTTTTTACCATCAGAGTTGGGTCAGAGTGTCTGTTTTTACCATCGGAGTTTGGTCAGAGTGTCAGTTTTTATCATCATAGTTAGGTCAGAGTGTCAGTTTTTACCATCAGTTTGGTCAGAGTGTTAGTTTTTACCATCAGAGTTTGGTCAGAGTGTCAGTTTTTACCATTGGAGTTTGGTTAGAGTGTTAGTTCTTACCTTCAGAGTTTGGTCAGAGTGTCAGTTTTTATCATCATAGTTAGGTCAGAGTGTCAGTTTTTACCATCAGAGTTTGGTCATAGTGTTGGTTCTTACCTTCAAAGTTTGGTCAGAGTGTTAATTTTTACCATCAGAGTTTGGTCAGAGGGTCAGTTTTTACCATCAGAGTTGGGTCAGAGTGTCTGTTTTTACCATCGGAGTTTGGTCAGAGTGTCAATTTTTATCATCATAGTTAGGTCAGAGTGTCAGTTTTTACCATCAGTTTGGTCAGAGTGTTAGTTTTTACCATCAGAGTTTGGTCAGAGTGTCAGTTTTTACCATTGGAGTTTGGTTAGAGTGTTAGTTCTTACCTTCAGAGTTTGGTCAGAGTGTCAGTTTTTATCATCATAGTTAGGTCAGAGTGTCAGTTTTTACCATCAGTTTGGTCAGAGTGTTAGTTCTTACCTTCAAAGTTTGGTCAGAGTGTTAGTTTTTACCATCGGAGTTTGGTCAGAGGGTCAGTTTTTACCATCAGAGTTTGGCTAGAGGGTCAGTTTTTACCATCAGAGTTTGGTCAGAGTGGTAGTTTTTACCATCAGAGTTTGGTCAGTGTCAGTTTTTACCATTGGAGTTTGGTTAGAGTGTTAGTTCTTACCTTCAGAGTTTCGTCAGAGTGTTAGTTTTTACCATCGGAGTTTGGTCAGAGTGTCAGTTTTTACCATCAGAGTTTGGTCAGTGTCAGTTTTTATCATCATAGTTAGGTCAGAATATCTATTATCAGTTTTCTCGAAATGAAAATAATTTAAGATTCTATCTAACAATCTGTGAAAAATGGACAGCATACAGGTGGCATCCGAGTGCTGCCCCTTTTTTTTTGCACGGACCCATAAACTTGCATCGGTGAGTTTAATCCAAAAGTCGGATCAAAGTCGACATGTCTCCATGATTTTCTGTGAGCCACTTGGTCATGGACATGTGAACAGCGGCATAGACTATAAGAGATGCAACTTCTATTTGTGAAAACCACGGATAGCATTCTTACGAGAAAAACATGTCTGCACAAGTCCTTAAGGAATGAGACACAATTAACTGTTCATTGCACTATTATTCTTGAAAGCATCTTAAGAATACAGGCAAAATACATGAGTATATAAGAAGCCTGGAAGATAGATGTTGAGAGCCCTCCAAGTGTTGCCCGGACCGGGCCTAATCTATAACACTTGCTCTCTTGACTGCTTTTTCATCTCAAATACCGCACTTGTATGCAAATGAATGAATGGTCCATCAGGGGACCAGACGATCGCATCCGGTGTTGCCATGGAAAAACCATGTAATCAGACGTCCGTGCTCTGCATTTACTGCGGAAAAGAAAGCAAGAATGATCAGAATTAGATTATCTGATGATTAAAAACTTGATACAGAGAAAATAATCATCAAGTACGGTAAATAGGATGGGTGAGATTTCTTTTATTCCAAAGCTATTATCTTATCCTGCTAAACTGATTATTTCAGGATTCTATTATGGACCTAAAGCGAAAACCCAAGAAAATAATAAAAACAAAAACACAAAAAAATTCAAAATGTGCAAATACTCTACAGAAAGTAAATAAGTAATAAAACTCAAAAAGTCCAATCAATCATGCTATTAGCACTTCATATGCAATATACAAAACTTAAGGCTAGAGGTAAATAGCCCAAGAAAAAAGAAGAGAACTATAATTAAAAAGTTAATTAATCTTTATTAGAGTCAAACAATTAAAAACAACTATAGTTAAGAAACCACAAAGTGTCTCATATGTGGGATGCCACTGTGTCCCGACCGAATCAATATAAGCCGAAATTCAAAAAATGAGATTATAAACAGATCAAGTCAAAAGACTCCTCATATAAATAATGTAACCAGCCAAAATAAAATAAAATCCCTAATATTAGAATATAATATTAATCAATAATGGGAATAGAGTTTAAACAGTGCTTACTAACACAAGAGACCAGTTATGGTATAAAGAAGGGCCAACCTGTATGATAAAATAACCTATATCTAAAAAAGGTTAGAAGAATGGCACTATAGGTGACAAAGTACTATATAATTATTCCTGATATATTACCATGTGCATGAATAGTGTTAGGGTCTGCGAGAGGTGCGTTCGCAGCCCGGGGTCCACCGTGCAGGCGAAGCCCGCTGCTAGTAAGATGGCGAAAGTAGCGAACTCTGTTATCCCGCAGAGTCGCTAAAATAAACGCCGTAGCGCGCTGTGGCAGTAAGTGCGACTCTGTTAATCCCCAGAGCCGCTAACGGGAATGCCACAGCGCTATATGGCGATAAGTGCGAACTCACTTAGCTTCAGTGAGCCGCAAAGTAAAACTCTAGGGCGCTGAAACAGCGTTATAAAGCCAACCCTGTTGCGTCACAGAGCCGCTGAGAAAAAGACTGTGTCCTGTTAGACTCACAGGGATACACAGATATCTGCTGTGCGGATAGCAGTCCGTGATCATGCAGACAGCAACGCAATCAAGCAATCTCCTCACCGGAGAAGCCGGTATCTAGGGGCTTATTTCAGCCAAGCCCTAACCACGTGCACTCAAATCTCCTCACCGGAGGTGCCGGTATTCTAGGGGCTTATTTCAGCCGAGCCCTAACCACATGCGTGCATGATCACACTGGTGCAAAGCACATAATGCAATTGATACTAGCGCATGGCGGCCCAGCCATGCCACCCTTTTATAGCAACAGCTACAGGACCTGCCAGAAACAAGGACCAATGAGAAACTGTTCCAAAACACATGTAGTTTCAGGACCTTCCTGGCGGACCAATAGGAGCTGCTGCAGTACCTGAACATGTGACCCCTGATCTCCAATGAGAGATCTTACCCTGGGCATGCTCAGATGGGGAAACGCAGGACTTCGTCCCAAAGACGTCTGCTCCAGCACTGGCTATAATAGAAGATTCAGGAAGGTCAGCAGCAAGTCTCTGCACAGTATTGGAATGAGCAAGATGCTGGGACCGACGTCTCTGCTGAGCAGGCTCCACTGCGGACGGAGATGGATGGGGGACCGCAGCGGGACTGGTTCGAGACTCCCCTTGTGCAGCAGCGGGAACTCAAACCCTAACAAATAGTCTCACGAATAAGATCACATGAATATAAGTGACAGTGACGTGAGTCTACATCAGAGAAAAGAAAAGAGCATGGTAAAAATCTTGGTCATAATCAATATATAAAGGTGCCAGAGGTAGATATGGCAGGAAAGGTCACCATGGCGTCTCCACACCCCGACATGAGTTTCGCCTCAATCTTTTTCCGGGGAGATACTTGACTTGAGCTGTTTATAACCTCATTGTTTAAATTTCAATTTTAAATATAGGTTTATATTGATTTGGTCGGGACACAGTGGCATCCTTAAATTGTTTGACTTTAAAAAAGATTAATTAACTTTTTAATGATGGTTCTGCTCTTTTTTCTTGGACTATTTAACACTTGCCTGAATGTCTTAAGTAAATAAGTAAATAGTAATAATATATGCAAATTACATGGGGTAATTGGTTTACACTATTTTGATCAAAAAAGCATAAAAGCCATCCTACCACGACAAGGTGTACCCAATCAGGACAGTCCTAACCTGTCCAACATTAAAACCTTACCATGTGTCATACAATGTCAATGTGAATAAGGGCGGAGTAGGAAAGGGCCCCAACTGAGACACCCATCCATGAGAAGCTAAGCAGATTAAATACTAAGCTCAGAAAGGGGATCACACCCCTATTTTTACAAAGCAGAAGAGATTACTGTAAAATCTAACCCAATGGGGAAAAAAACAGAACCAGATTCACCGATAACTCCCTTTTCCTCTACCTTCTTTAAAAGAGAGAAAATCTTGAAAACACATTGTTGCAGGGCTGTTTATTATTATAATTATTATTATTATTATTACAAATAATAATAATAATTAAGATATAATTACTGATTTTAAACTTGGAGAGATTGTAATGACGTTTACTCAATTTTCTTAAAATGAAGCAACTTTGAGAAATTTCTGAAATTTTGTATAACATTCCTAGTTAATTATCTGAGATGGAAAAACTGCTTTACCATTATAGCTGTAAGCAGGGATTAGTGACTACAGTAGGATCCATGTATTGGAAGACTCTGCCAACAAGTCATTCTACCTTGGGCAGTGGCATAATTAGAGGGAGAAGGCAGAAAGGGCACATGACCAGGGAGCATAAAGGTAGCGAAGAGGAATATGATTGTCCTTGAGCCACTACTTCAGTGCTGTCTCTCAATCTTTGCTGAAGGCCTCAGTTTTCACTGTGCACGATCAAAGGCAAAAGCACAGGTCTTAGAAATTCTGACACCGAAGGTCACTGTATATTCACAGTGATCTGAAGTACCTTCTCGCAACCGGAAACCTTGGCCCAGAGTGGACACCAGACCAGGAATGGTGTGACTGAGGTGCACAGGACTGGACAGTGGGCAGGGAGCAGTGGGGGTGGCCGGAGAGGTGGGCATGTGGGTTTTTTCCTTTTTAAATCTTATGTTTAATTGGCCCCTTAGTATAATAGGAGCCATTCAATTTGTGGAGAATAACTTAACTCCAAATCTAGTTTCTTTTTAAAAAACTACAATTTGGCAAATTTGAATTTCATCAGATCCTTCATCTCTACTTCTAACTCTCCCAGAATTTCCAGGTCACTCCTAGGAAAAGGGGAGACCGCTCGAACTCGTGGAAGAGTTTTTTTCCCATGTGCTGCACAATCTTCCGGTAAAGTTTTCCACCAAGGACACTAAAGACCAGACATATGGATGCATCAAAAACAATTTGAGAGTGTTTGTGAGAAAATTTTAGTGGTAAGTTGTCTTATCTTCTTCTACTAAAAGAATCACCTAAAGTTATTACTTAAGGACTCAAAACATGCAAGAGACCGCTATCTTATTTTGCCATCAATTTCTCATGGGAAACAATAGCAAAAATTTCAGTGAGAAAGTATGTGCACTTATGGTCCCATTTGATGGTGTTATCCATGTCTAATGCATGTAACAATCAGGCAATGAGTATAGCAGAAGGAAGACATATTAGTGCACATGTAGTCAGGCTAATATTTCTAGGATTCAATTACTCTACCTTCCCTTTCTTTTCAGACATTTATATTATTGGCAGTGAAATAGTGAAAATTGCAGGTCCCGTTGTCCTCACATGCATCTGATGGATTAGCCACACCTGGAGGAAGATGGCTTCTTCTCTCTAATGGACTTTGAATGGTTTACCAATCTATCTTTCCCACTGATGTTCCCTGTCAGCACCAATTTTCTCCCCAGTATCATTGTCTATTGGACAAGAGAAAGCCTAAATAATAGAGGTTAGTCATTTATGGGATGCAAAATATCACAGCAATCCCATTCGCACACTCTCTCCACCTTTATTCTTACCAGAAAAAGCCTTATCATTGCATACATTTATCCTGGTGGGGAGCTAGTAGTACCTCCAAGAGATCTGAGAGGATAAAACATTTGGACGCTAATATTTCCAGTAAGAAGAACTAAGGCACAAACAATGTATAAGATGTAATATATATTTTCCACAATTCTTCCATATTCTAGACATCAACTATTGAGATATCCTTCTCTTATAGATATTGGATTTCCAAAAGTAACAATCACTAGTGCAAGCTATCCTGCAGAACTTGTCCCCTTTCATTTCCTTAGTTCACTTTTCTGATATGGCTCTGAAATATTCTGCAGTGATGTGCAAAATTTGCCTCCATTATAAATAGCCCTGGCAAAAATTAAGAGACCACCACATCAAAACCCTGTCATGGGCAGCCCATTTTCCAGACCTGAACCCCATTGAAAACCTCTGGAATGTGATCAAGAGGATGATGGATAGTCACAAGCCATCAAATAAAGAAGAACTGCTTACATTTTTGCGCCAGAAGCAGTGTGAAAGACTGGTGGCAAGCATGCCAAGACGCAGGAAAGCTGTTTTTAAAAATCATGGTTATTCCACAAAATATTGATTTCAGAACACTTACTGAGTTAAAACATTAGTATTGTTGCTTCTAAATGATTATGAACTTGTTTTCTTTGCATTATTTGAGGTCTGAAAGCACTGGATTGTTTTTTTTTTATTTTGACCATTTTTGCTTTGTAAGAAAAAAATACAAAATGTATTGCTTAGAAATTCAGAGACATGTTGTCAGTAGTTTATAGACTAAAAGAGCAATTTACATTTTACTCAAAAATATATCTATAAAGAGGAAAATCAGACAACTGAACATTTGAAAGTGGTCTCTTAATTTTTGCCAGAGCTGTAGATGAGAGAATCTTTCAAAATACTAATTTGAACAATTTTTCAAGAAATTCTATTTGCTACGAATGAAGTCAAAGGTACGTCAAACCTTCTAATATTTTTCACTGATGTGCTTTCACACACTATCTGTACAGTGTGTTCAGTGTTTCATTGCTTTCTCTCCCTTATCTCTGTAGCTAATCTGTGACATTGTATCAGTATCCAGATTCATCACAAATTCCTCTGACATTATCACCTTTTTAAGACCAGGTATGGCAATCGCTTGGTGCTTGGGTATTATGTACCATTGTTTCAGTTGCATAAAGGTTGTCACTTGTTCCAGCAAGGTGTCTATCGTCTCCTCTATTACACTTGATTTTCGTGCTACAAACAGCATTATTCCCAAGCTCCATCCAGCTTGCTCTCAGCACACAAGTAAGTAACTCCTTGTAACTGTTCTCAGGCCTGTTCATCTTCAAATGAGTTTTAAGTTTGCCTATATTTTATTGCATTCCTGCTATTAACTATTGCCTTGCTGAAAGATTTCACACTGCATTTATGTCTCGGATATTACTGAGATTAAAAAGAACTTGTCATCAGATTTTACCCATGTAAACTAAAATCATCACCTTTAAGCCCTCTTACAAAGCAGTCCAGGAACCTGTGTATAAGCCCCCTGTTCCACTCAGATCAAAGAAAATACCTAATATAATTCGCCTGCGTCATATAATAATCACTGTGGTCCGGTTCAATGAGCATCGCTGGTCCATGCTTGGGCCTCCTCTCTCCCCACAATAGTTTACTGTTATGATTTGGTAGCCGAGGATGACAGTCGCAAAAACAGGCCAGGCAACCAGACACCCAGAGAGGTTGGTAACTAGCGGATTGCAGACCCCTAAACTGACAGCACAACTAGAAGTAGCCATGGGACGTGCCTACGGTGCCCTAGACACCTCGACACAGCTGGAGAGTTAACTAAGCCGAAAGAGAGAAAGGGGAAAGCTAACTGCCCCAGAGTAGAGCCCCCAAAGGAATAGGTAGCCCCCAAACATATATTGGCAGTGAGCAAGATGAAATACAAACACAGGCAGAAAATAGCACAAGCAAAAGCTGGGGTCCAAACTATCTAGATAGAACAGGACAGGAAAGAATGCTGTCTGCAATCCAGCAAAAAACTCTAAGGAAATTCCAACACGTCTGATATGCAAAAATACTGAGACCCTCCCCCCCGCTAGATCAGAACTCTGGTGTGAACTGGTAGCAAATCAGCAGATACTGAAATAACAGGGAACTGAAAATGCATAAACAGTAGCAAATGAATAAACAGAGTCCAGCGCAGGCCCCCGCAAGGGAACCTGGCTGTCCTAACTCCAGAAGGGCAGAAAACTAAGATAGACACAAAGGGAAAACAAATGCCACAGAAATAAACAGCAAATAACTTATCTGAAAGTTGCAGGACAAAGCAGGAAGCAAGCTGACTTCCAAAAGGGACCAGGAAGAAACAAATCACCGGCAAGGATCATGGGAAGGTTGCTCACTTATATCTCCCCAGTCAGTAACACCTGATTGCCAATCCTCACCCCCAGGTGATAGGCTTCTGTTAGCCAAAGCAGCTTCATTACTATCAGCAGACACCAGGGGAGCCCAAACTCAGAAGTCATATTCAGAGTGTTCACAACAGTTCCCAGTTTTGATGGAAATGAATCATGATTCATAAGTCTTTTATCCAACACTGCAAATCTCGAACCTGTGCAGCTGAAGCACATACTTGCAAAGGAGTGCTATGCTCTACTTTGCTGAGGGCAAAGCAAAGTCATGTAATGTACCTGTGCCTGCATCACATCCGAGTTATTGGCTTACTCAGACAGAGAAAAGTGTGCCGGTGTAGGTCTGTGCTTCAACTGGACAGCCTCAAGATTTACAGAGCAGGGTAAATAATGTAGGAAATGTCAGCCATGTCTATAAAGCAGGAAGCCGACTACTGCAGGGAGAGAGGAGGTGTAAACACAGACCAGCCATGCTCATTGGACTAGACAGTGGCAATTGCTTTTGATCTGTGGTGAGCTAGGTTATTATACACATTGCTGGACTGCTGTGTAAGAAGGGTTAAAGGTAGTGTTATTAGTTTAAATGGGGAAAACCTGGCGAAGAAACCAAACTGCATTTCAGTCAATTTACTGCTTCCGAGCTGGAAGATACAAGTTTCCTATACGATTACTGTTCCCATGTTTATCTGCCCAGCTAGCTCTGCTTTATTTGTGCTACCCGCTCTGTTTGTTTTTCTGCCATTCTGCATATACCTGCTGTCTTGGTCTTCACTGTTCAACATGTTGTCCATTAAGATCCCCTTCACTGCACCATCCCCTTTGTCCGCCGCACAGCTCTCCAAGACCTATGGTTTAGTCAATCCAGATCACGAGGTGAGCCCAAAATGCTATGCTATACCATGTGGTGTGCTAGTTGCAAAACACTATGGGGAAGCTTGCCATAGGTCATGTAATTGTTATGTCATCTTTTGGCATGTGTAAAATGTCAGAAGACATTTTAGACAATTCACGTGAAGTAAGTCGCACATTGTTTGAATTCATCGGGTTCAATACAAATTCATTCAATACAAATTCAATTCACATAAAATTAATCCACTCATCTCAACTCCATTCACATTACTACTATTACTGTCCCCTAAGGGCCTTACAATTCATTTCCCCGTTCCAGACAAACAGCCTGTGCAGAATTCCCACAGTCTTGGCAACGGTGCACGAGGTATCTACAGCTCACAGCGGAAGCTCCACATCGGGCACAAGACCAATGTCCTTACCCTTATTAACCATTATCACTTGATTACAGGGTCAGCACCATTTTACTAACCAGGCATTCAGTAATTGGGATTTAACATGTATTGGTTGGTGCGGACTACACAATCGAAATGCTTTATTTCTTGTAATACAGGTCATGGTCTTATTCCTCCACAATGGCATGGCATCAGTACACCAGGTGTTTTTTTGCAGTACTGAGTCCAAAGAAATTATTTAGATTGATGTTAACGTCTCCTGACTTCATAGAACACAGACATCTTACAACCAAAATCGGAGGCCACCAACGCCTTCAAACATGTTCCACTGAGTATATCTTTTCTTACTATCTTCTGTCACTTTTGGTTGATTCCCTTGAGATGAGTCGATCAACCCGCGTAGGACTGAGTTTGTGTCAAATTTCCTGAAATTCACAGTTTCAAGCAAATTCGAACATTTTGAGATTCCGTTTGCGGTTCTCAAAAAAAACCTTGCCCAACACCATTTCCCGCACTTGTAAAGCATCAGAGAGCAGGCAAATGTGCGGCCCCGCAGGTTTTCTATAATTCCCTGCTGCTACACATCTAGCAGATTAAGCTTACAATTGAATGTGGATAACCACGAGATCATAAATGACCTGGGTGAAATGGTAAATTACAGGTGCTTCTAACAAAATTAGATTATCACCAAATAGTTAATTTATTTCAGTTCTTCAATACAAAAAGTGAAACTCATATATTATATATTACATTACACACAGACTGATCTACTACAAGTGTTTATTTCTGTTAATGTTGATGATTATGGCTTACAGCCAATGAAAACCCAAAAGTCATTATCTCAGTAAATTAGAATACTTTATAACACCAGCTTGAAAAATGATTTTAAAATCTGAAATGTTGTCCTACTGAAATGTATGTTCAGTAAATGCACTCAATACTTGGTCGGGGCTCCTTTGACATCAATTACTGCATCAATGCGGCGTGGCATGGAGGCGATCAGCCTGTGGCACTGCTGAGGGGTTATGGAAGCCCAGGTTGCTTTGATAGCAGCCTTCAGCCCATCTGCATTGTTGGGTCTGGTATCTCTCATCTTCCTCTTTACAATACCCCATAGATTCTCAATGGGGTTAAGGTCAGGCAAGTTTGCTGGCCAATCAAGCACAGTGATACTGTTGTTTGTAAACCGGGTATTGGTACATTTGGCAGTGTGGACAGGTGCCAAGTCCTGCTGGAGAATGAAATTTCCATTTCCAAAAAGCTTGTTGGCAGAGGAAGCATGAAGTGCTCAAAAACTTCCAGGTAGACGGCTGTGCTGACTTTGGTCTTGATAAAACACAGTGGACCTTCACCAGCAGATGACAAGGCTCCCCAAACCATCACTGACTGTGGAAATTTCACACTAGATCTCCAGCAGCTTGGATTCTGGCCTCTCCACTCTTCCTCCAGACTCTGGGACCTTGATTTCCAAATGAAATGAAAAATTTCCTTTCATCTGAAAAAACACTTGACCACAGAGCAACAGTCCACTTCTTTTTCTCCTTGGCCCAGGTAAGTCCTATTGGTCATGAGTGGCTTGACACAAGGAATGTGACACTTGAAGCCCATGTCCTGGACACGTCTGTGTGTGGTGTCTCTTGAAGCAATGACTCCAGCAGCAGTCCACTCATTGTAAATCTCCCCCAAATATTTGAATGGCCTTTTCTTAACAATCCTTTCAAGGCTGAAGTAATCCTGGTTGCTTGGGCACTTTTTTCTGCAACACTTTTTTCCTTCCACTCAACTTTCCATTAATATGCTTGGATACAGCACTCTGTGAACAGCCAACTTCTTTAGCAATTACCTTTTGTGACTTACCCTCCTTGTGGAGTGTGTCAATTTCTGCCTTCTGGACATCTGTCGAGTCAGCAGTCTTCCCCATGATTGTGGAGCTACTGAAACAGACTAAGGGACCTTTTTAAATGCTTAGGAAGCCTTTGCAGGTGTTTTTTTTTTGTTAAATATTCTAACTTACTGAGATAATGACTTTTGGGTTTTCTTTTGCTGTAAGCCATAATCATCAACATTAACAGAAATAAACATTTAAAATAGATCACTGTGTGTGTAATGACTCTATATAATATGAGTTTTACTTTTTGTATTTAAGAACTGAAATAAATTAACTTTTTGATGACATTCTAATTTTGTGACATGCACCTGTATGTTCCCATCCTAGGAGGTTTAAACATTTAGGCTAAGTTCACACGTTGCAGAATTGCCGCGGAAATTTCCGCGGCAATCCCGCACTTCTCCCACGGGAAATACGCACTTTTTTTGTATGCGTATTCCCGCCAGAATAATAGCGTTTTGCAAGCGTAATTAGCTTGCAGAATGCTAGCGTTTTCCTAGCGATCTGTAGCATCGCTTGGAAAACTGATTGACAGGTTGGTCACACGAGTCAAACATAGTGTTTGACTCGTGTGACCAACTTTTTACTATTGATGCCGCCTATGCCGCATCAATAGTAAAAAGATCTAATGTAAAAAATATAAAAAAATAATAAATAATGATATTCTCACCTTCCGGCGGCCCCCGCAGCTTTCCCGCCTTCAGCGACGCTCCCGGCAACTCCGGTCCCAGGAGTGCTTTGCGACAAATCACCCCGATGACGTAGCATCACGCGAGACCGCTACGCCATCTGGGTGATTCTCGCAAAGGACTCCTGGGACCGGGAGTTGCCGGGAGCATCGCTGAAGGCGGGAAGGCTGCGGGGGCCGCGGGAAGGCTGCGGGGGCCGCCGGAAGGTGAGAATATCATTATTTTCTATTTTAATTATTGTTTTACCAGGGATATGGTACCCAGGGCCTGGAGGAGAGTCTCCTCTCCTCCAGACCCTGGGTACCACCGCACATGAACCGCTTACATTCCGCAAAATTAATGAACATGTTGCTATTTTTTCCGCGAAGCGTTTTTTTCGCGGAAAAAAACGCAACATGTGGCCAAGACATGCGGAATCAATTAACATGTATAGGATGCTTAGTGCTTGCATTTTTATCGCGTTTTTACCGCGGAAAATCGCGGAAAAAACCGCGAAAAAACCGCAAAAATTCCTGAACGTGTGCACTTAGCCTCAGGGCCCCCTTTTAAATTGGCTTCAGAAATTTAGTCTGATCAGAAATATAGTGCAGCCATTGAAATAACTGGTTGACCTTGTAATACATGGACATGTTTTCTGTACAGTTGCACTTACTCGTAAAGAGGTCCAAAAGTTAGGACAGTCTTCTATTACTTCTCTGCCCTAATATAGTATATGAACAATGGTTTTAATATTGGTTTTGAATGGAAACAACCTTATTCTAAAGGTTTGCGAAATTTTTTAAAAAATGTCGCCATTCACTTGAACAGAAGGCTTGTATGTTTCCACAAATGCTCAACGATTGTAATCGAGTTCTGGCTCTTTGAAGCAGAGCATGCCATGACATTTACCCTCAGATTAACCTTCTCTGCAATAGGCACAAAGCTGAATAAATACAATAAGCTACACAATATGAATGGCATTGCCCTCAAAGGCTGCAACATACACAGTGGCTGAGATCAAATATTGGGGCAACGGAATCATTTGACCTTAAATTCCCTCCTGGCCTTGTGTAGTTTCTAGTCATCCAAAGCCAAATTTGTATTCCATTTCCGAGCTCAGCCGCTTTTGGAACATCTCTCCAAATTAATTTTCTCATTATCTTTTCTGAAAGTCTTCTCCTAATTACCATAACTAGCCAGGGCCGGATTAACGTAGGGGCTGATGGAGCTGCAGCTCCAGGCCCCTTGTTAGAGATAGGCCCAGTAGCGTAGCTACCGGGGGGGCAGAGGGGGCGGTGTTACTTTCTGCGGCATGGCAAGGAGAATCAATCTCCCTGCTCTGCCGCCCGGCCGCTATGGGGCCCCTGAGCAGGCGGTGGGGGGCCCTGTGCCAGCAGTGGGCCCCCCGCCCGTCATCGCAGGGTCAGCTGTATCAGCATCCAGCCAATACAGCTGACCACATTGAGAGAGAAGGAGCGAGCGCTCCTTCTCTCCCATAATCCCCCTCTTAGCGTCTGACAGCGGGCGCGATGACGTCACTGCCCGGCGCCGGCAGTCAGACGCTGAGAGGGAGAACAGTGAGCAGCGCAGGAGCCGGGAGCAAGAGAGGTGAGTACAGGATTTATTATTTTTGTAAAGGGGGTACATTATAGTACAGAGGCTGCCTATGGGGTGCATTAAAAGTACGGCTGGATCTGGGGGTGCATTATAAGTAAGGCTGCCTATGGGGTGCATTATAAGTAAGGCTGCCTATGGGGTGCATTATAAGTAAGGCTGCCTATGGGGTGCATTATAAGTAAGGCTGCATATGGGGTGCATTATAAGTAAGGCTGCCTATGGGGTGCATTATAAGTAAGGCTGCATATGGGGTGCATTATAAGTAAGGCTGCCTATGGGGTGCATTATAAGTAAGGCTGCATATGGGGTGAATTATAAGTACGGCTGGATATGGGGGTGCATTATAAGTAAGGCTGCCTATGGGGTGCATTATAAGTAAGGCTGCATATGGGATGCATTATAAGTAAGGCTGCCTATGGGGTGCATTATAAGTAAGGCTGCATATGGGGTGAATTATAAGTACGGCTGGATATGGGGGTGCATTATAAGTAAGGCTGCCTATGGGGTGCATTATAAGTAAGGCTGCCTATGGGGTGCATTATAAGTAAGGCTGCCTATGGGGTGCATTATAAGTAAGGCTGCATATGGGGTGAATTATAAGTACGGCTGGATCTGGGGGTGCATTATAAGTAAGGCTGCCTATGGGGTGCATTATAAGTAAGGCTGCCTATGGGGTGCATTATAAGTAAGGCTGCATATGGGGTGAATTATAAGTACGGCTGGATAGGGGGTGCATTATAAGTAAGGCTGCCTATGGGGTGCATTATAAGTACGGCTGGATATGGGGGTGCATTATAAGTACGGCTGGATATGGGGGTGCATTATAAATACGGCTGGATATGGGTGCATTATAAGTACGGCTGGATATGTGGTGCATTATAAGTACGGCTGCATATGGGGGAGTGCATTATAAGTACGTAAGTACAGCTGGATATGGGGGTGCATTATAAGTAAGGCTGCATATGGGGTGCATTATAAGTAAGGCTGCCTATGGGGTGCATTATAAATAAGACTGCCTATGGGGTGCATTATAAATAAGACTGCCTATGGGGAGTGCATTACAATATAGAGGCTGCGCTATATTATGGGCCTCTGCCTCTCAATGCTGCCCTATATACTATGGCCCCCATTCAATGCTACGCTACGGTATATACTATAATGGGCCTCTGAGAGGCAGATTATAGTATATAGCGTAGCATTGAATGGCCCATAGTAATATAGCGCAGCATTGAGAGGTCCATTCTAGTATATAGCGCAGCATTGAATGGCCCATAGTATATATAGCGCAGCATTGAGAGGCCCTCTCAATGCTGCCCTATATATACTATGGGCCATTCAATGCTGCCCTATATATACTATGGGCCATTCAATGCTGCGCTATATACTAGAATAGGCCTCTCAATGTTGCCCTATATTACTATGGGACATTCAATGCTGCGCTATATACTAGAATAGGCCTCTCAATGTTGCCCTATATTACTATGGGACATTCAATGCTGCGCTATATACTAGAATAGGCCTCTCAATGTTGCCCTATATTACTATGGGACATTCAATGCTGCGCTATATACTAGAATGGGCCTCTCAATGTTGCCCTATATTACTATGGGACATTCAATGCTGCGCTATATACTAGAATGGGCCTCTCAATGTTGCCATATATCTGTGTATGGGGCCTCTCTGACGCATTACTAATGTGGCTATGTATGGCAGTATTATTGAGATGGCTATGTGTGGCAGTATTAAGGGGGCTGTGTGTGGCACTATAAGGGGGCTATGTGTGGCAGTATTAAGGGCCGTTTAGACTGTCCAAATTCTTGTCTGATCGGCCGGACTTTCATTTTTTCCCAGGGTGCCCTGAGGCTGAGAAGGTTGAGAAAAACTGCTATAGGAGGAGGTCATACTGAGGTGTGAGTTGTGTGTTCCTGTGGAGCAGGTACTAATGTTATAATACATCTTGTGCTGCTGACATATATACAGACATGTTACTGCTATGTATAGCTGTGGTACTGGTATACAGGCAGGTACTAATGTTATAGATGTGCTGCTGACATATATACACACACAGTACTGGTATATATGGCTGTGATACTGGCATATAGGCAGGTACGTACTAATGTTATAGATGGGCTGCTGTCATATATACACACACAGTACTGGTATATATGGCTGTGATACTGGTATATAGGCAGGTACGTACTAATGTTATAGATGGGCTGCTGACATATATACACACACAGTACTGGTATATATGGCTGTGATACTGGTATATAGGCAGGTACGTACTAATGTTATAGATGGGCTGCTGTCATATATACACACACAGTACTGGTATATATGGCTGTGATACTGGTATATAGGCAGGTACGTACTAATGTTATAGATGGGCTGCTGACATATATACACACACAGTACTGGTATATATGGCTGTGATACTGGCATATAGGCAGGTATGTACTAATGTTATAGATGTGCTGCTGACATATATACACACACAGTACTGGTATATATGGCTGTGATACTGGTATATAGGCAGGTACGTACTAATGTTATAGATGGGCTGCTGACATATATACACACACAGTACTGGTATATATGGCTGTGATACTGGTATATAGGCAGGTACGTACTAATGTTATAGATGGGCTGCTGACATATATACACACACAGTACTGGTATATATGGCTGTGATACTGGCATATAGGCAGGTATGTACTAATGTTATAGATGTGCTGCTGACATATATACACACACAGTACTGGTATATATGGCTGTGATACTGGCATATAGGCAGGTATGTACTAATGTTATAGATGTGCTGCTGACATATATACACACACAGTACTGGTATATATGGCTGTGATACTGGTATATAGGCAGGTACGTACTAATGTTATAGATGGGCTGCTGACATATATACACACACAGTACTGGTATATATGGCTGTGATACTGGTATATAGGCAGGTATGTACTAATGTTATAGATGGGCTGCTGACATATATACACACACAGTACTGGTATATATGGCTGTGATACTGGTATATAGGCAGGTATGTACTAATGTTATAGATGGGCTGCTGACATATATACACACACAGTACTGGTATATATGGCTGTGATACTGGCATATAGGCAGGTATGTACTAATGTTATAGATGTGCTGCTGACATATATACACACACAGTACTGGTATATATGGCTGTGATACTGGCATATAGGCAGGTACTAATGTTATACATAGATGTGCTGCTGACATATATACACACACAGTACTGGTATATATGGCTGTGATACTGGCATATAGGCAGGTACGTACTAATGTTATAGATGTGCTGCTGACATATATACACACACAGTACTGGTATATATGGCTGTGATACTGGTATATAGGCAGGTACGTACTAATGTTATAGATGGGCTGCTGACATATATACACACACAGTACTGGTATATATGGCTGTGATACTGGTATATAGGCAGGTACGTACTAATGTTATAGATGTGCTGCTGACATATATACACACACAGTACTGGTATATATGGCTGTGATACTGGTATATAGGCAGGTACGTACTAATGTTATAGATGGGCTGCTGACATATATACACACACAGTACTGGTATATATGGCTGTGATACTGGTATATAGGCAGGTACGTACTAATGTTATAGATGTGCTGCTGACATATATACACACACAGTACTGGTATATATGGCTGTGATACTGGTATATAGGCAGGTACGTACTAATGTTATAGATGGGCTGCTGACATATATACACACACAGTACTGGTATATATGGCTGTGATACTGGCATATAGGCAGGTATGTACTAATGTTATAGATGTGCTGCTGACATATATACACACACAGTACTGGTATATATGGCTGTGATACTGGTATATAGGCAGGTACGTACTAATGTTATAGATGGGCTGCTGACATATATACACACACAGTACTGGTATATATGGCTGTGATACTGGTATATAGGCAGGTACGTACTAATGTTATAGATGGGCTGCTGACATACATACAGACACAGAACTTGCCATGCGCCTTGACTGACATGGTTTAATTGCTTCACTTATCTGGGTGTTTGCAGGGTCTGAAGTCCCTGTTATGCCCAGGTGCCCCCAAATCACTTCAGGATAGGCCAATGTTTTACTCTTATCCGTTCTTGGTGTTTTGAGTCATCCTGTTGGACCCTCATCTTGCGACTGAGACCAAGCTTCCCAACACTGGGCAGCATATTTTTCCCCTGAATGCCTTGCTAGTCTTGAGATTTCACAGTTTAGCGTTCAGTGAATAACCCTGTTTATTTGCCTCATAAGTTACTATCAGCGCAATAACCATAACAGACTTTCTATATCCACTGTATTTATATTAGGCATGTATCATATATTTACTTTGTTTATATCTTTTACGTTACATTTTTGGCCTTTGTGAATTGCCGTGTTTGGCCCCGCCCCTTGCTCCGCCCCTTGCCCGCCCCTTCAGCTCCAGGCCCATCATGTTCTTAATCCGGCCCTGTAACTAGCCAAATGCCCGTGTCTATAATAGGGACTGAGATCTTAGAAGAACAGATGAGTCATGAGCTTGGCTCGCCTACGTATTTTAACACAGTGAACTTGATAAAACCCATAAATTATACACAATGTTTTAAGAACTTAAAGGGGTTATCCAGGACTATATAATTTTTTTTACTATTGACCAAACCACCTGACTGTTGTTCCGACATCGATCTCTGTGATGCGCCCACCAGGGTTGTGGGGTACTCGGAATTGGACCGGACAGTTCTATGGGGGAGGTCATGGGGCCGTGATCCGTTTGCATGGCCCTGGCCGTGTTATAAAATAGAGGATAGTTATGTGGTATTTAATCATGACGCCACCCGTGGTGTTCAGCAATGGGTGGCCAATGCTGCGGTTTTGGTCCACTGGGGCTGATGGTGCCGCAGCAAAGATGGTTCAGCTCCCACGGGTAGAGCAGGGCCTAGGGCAAATATATATTTGATTGTTCAAATGGTGGTGAACGTTGGGGTGCAGACAATAAATGAGGGGCACAGAGAGGTGCAGTTTTCTTTACCTTTTACTTGAAAGCAGATGCAATCTGGGGTACCAATTACAGATGACGGATTGAGTCCGGCTTGCCTGGAGGCATTCAGGGGATCCACCCTGCCAGGTGTGGTTGGGGACCTTCCTTCTGCACTCTCTTTTCGGGTCCCTGCTGCTTGTAGCTAAGCTGCGTCCCTCTCCTGTGTGATGGTTTCTAACCTGTATGGCAGACAGCGTGAGCCTATATCACTGGCACTGTCCTTTTCACTGTCAGCCCCGGGCTCTTGGTCTGCTGCCGTGCCTTCAGGTGTTCGGTGTGGCCAGGGAGCTTGCAGTCCCCTGCCCTCCAGATTTGGCTGTCAGGACGTACAGCATCCGCCCAGCCAAGGACTCTGGCATCCCTTTTTATCAGCGCTTCACTCTGGGGTCAGGTATATGCAGGTTTTATTCCCCTGAGCTCTTGTCTCTGCTCCTGTCCCTTCCCTCTCCACAGACCAACTGCCAACTCTCCTCTCTCACTGTCCTGTCACAAGCTCCAGCTTGTTATTTTTGAGGCATTATTCATTATATACCTTGATCATGGTTAGGGGCGGGCGTTTGGGACCAGAGTCACTCTGATTTTACTTGTGTTTTACTTTACTCTTTGTATACCAATAAAATTGACTGTTTTTCTACTTTCCATTATCTGAGTAGTGTGCATTACTGCGGTAGTTCTTTTCTCTCTTACTTACCGGTTCCAATATTGACACCGGTTGCAATATTTCAGAGAAAAAGTACATTAAAAAGAACGTTGGGGACTATTCATCTGGGATGACCCCTCCAAGGCCGATCCCCAGCAGTTTCTCCCTGCCCCGATCCCCTAGACTGACAGATCCCTCTTTATTTGCACATATGAAAGACTTTTGCTGATTCTATATTGATGGTACCACTGTGTTACACCAAGCCCGTAACTTTTTTGTATAAGGTTGGACAATCTTTTATTGGACATATGATATAACTCTTGTATTACAACTGTCACTAGTAATCAGAGAATCTGGACTCCAGTTTATATTTCTAATAGAGCCTCCAACCTACCAGGTGCTATTTATATTATTGGAGTATTTTCTTTGTAGAAAGGGGTCTTTAGAGACCTCACAGGTCGTGATTGTCTCTGGAGGGACGTCTTCACTGGGTGATGTAAGAAGCTGGTCATGGCAAAAATGGGCAGCTTATATAGAAAGCTCCAGACCAGACTATATACTTACCTGGCACACTCCCAGATCTCACTTCATCATCACAACCATAGACATCCATCACCTCACAACCACTCTGATAGAAGTCTTGTCACCTTACCATTCTCTTCTATTGCGGTACGACAGAAGGTGAGGGGAATCATACCCGTTAATTTGGGAGACCAATGACTAGGATATAACTAACCCTCTTCGACTAGTGTTGTAGAACTACAAGTGACAAAATGTCCTGTTTATTTCAGTTGAAGCATTCTGGGAATTATAATTCTACAACTAAGGAGAAACTAGATGGCCACAATAACTGGCACAACTTTGAGATTGTGGAAGACAGTTTCCTGTCACAGGTCAAACACCATGGCAAGACAAAGCACGGCAACCAGACTCAAGGTAGTTATACTGCATCAGCAAGGTCTACCAGACAGAGATTTCAAACAACACTGGATTTTAAGATGTGCCGTTCAAGATCTTTTGAAAAAGAACCCAGAAATTGGCAACAATGAGGACAGAAGATGTAGTGTTCGACTAATGGAAGACACATTATGCTTACTGTTCTTCAAAATCAGAAGATGGCACGAAAATGTTTGTACCTGAAAGAGTTAAGAAGACCTATAAAGTACTTGAGTAATTCTAATCCAAGAATAGATAGATATTGCATTATTAAATAATCCCTAAACACAGTTGCTTTTATCCATTTTCCCCTGGACAGTGAACAGTGAAATGACAGCCTTCCCAGGAAATTCTATATGTACGAAGATACACATGTACGAAGATACACATCTTTCCTATACTATATGTGGATGAGCATTTTGTCTGTCCAGCTGTTGAAAACCGTAGCAAGCGGGGATATGTGTTGCCTGAGGCGAACTTCTTAATTGTGTACCCCAGCTCCTGTGCAATAATTACCCGTGTCTGATCATATAAAGACCCGATCTCAGCAGAACTGTCTGGAAATCTCCTACGTCACCACTAGATGGCAGCAGAATTCTTTACTATCCAGAATGTGATATTGAATAACTCCTGGAGGAGATCAAGCAATGGAGTCTCAGGAATAAGACCTGACACAGCTGAGCTTAGTTATTTTTTCCTTTTCGACAATTATTCTGCATAATTTGCACTTTTTGTTTGGTTTTCCTGGCACGATGAGTCTAACATATTTTCACCAATTTAATATCATTTGATATTGGCTACGTTTTTTTTTCCGGACAAATTTAGTATAAAGTGTGACTGTTGTTTTTTACCCCAATCTTCATGCCTCTCACTGAATTTTCAGCATCACCCAGCTGACACAAGAAATGTATGACAGTCAAAGTCCTGGGTTCGTTAAGATCAGCTTTGACCACTTACTGAATGGGGTTTTCCGGTACTTCGGATTGATTGCCTATCTTTACGGCACAGCTAGACGGCTTTTAAATCGGAACCATCTTCGGACCGACCGGTGGCTCTCCCGACATGAGCGTGACGGCTTCATATTTTCTATGCAGCTGTCACGTTTGGGTCGGGAGAGACCCCCGGTCAGTCGGAACATTGTGTTGTGATCTCATTCGGATATATCCGGCAGTCTAAGTGCGCCCTTAAGGTAGACCATCAATACCAGATCGGTGATGGGGTGACACCAGACACCCCCATCGATCAACTGTCATTGGTGCCGGCTGTGCCATATTGCAGAGCAAAACTATACAGCTAAGTCAACGGTTTAGTAGTTGAAGTGGGTTACTGCATATCAAGCCCTCTTCAACCCTATTCGCACCTAAGCACATCCGGCTATTGCCAGCACTGAAAACAGCTGGGGTACCTGATTTTGCAATTTTTGCAATCTCACTAATCTGATATTGATGACCACTCTAGTGGTGCAACTTTTTATGAAAACGATGGGGTGGGCTTAGCCACGACCCATCCCACCCATGCTGCACCTATATTCGTGTAGCTGGCCGGGACTGGTTGTGAAAAAGTCAAAAGTTGAAGGGTTTTTATGCCAGAAAACATAGTATAGACAACTTCATAAATCAGGTCCAGGAACGATTGAGGCATAAATGATGAATTTTTCAGGTGCACTCAGCCAGGAACTTCACAGCTGAGCACAACCTATTTTTCAGAGAGGTCCTGGACTGGTGTAAGAATGCCAAATGTGACAAATTTTAGGCAAAAAGTTTCACGAAAATTTTGTGATTTTTCAAGCAATTTTATGCCACAGTAAATTTTTTATAAATCGTCCACATAACTTTAATTTTTTTTTCTTTTTTTTTTGTTGTCGTTGTGGGACAAGGTTTTTTTTTAGGAATGGTCTAATAGATACAGTATGACAGGCCTTGGGGCTTATTTTAGCTACCGGCTGCAATGGCAATCCATCGGCACCAAACAATCACACTGAGGGGGTGTTGCTGGAGTGAGATTGTTCTTTCTGAAAAGTCAATTAAGAATGACAATTGTTATTGATTTTGTCATCTGAAGAGTTAAATGGCCGAGAATGGCGTCACAATAGGATGTCAACAATATTATACATCCACAGTCGGCTGATAATGGCTCTTGTGCTTGTGCCGTCACTAAATCCTAAAGTGATTGTCTCAAGAACATTTATTACCAATCTCCGTGAATGTACGATTGGCGCGGGTCACACTGATGGACCCTTGCCATCTTGAAAATGGGGTCTATTTCAAAAGTCAAGAAGCTCTTACTCAATAACTGCGGCCCTAATTATTGCCGATGGAATTAAAAATGCTGTAATTGAAGACAGTGTTCAGGGGCGGGGCTTATTAATATGGAACAGCCCATGAGGAGTCAATTTGTGATTGAATTTCCAGAATTACCATATAACAAGCTTTCATGGCTGCCAAATATTAAAAATCTGAACATATATAACCTGCTTCATCCAGAGTGCATCAGCATAATAGATATTTAAATAAAATTACAGGCTGTATCGTTTTTTTGTCACGTAACACCTACTTCTTGTTTTATTTTTTCCCTTTTTCGACCTGCCGCAGTCCCTTTTGTACATTAACATACAGTAGTATGTCTGTGTATATTGCTGAATGATAATGTTTACTCGTGAATTTCAATTAAGATTTTAACACCCGCCTGAGAAAATCTCAGTAATCCTTCAACAAAGGTACAAAATGAGTGCCTGATCCAAGCTCCAGGCTGCTAGCTATGTGTTACATCAGCTTAATATATTGAACCCAGGGGGACTTAGTACTCGGCCTGCGTATAAATGAGATGCAGAGAGCAGCTGTATGTGGAAATCAATGACAGGAATAGCTCAGAGCTGAGGTGCAAGGTTAACTGCTATTGCTTCAGGCCTCCATGCTGACATTCACGTGACTTACAGTAACCTTCAGGGGACACAACAGCGAAAAAAAGTGAAATTTACCCATTGGTTATTAGGGGAGACTTTTCAAAGAATTTACTTTGATAGGCCATCTACTACTGTATGTAAGATCACTGGGGTCAATCTGCAGGACTACTATAAATCTAAGCATGTCCCTCCATTGCTACAAGGGAAACTTTCATATACCGACCTACAAAGATTGTCAGCTAGCCAGGGGGCCAACATGGCAATAATAAAACAGCGGCGGTGAAACATGCAGCCATAGGGACACAACATATTTTTCGAGCATGTCGAAGACACTTGGATAGTAGCACCCGATGACACCTTAACCGAATACATTCACTCATCACTAGCTAAGACATATAACTACAAAGGATGATTATGGTGACACTATAACAATTCTTAATGTTTAATAATTACCATAAAGAAGTAGAAGAAATTAGTAAAGAGAGAGTAGTGCTTAAATAAATGGGTCACTGAACCAGTCATTAGTCATATATCATAGCAGTGTCACATCTAACGTAAGTAACACAGTTATCATGAGTACACAATAAGCATGGTGTTATGAACTTTACGCGCGTTTCGCCTTGGCTTCTTCCAGGGCTGATGGAGGATTCAGAAGATTTCTATGCAAGGAGCTTGCGCTTGCAGCTTTGATGATGTTGAGGTTAAGTTGCTTGTGTTTGGAGAACTGGAGAGCGCACAGTTCAGATATACCTCTGCTCTGAACTATCAATCTTCAGGAGCACACCGCCTCCTGGCAAGTAAGAAACTGAGAAGCAGGGGAGCGGTGTCCTCCTTGAGAAAGCAGACAAAAATAACCCTCAAATCTTACGGGGATCTAGTATTAGGAAAACAGCAATTCTATGTGCTCTCACCCTGTATGATGACCTAAGTGGGCAGTGTCAGACTGGAGTGCCAAGAGCTCACAAGTAACATCAACTCCAGGGCCGCACTCTCCAGTTACATGCAAATATGACTATCCTCATTTGCAAATTTCTATAGCAATAAAATGGGTTGATTTTGAATTAAAAAGGTCAAGCCTTTGTCCGTATATAGTGAATCACCAAGAACTGCTCCTATCAGAGGATGGTGGCCCAGGGACCCACCCGAGAATTCTCCTGCTCTCCTGTCGGCTAGTCCGGCCCTGTAAGTGGGGCACCATACTCTATCTTGGAAGACATGCTACATAACACAATGTGCTATGAATTTTAATTTGACTTTACCACCCATCCAATTAAAATACTGTGTAATACAAAAAAAACTATTTGTATTCAAGGTAAAAATATGCTCATATGCTACCTGTACACACAAAAAAAGAAAAATAATGTAACCCAAAGTTGTAGGAGAAAACATACTAAACAAAAACTAATAATAAAAGTGGACAATCCTTTAAATTTTCAGAGCATTAAGTATGTTTTTACTAGATGTTCTTATCTTGCTCACCATAATATAAGTAGGGGAAACGATCCATCTGGTGACGAGAAGGAGTTCCTCCGCTCCTGTTCACAGTCTACATTTCCCAGCACTGAAGATAAATGATTGTGCAAAGCGTGAGAGGAGCTGTCTGCTCACAACCTGCAGATATATCCAGTCTGCAGGATCCTTTATGCACCCTCCTTGTAATGAATTGGTTTGTGTCTGCTGTTTTATTCATGTCCACCATTGATTTATTCAGCAATTATAAATGGGGATTTCTATTGCCCTGTTACATTTCAGATCAATTATGGGACTTGTAAATCTCTGTCTGCGGGTAAATGACCAAAGCCACAAAGAAAAAAATGATAGGAGATAAGAAGGTGATTGTTAAAAATATTATGCAACTAATTTACCTATTTTGTGGATGTGACGTTACACAGAAAGTATATTATCAGGAGCGTAGCTATAGAAGGTCCAGAGGTAGCAGTTGCAATCGGACCCTTTCCTACATGTGAAGTCACCAGCCGTTACTTTTTCTTTTGACTTACCCTTAAATGAGTGGTGCTAGATGAGCAGCTTGAAAAACAAAAACTAAAAAAAACATGATTTTGTGATACTCTGTTGGGA
>JARQOD010000004.1:22843145-22938010 GCA_033576555.1 Oophaga sylvatica
GATCTTTATGCTGTATGCGTCTATATATACCCAGTGGTTAAGATGTGGACTTTTTGAAAAGTTTTGTCGTCATGATAAGAATTTTTGAAGTCTTTAGGAAAATTAATGGAAGTTTATTGTTGAACACATCTATAGGTACAAGTCCCTGCAAAAACTTCCCGATTCCATACGGCAATCAGACTAGTTCCCTGGATTACCGTCCCATCAGAGAATCTAGTGCCCGTAACTGTAATATTAGGTTTTTCAAGACAAGCATCCAGGCATCTCCTTGTACCATACGCCGGTCATTGTTTGAGAATGGGATACGGCGCTGCTATGAATGACTCTGACCACGATATGATACTAAACCAACTTTTCTTCATAACTTGTGCAAAGGATAAAAGGATTCTACTTCTCAACAAAATATGGGCCATAACAGCCACAATACACAGAATACAAATTATGCAGCCTGAGAGATCTCAAGTGCCAACTTCACGGAAAGAAGAAAGACTATCCCAAAACTATGCCACTCCCTCCCCTATCCGGTACAGGGCCTATCCGGGGTTCAACCCTGACCGTGACACATGGTCCTCTCATGTATATAATCTTACACCCGCCTCCAGCCTTAATTACAATAGATTCCGGGTACCTTGTTTTCCCCTTGATATATGTATATATATATTTACACGACTAATCACTTGAACCAACACAATATGTACACAGTGCACAGTCTTCTTTGTGAGCGCTCAGAGCAGATGCCCTGACAGAATATACTCAACAGTAAACAACTGGATTTGTTATTTGTCATGGTCTATGGAGTTTGTTGTATTGGGTAGTTCTGAGGTTAATCTGGACGGCCTCACTCTGGGATTCTGGGAGGCTTCTTGTGGCCTCATTGTGGGGCCATTCCCTGTCGCTTGTACTCTGACCCTTGGCCGAGTGTGTTTGACCCTGTTGTGACTGTGCCAGTGCTTTGTGCATGTGCTACGTTACGTCTGTCTGGTTCTGATTTGGTTTTGTCCCTGTTACAAGTTTTGCCTGCCCCCTTTGTACTGTGCTGTCCTCTCCATGTTTGACCCCTTGGCTACGTCTGACTCCTGACTACCCTCTGCCTGCTTCTTTTGTACTGTGCTGTCCTCTCCATGTATAACCCCTTGGCTACATCCTGACTACCCTCTGCCTGCTTCTTTTGTACTGTGCTGTACTCTCCATGTATGACCTTTTGGCTACGTCCTGACTATCCATTCTGTCTATGCCCTTTGGTAACTTTGTCCCGTAGTTACCCTTCTAGGAGTTTTCCCTCAACTCCTAGCTCTCTGGAGTTTATGCCACGCCCCCAGCAGTCACATGCTTCAGGTCCTGTTTGTCTGAAGCACACATCTTCACCACTGCTACTCCCCTCCACAGGTATCTTTGGGCACAGTGTGTTTTACTCAGAACACGCGCACTGGCTCAGTGAGCAAGTGCAGTGTGGTGTTCCTGATATTATTCTGACGTCTGGCCACTGGATTTAATCAGCTTTCTAGGTCACCAAATCCTCTGATACAGGTGCAAGTGAGGATTCAGATCAGTCCCAGCAGTACTTCATGGAGCTCTCCTACGGCATTCACGTTTTACCAGAATCTCGATATACAGTAGTTCACACAGTCTCTATCAGTCCATATGCAATCTCAGTAACAGGAATATTCTTGGAGATGCTGCGAGTCCTATCTAACTCTCCCTAACTAACTAAACAGTTGGTGACCAGTAACACATCTCATTTTACTCAACGGAGTTACTCCCTCTGAATCACACCATCCAATTTGAATCACTTCAGGCTCTCGATCCTTCTCAGTCTCTCAGGCAGGGCTCCTTCTCTTCATTTTACCTCAGGAGCTCTAATCTCCAAAACACTTCCTGTTTCCAGAAATTTCTCCTCTTGTTCCAAATTGACCTCTAGTGGCTGAACTAAATTACTGCAACATCATTTCTTATAACAGGCAACATTAACATGCTACAAATCAAACATTGCTGCATCATGTTGCTGTGTAGAGAATCCATAGTCTCACTGCTTTTGCATTAAAGAATCCATAGTCTCACTGCTCTTACAGTAAAGAATCCATAGTCTCACTGCTCTTACAGTAGAGAATTCATAGTCTCACTGCTCTTACAGTAAAGAATCCATAGTCTCACTGCTCTTACAGTAGAAAATCCATAGTCTCACTGCTTTTACAGCAAGGAATCCATATTCTTACTGCTTTTACATTGAAGAATCCATAGTCTCACTGCTCTTACAGTAGAAAATCCATAGTCTCACTGCTCTTACAGTAAAAAATCCATAGTCTCACTGCTCTTACAGTAAAGAATCTGCATCTGTGATTATGAGTAAACCTTCTTTCCTCTAGATGTAGAGGATGCCTTTTTGTCACTTTACTCTAGTATGGAATGCATAGAAGTAAGTAGAGTCCAATTGTGTATGTTTCTCCTTTCATATCAAGGCATATGGCAGTATTTTCTGTCATAGTTATGTAACACCATCATGGGCACCATACAGCTGAGATGCTTTTTCTTTGAAACTTGCTTGCAATATAGAATATTGCTTCTATATGAAGACATACTGATACACCATACAATATTATATGGGTAGATACAGTGATGCATGGACTCTCTGTGCTTCTGTATAGCCCCTCTGCACATGAGGCCTATGAAATTGTTAAATAGAAATTAAGCATGCCAAAAGGCTTCATTTTGTTAGGACAATCTGGCAGGACTAACCCACAAAAGGTACCGGGCTTAAGCTAGCCCTTTCAGAAGTGGCTGTAAGGATTCCGGATTTTCCATTGAGCCTGTTTGCCCTTGTGCAAGATGGAGTTCTGTACCTCGCCCTGTCCTGGAACTTCCTCTCTGTTCTGCTATTTTACTCTGGCTCAGGAGATCTTCCTTGCCTGAGTATTTTGTTGCTGCTGGCTTCTGAGCTTCCTCCTGGTCTGCTTCTGGAGATCCTGCTGTAAGGTTCTTTGTCTCTGTTGACATGTTCCTTGAAACTCAGTTTTCCGTCGGCCATTTTGCTTTCTGTCTTTCTGCAGCTCTTGCCCTCAGTTAATATGGAGTTTCCAGTTTTCATGTTCCCGCCCTGATTCTTCCCTCTTGCTTCTTAAGCAGCCTCAGCTGAACAATCAGTGCTCCTGAATCAAGCCTCAGTCAGTCTGTGACCTGACTCCTGGAAGCCTTGGACTTGTACTCCAGCTATTCCCTACTGAGGAACCTTGGAACACTTTTGGACTCTGGAAACCTGCTGTTTGGTGAATCCATGTTTGCAGAGGAATTACGGTACAGAGAAGAGATCCTGAACCTGCTTTGGAGATTTATTGTAGTGCTTGAAGTTACTCTGGCCTGCTGTGTCTACTGACTCTGTTCCTGCAAACTGTGTGAACTTTTCAGCATGCTTGTATGAAGTAATACAAGTCATTTCATTTCAACCTATGTCTCCTGTGTTTTCCTCGCACCCAAGCACAAGACGCTATAGGAACTGTACACTATACATGACAAGATTCAGGAGCCAATGTTTAGTGTCTGCTGGGTCTGGGAAAGCCGTGTCTGCTGTGACTGTGGATATCAGATGTCCGTTTAAATACCTTATGTGATGACAGTGGTTGTGACTTCTCACAACCATTCCAGGTGAGCGCATTCCCTTAAAATTTTACTCTGCAGTGTTACCACAGGTAAACACTATTGTTTTTTTTTTTTTTTCCTCTTCTCCTTCCAGCATTTCTGCCTTAAAAGATCTGGAAGATGGAGGCCCGCATAAAGGAGCTTTGCGGAGTGACTGATACAATCCTTGCAGATATACAGACTATAAAGACCCGTTTTGCAAGCCTACAGGACCTCACTAATCATAATTTGCAAGTGTTTGGACAGACTACCCAGGAATTGCGAGCCAGGATTGAGGCTCTAGAGGAACGAGCCCAGGCTCCTGCCATAACCCCGAGTTCTGGGATCCCCAAATTACCTCCTTTTCGTTTTGGCGGTGAACGTGAGAAATTCAGGGGATTTATTAATCAATGCAATTTATTTTTCTCTGCACATGCTTCACAATTTCCCACTGAACGATCCAAAGTGCTTACTATAATCATGTTGCTTACCAATAAGGCTTTGATGTGGGCAAACCCTCTGATTGAGACTGAGTATGATTGTTTGAATCACCTTGATGCTTTTATTTCAGCCATGGGGCAGGTGTTTGATGACCCCAATCGAGGTGCAACAGCTGAAGCAGCCATGTTAACTTTGCGCCAAGGTAAGCGTTCAGTAGCCGAATATGCCTGGATTTCAGGAGATGGGCTCTTGATACCACTTGGGACACTTCCGCTAAGAAATCTATTTTTCGGAAAGGGTTGTCTCCACTGATTAAGGATGAACTTGCTCCTGCCGACCCTCCCACTGCGTTAGGTGACTTTATTAACTATTGTATTCGTATTGATGCTCGTCTGACTGAACGCAGACAAGAGAGATGGTTCGAAAATAATCGCACTAATCTTTTACTACCTCCCTCCTCAGCTAAGGAACCTTTGAGTAGGATCACAAGGGAACCAGAACCTGAACCCATGCAGGTGGACTCTTTACAAAGACGGGTTAGTGATGCACGCAAAGAACATCGTATAAAGGAAAATCTATGTTTCTACTGTGGTAAGTCAGGGCACTTCATTATAAACTGCCCCAGCCGTTCTCGTAAGACTACTGCAGCAGTCATTCACTGTGAGTGTTGCGAGAGGAGCTCTGTCATGTCCGAGCCTCAGGCTCCAGAGAGATCTGCTGCAAGAGATCTTGATTTCTCGGACTTAAACTCTGTTAGTTCTGGGGACGATGACGGTATAAACGCTGCAATTTTTCAAGTTTCCTCAGCGATGTCCCAGCTGAGTTGTAAAAGAAACAATTCTCATTGCTTCCTTTCCATCAAACTCTGGGTTGACTCAGTCTGGGTGTCTAGCTCTGCTATGATCGACTCAGGAGCAAGTGGAATTTTATGGATATCTCCTTTGCTCTGAAACAGGGGATACGTTCAGTGAAGAAGGCTACTCCAGTACAGATGGAGACTGTGGATGGCTCTCTACTGACTTCTGGACCAGTGGATCAAGAAACAGAGCCTTTGAGGGTCCTTATGGGTAAAGATCATCAGGAGAAAATGTCTTTTATGCTTATCTCTTCTCCCCACTTTCCCATTATTCTAGGGCTACCATGGCTGCAGGCGCAGAATCCTACGATTAACTGGGAGACCAAGGAATTACACTTTCCGGAGAAACAGATGAGTCAAGGAGTTTCAGCTTGCTCTGTTCCTAAAGGAACCATGTCAGTCCCTGAACTACCAGCGTATACCAGGACTATGTGGATTTATGTGACAAGAAGAACGCTGATCAGCTTCCTCCTTACCGTCCACATGATTGTCCAATTGAATTATTGCCTGGAGCCGAGATACCTTTTGGTAAGATCTACCCCCTAGCGGGGCCCGAGCTAAAAGCTTTGAAGATTATATAGACGAAAATTTAGCCAAGGGCTTCATACGCCCCTCTTCATCTCCCGCAGGTGCACCCATCTTCTTTATGAAGAAGAAAGATGGATCTCTGAGACCCTGCATAGACTATAGGGAACTCAATAAGGTTACTATTAGAAAGCGTTATCCATTGCCTTTAATCCCTGAGTTGTTGGAGAGAGTGCGGCATGCCAAAATTTTCTCTAAACTGGATCTCCGTGGGGCCTATAACTTGGTCCGTATTAGACCTGGGGATGAATGGAAGACTGCTTTCAGGTCACGCTATGGACACTTTGAATATCTAGTTATGCCTTTTGGTCTGAGTACCGCCCCAGCCACTTTCCAACACTTCGTGAATGATATCTTCAGGGATCTCCTAGATACATTTGTGGTGATTTATCTGGATGATATTCTAATTTTTTCTAACTCCACAGAGGAACATCATGGACATGTGAGAATGGTCTTAGAACGCCTAAGACAAAACCATCTCTACATCAAACTTGAAAAGTGTGAATTCCATAGGACCGAAATTCAATTTCTGGGGTATGTACTATCTACGCAAGGGATTAGTATGGATGGAAGCAAGACCCAAGCCATCAAGGATTGGCCAATTCCTAGAAATGTGAAGGAGGTGCAGCGCTTCATCGGGTTTGCCAACTTCTATAGACGTTTCATTAAAAATTTTTCTGAGGTAGTGTCACCTATCACCCAACTTACCCGGAAACAGTCTAGGTTCTCCTGGACCCCGCAAGCTCAGGAAGCATTTTCCTGTTTAAAGGATAAATTTACCACCGCACCTATCTTAGTACATCCCAACCCGAGCTTGCCTTCATAATAGATGTGAATGCTTCAGACTGTGCCGTTGGAGCTATACTCTCTCAGAGAACAGGTGAGAAGAATGTCTTGCATCCCTGTGCCTTCTTTTCCCAGCAGTTGTCTTCGGCTGAGAGGAACTACGATGTGGGCAATAGAGAATTGTTGGCCATTATTGCCGCCTTCAAGGAATGGAGACACCTTCTTCAGGGAGCTGCACAGCAAATAGTCGTCCTGACAGACCATCGTAACCTTGAATTTATCAGGTCGGCTAAGTGCCTGACTCCTCGCCAGGCTCGCTGGAATCTTTTCCTAAACCAATTTAATTTTGTCATTTCTTATAGACCAGGATCGCGCAATGGAAAGGCTGATGCACTCTCTAGGATTCATTCAGCAGAGACACGTCCACTTACTCCTCCTAAGACTATTCTTCCTGACTCTAGATTCCTGGGAGTGATTCATAATCAAGACCTACTTAAGGACATCAAGGAAGCATACCATGCGGATTCTTTGTTGGCTCAACCCCCAAGGGACGTAAGTCTTGTCTTTAAGAATGGTGTGTGGATTCAGGGACAACGTCTGTATATACCTGAAACAGTCAGATTGAGAGTATTGCAACTCATCCACGATTCCAAGATAGCCGGGCATAGGGGAATTCTAAAGACACAAGAATTTCTTTCTCGTTTCTTTTAGTGGCCCACTTACAGGAAAGATGTCTTAAACTATGTCACTTCATGTGAAGTCTGTGCAAGATGCAAAACACCTCGCTCCTCACCAACTGGTCTGTTGCAACCTCTTCCCACCCCGTCCCGCCCGTGGGGATCCATTTCTATGGACTTCATTGTGGAGTTACCAACCTCTCAAGGGAAGAACACCATTCTAGTGGTGGTTGACCGTCTAACAAAGGCAGCTCATTTTATCCCTTGTGTCGGCTTACCCACTGCAAAACAGACATCAGACTTGATGATTAAGAATGTGTTTCGCTTACATGGAGTACCGGATGAGGTCATTTCGGATCGAGGGGTGCAATTCACTTCAAGGTTTTGGCAAAATTTCTGTGCCGCATTGGACATTAAAGTAAACCTTTCTTCTGCTTTTCATCCCCAGACTAATGGACAGACAGAACGAACCAATCAGACCCTGGAGCAGTATCTCCGCTGCTTTATCTGCCACCTACAAGATGATTGGGTGGATCTACTTCCACTGGCTGAGTTCTCTTATAACAACTCTCAGAGCGCCTGCACTAAGCAGTCTCCTTTTTACTCCAATCTAGGTTATCATCCTAACATTCTTCCTCGATTTCCCATAGATACGCCCTTGCCGGCAGTGGCTGAAAGAATCACTTCTTTACAAAAGAATATGGATCTTCTAAAGGAAAATCTAGAATTGGCTCAGGAAAGGTACAAGAAAGCAGCAGATAAATTTTGTAAACCTGCACCAGCTTTCAAGGTAGGAGATTTGGTCTGGCTGTCAACCAGAAATCTTAAATTAAAGATTCCATTGTCTAAATTGGGACATAAGTACATTGGACCTTATAAGATCAGTAAGATTATAAGTGCTGTTGCTTGTCGTCTTCAACTGCCCAGAACTATGAGAATCCACCCTGTCTTTCATGTATCCCTACTAAAGGCTGCAACACCCAATACGTTTCCTGGACGTTCTTCTCCTTGCCCTGACCCAGTGCTGGTCGATGGTCAGGAAGAATTTATGGTGGAAAGGATTCTAGATTCCAGGTTGTACAGAAATCAGTTGCAATATTTGATTAAATGGCAGGGCTACCCAGTGGAGGACAACTCATGGGAACCAGTCAATAATGTAAATGCTCCTCGTCTGCTCCGCCAGTTTCATCAGAGGTACCCTGACAAGCCTGGTCTGAGGTCATCCGGAGGTTGTCCCTAAGGGGGGAGTAATGTAAGGTTCTTTGTCTCTGTTGACATGTTCCTTGAAACTCAGTTTTCCGTCGGCCATTTTGCTTTCTGTCTTTCTGCAGCTCTTGCCCTCAGTTAATATGGAGTTCCAGTTTTCATGTTCCCGCCCTGATTCTTCCCTCTTGCTTCTTAAGCAGCCTCAGCTGAACAATCAGTGCTCCTGAATCAAGCCTCAGTCAGTCTGTGACCTGACTCCTGGAAACCTTGAACTTGTACTCCAGCTATTCCCTACTGAGGAACCTTTGAACACTTTTGGACTCTGGAAACCCGCTGTTTGGTGAATCCATGTTTGCAGAGGAATTACGGTACAGAGAAGAGATCCTGAACCTGCTTTGGAGATTTATTGTAGTGCTTGAAATTACTCTGGCCTGCTGTGTCTCCTGACTCTGTTCCTGCAAACTGTGTGAACTTTTCAGCATGCTTGTATGAAGTAATACAAGTCATTTCATTTCAACCTATGTCTCCTGTGTTTTCCTCGCACCCAAGCACAAGACGCTATAGGAACTGTACACTATACATGACACCTGCTGCTGCTGCTCATTACTCGGTGCTCTTCCTCCACTTACAGCTGCCTTCAGTCCTCTGTGTGGCTCCTTGATCCTGGCAAGTATTACTTATTGTCCGGACTTCTAGTGTGGAGCTACTCATCTCTAGAACTGCTGTGGTCAGTAAGAGATTCTGACATAGTTATCTCCTTCTCGGATGGTGTTCTGTGTGGGCTGCGTTGCTGGACTTGAGCGGGACTTTTCAGCCCTAAAAGGTACAGTTAGTAACCTTCTCCTGTTAATGCTCCACCTGTGTAATGCTGAACTTCTGCGTTAAGTGTTATGCGCATTCTTGCTCATATTATTGCTGGACTTCTACATTAAGTGCTGTGCACACTCTTGCTCATATTATTGCTGAACTTCTACGTTAAGTGCTGTGTGCACTCTTGCTTATATTATTGCTGAACTTCTTCGTTAAGTGCCATACGCACTCTTGCTCATATATTTGCTGGACTTCTACGTTAAGTGCCGTACTTACTCTTGCTTCATATTACTGCTGGACTTGTGCGTATTACCAGTCACGCCCCGCTATTCTGTTTACTTTTAATTTCTATATTGTGCTTAGCACTTCGCTACTATTGCAGGAAGATCTCTGTTAAATTTGGTTAATTTTTTATTTTGCTCAATACACTTGTTTGCCTCAGCTTTGGTCTCAGTTTCGTTTTATCCCATGCAATTAGATTCCATAGTACCCACATAATTGTTACAGTGGCCATTCCCCATCCATATACTTTTATTTTTACTTTTCCTGTGTTGGCTTTATCCACAAGTAATAAATGCAAAATATTAGTTCTGTGGACTGCAAATCCCTTTCTCATCTCTCGCGTAACAGCACAGCTTCATTCCTGTACTGATTTACCTTTTTCAGCCAATAAGGGATTATTTCCTCCCTTGTGTTCCCTTTTGTGATTCCCTTTATTGATGAATCTGTCAATGCCCTGTGCTTTTATGCATTCCTCACAGCTACAGCCACACAGCCACAATGATCTGATAGCCCTAATTATTTAATGTTTTATCCTCTCTCCACGCTTAGATCTGTTATACACATCCTCCATCCTCTCCCCCTGACAAAAATATCAATCAAGAGCAAAGAGAGCAGTCAAAACTAGTGGTAATTTGCTGTGGGATCTATTTCAGAAGCAACAGGACAACCGGCTATGTGAAGGAGTTACACAGACTCTACACAGCAAGATGATAGGAAAATGTGTGATGAAGACTAATTAGAAAGTTGCTTAATTTTCCATTTAGGAAACAAATGTCCCCAAAAAAAATGAGTGCAAACTTTTCCATAGCCTGAAAGTTAACTTGACAGTGTTTTTATGAAGACGACATCCACAGAATAAGGGGAGACCTCTCAGACTTCTATAAAAGTTAGAAAGCCTCCCAAAAAACAGACTTTTCTTGTACACGATTGTTGTGAATGGGTTTGAGATGAGTTCTGAGCAGAGGCTTCCTCTGGTGGTTACAAGCGGTGCTGGTCTGTCCAGTGAAGATTGTGAGGACTGGGAATCAGGTGTTACTGACTGGTCTTATATAAGGGAGTCATCTTCCCATCAGGGTTGCCGGTGATCAATTGTTCTGGTCTGAATCCTTCATTCCTGTTTCCCTTGTAGCCTGCTGTGTCGTGTCTGCATCTCCTGCTAACAGATAAGACATTTTCTTCTTTTTGTTTTTGTGCTATATTTTTGCATTTTGTCCTGCACTTCTGTGGGGGCCTTCAGGGTCCCCTCCGGGGGCTTTTGCCCTCTCAGTTTAGTTCAGCCACTGATGTTTGTACTTTTGCTTTTTCCAGTTTTTTCAGTGGCTGCTGTTTTGATTTTGTTACACCAGAGAACTAATTTAGGTGGAAGAGGTCGTGTGACCTCAGGTGTTTTTGAAATTAGTAGAGTTGGTGCTTTTCAGGGTTTTCTGGGATTGCAGTGAGTGCCCTTCCTATCCTTTTCTGTTTAGTTAGTTTGGGCCCCAGCGTTTGCTCATACTATTTTCTTTCTGTGTCAGTATTTCATCTTGTCTAACCGCCATTACTTGTTTGGGGGCTTTCTATTATCTTTGGGGTTCTGCTCCGGGGCAGATAGCTTTCCTATTTCTATCTTTAGGTGTAGTTAGTTTCTCAGGCTGTGACGAGGCGTCTAGGACCAACGTAGGAACACTCCACGGCTGCCTCTAGTTGTGGTGGTTAGTCAGGGTACTGCAATCTCATAGATTCCAACTGCTCTGGTGTATTTCCTTTTTTACCTGCACTCCTCAGCTACCGAAACATAACACACGATGCTAGGATTCTCTGCAATCATAGTGTCCTGGAAATGTGAGTATTGAACATGTTGACAGTGTGTAATCTGTATACGTTCTGATGGTGGCTTGCATCATGAATGAGACAGACACATTATTGGACCTCAATGCAAAATCTGTAACAGAGCCTCTTACCTACCATGTTCCCTGTATGATATTGGTGGCATGTTATATGGAGGAGGCTCTTGGACCTTTTTGGGTGTCAAGTCCTGATGTTGTTTCTGCACTTTCTATAGCTACACCACTGACTGAGATGTATGATCACATCTTTTTGGGGTCTCTGGATTTAAGCATCAACCTAAAAGTATCCTGAGCCTATCCATTGCTATAATACAGCCAGACACCCCACTCCCATCCCCTTTGTTAGATTAATTAATGAAGTGATAAATTATTTGCTATAACACATGCATTTTGCATTAGACAAGTCTTGGTTAATGTTTTTATAAAATGATCAAGTTCATGAGCTAATTTCCTCAGCAAAATGGGTCATGTCTCTACTTCTAGCACAGTGAATGGAAGTTAAGCAGGTAATTAACCAGACAATATATGAAGCAGAGATCTGATTCATTAAACACTAGTGGCTTTTTATCTTGTGCTCTGAAGACATTGCTATCTTTCATCCACAGGATAGGTGATAATTGTATGATCGTTGGGACCAACAATCAGTGGTAGAACTAGAGCCGTATGTACCACAGGCAATATTTGGACTTGTCCCACCCCACCTCGCCAGCATGTTGCTCAAATGCGTGGGCCCCATCATCATTGATAGAGTTTGTGTTAGCCATTCATAAAACAGTAATACAAATACGATATAATATATATTATAATAATATAATGTATTGGCATATGCAACAGATTAGGACTTATTATAAGGAAAAGGAGGACTTTATGCTGACCTGACAATAGATGGCGATGTTGTGTAACGTTTCCTTCTGTTTAATGTATTGTATAAGAAATAGTCTCACTTGTAGTTTCACTTTCGTTTTGTTCCTGTTTTCCTGATGCAATGCTGAAATGACTGTGCATTATTCTTTTACCTCATGTTGTTAGAAGTAAAAGCTTGTTATCCCATGCAGCCTGCTCTGTGAAGTTTTCTACTGCAAAGGTGTGGATTCAGAAGCTGTGCAGCATAATATATGTCAAGAGAAGACATTGCGCAGAAAGAATGAGCGGAAGTCGGGACACAGCCCTGCCCTTCTGGGACAGTGGAACTGTCCCTTCAAACAGGACAGTCCTACTGAATTCAGGACGGTTGGAAGTGATAGACTGATAGACTGCTGTGCTGCATTGATCCAAGATTGAGGAACCTACAATACGGCAGTTTTCCGCGTGTTCTGTTTATGTTCCATCATTAACATAAAATTATATCTACAGCTATTAGAAGGTTCAATATATGAGGATGATGATACGAGGCTTGAAAGACTCTGGATTAAGTGGTTTTCAGTGTTCTCTTTTTGAGAGACTTAGATTTTGTTTTTCCTATGGCTGAGTCATGTCTTCAGCACTACTGTAACTATTCTTTGCGACCACCGGGTGGCAGAATTGGTTTATTTAAGCGTAGTTATTCCATGCAGTGTGAACTGGCTCTACCGTAACTCAACAATCACATCTGCAATGACAACACCCAGACACACCAGATACCCAGAGAATCCAGACACCAGAGAATCCAGACACCACAGATCCCAAGCACCAAGAATACCAGATACCAAGACACTGGAACTCTCAGAAAGACCCTGGTGAATGCAGAAGAATTCTTCAGTGCAAGTCTCTCCAAACAAGTAAGATAAGTTAAAATGACAAGTAGCACAGAGCTAAAACTCACAGTAGCTAAACTGAATGATGAGAACTATCAGCTATGGAAATTCAAAGTAGAGATGTTATTGTCTAAAGATGATTTATGGGAAGTAATCACTACTGATAGACCTGATCAAGATAATCAGACATGGGATCAGAAAAATAGACAAGCGAGAGCCACCATTAGCATATTAGTGGATGATGCTCAATTAATACATATAAGAAACAGCGAAAGGAATGTGGGAAGCATTAAGAAAGCTATATGAAAGACACAGCTTAAATCACAAGTTATTTTTATTAAGAAAGCTTTACAGTATGAGACTAAGTGCAGATAGTGACATGCAGAAGCATATATTCTCAATGATGGAAGTGATATCACAGCTAAGATATTAAAGAAAGTCATATAGCAGCTATATTGTTGTGCAATTTACCAGATTCGTATACAGCTTTAATAAATGCACTAGAGACAAGACCTGAAACAGACATTACATTAGAGTTTGTGAAAACAAGACTCATAGATGAATATCAGAGAAGAAAAGAACAAAGCAATAATTCTTCTACTGAAAAGGACAGTGAAAACGCTCTTAAAGCTACCAGAATTTAAAAAACCCTATAATAAAGAGACAAGAGAATGCTTCAGATGCAAGAAAAAAGGTCATTTAAAGAAAGACTGTACCATATGGAAAGCAGAACAACAAAACTTACAACATAAAAAGCATACACAGAAAGTAAAAAACACAATTTCCGATTCGTGTGAGAATAATTGGAATGGCACATTCAAAATAACAGACAAGAAATCATCACTTGGTTGGTTTATTGATTCAGGAGCAACGAGTCATATGACAAATGACAAGAATTTCTTTACTGATCTTGATTTAGATAAGAAAGAAGCCATTTATCTTGTAGATGGAAGCAAAATAACCGCAGAAGGTATCGGACAAGGTATGCTAAATTGTTCAAACAAGTTCGGACAAGATTCAAGGATACTTGTATAGGATGTGTTGTATGTTTCAAAATTGGAAGGCGGATTGTTATCTGTGAAACGTTTAACAGCAAAAGGACTTAGAGTAAAATTCAAAGACAATGAGTGTGCAATTATTGCAGGAAACAAGATGATAACCAAAGTCAAGGCAGATGAACAATTCTATCATTTTGACAAACCAAAGGAACAGATGAAGGTATGTACACATGATCACAAAAACTGTATTCACATGTGGCATAGACGTCTAGGACATAGACACCCGGACAGTATAAGGGAACTACAGAGAAAAGAATTGACAAAAGACTTAAAGATATCAGATTTCTCAATTAGCATAAGATGTGAATGTTGTATAAAATCCAAAGCCACAAGGATATCTGTTCCAAAAGAAGGTGAGATGAAAAGCGAAAAACCACTTGATTTGGTGCATACTGACGTATGTGGACCATGAAAGTGACTACATCAGGAGGCAATAGATACATGTTGACTTATATAGACGACTACTCAAGATACACAGTCATATACTTAATTAAGAACAAAAGTGAAGTTTTTGATAAACTTGTAGACTATGTAACAAGATCAAGTAACAAATTTCAAAGGAAGCCAATTGTCATCAGAAGTGATAATGGAGGTGAATTTACAGGTCACAGAATAGAAGACTACTTAAGACAAAATGGAATAGAACATCAGAAAACTGTTCCATACACACCTGAAAAAAATGGAAGTAGCAGAAAGGAAAAACAGAACTCTAACAGAAATGATGAGATGTATGCTGACAGATTCTAAACTACCAGAGAAATATTGGGGTGAGGCAGCAATGACGGCTACATATCTACAGAACCGACTTTTTTCCAGAAAACTGAAGAAAACTCCATATGAACTGTGGCAAGGTATGAAACCAAGTGTCAATCATTTAAAAGTTTTTGGATGTAAAGTTTTTATATTCATTCCAACAGAAAAACGTTCCAAACTTCAAAACAGATCCATGGAAGGAATATTCGTTGGATATAGAGAAAACTGCAAAGGATATAGAATCTTAGGCCTCTTTCACACATCCGTTTTGCGCCTAACGGCGCCCCCGGCATTTTGCCGCAGCGCCGCATCCGGCAACTAGTATGTAAAACCGGATGAGACGCATCCGGTTTTTTGCCGGATCCGTTTCTGTGCTCCGGGAAAAAAAATGATCTGTCTCATCCGGTGTATCCGGTTTTGCATCCGTTTTCAACAGAATTCGCCGGATCCGGTTTTTAAAAACACCCTTTTTTGGGGTTCCAAATATGATTGGCTACTGTAATCCTATATATACACTGTTCCTACAGCCCATCTTTGACAGGTTGTAGAGGAGCAAGGTGCAGGTTGGAGAGAAGAGCAAGTAGCAAGTTATTGGCGAACATGGATGTCATTATTGGCAATATCTTCAGGAATCTGGTGGATTTTACTGCAGAGGCGAATCGCTTGAGGTTTATAGTTATGGAGAAGGAGCGAAAGATCGAGCAGCGCATTATGCGTCAGCGCCAGCGAAGACGACGCCGTATGTGGATCCACCCCATCACGGCACAGAGATTAACTCGTGGTGTGTATTCTACACTGAACATGGAGCTGCGAGAAAATCCAGAGAAATTTTTTGCCTATCTGCGTATGAATAAAGAAAACTTTGACGATTTGCTGGAGCGTGTTGGAGACCAAATAAAAAAATCGGACACCTATTGTCGGTTCTCGATTTCTCCGGCGGAGCGTCTCATGGTCACTATAAAGTAAGCTATATGTATTGGATCTGTTTGCTTGAGCACACTTGTAATTTTATAATTTATTTAACATCACAGGACAACAAGGGAACCATATCAGTAGACAAAAATTTTTATAAAACAGTGTTTTTCATTGATGTTATTATTTTTGGTATCTCCAATAGTTATAGCTGAGTTCTGGTATGTAATGCTGCGTTTCTGAAATAATTTTTATTTTCTATTTTGTTTTCAGATTTCTGGCAACTGGCGAAATGCTGTCATCGCTCCATTTCCAGTATCGCCTGGGAATATCAACGCTATCAGGGATATTAAAGTACACTAGTCGTGCTCTGTGGGACTGTTTGGTTGGAGAATTTCTTCCAGAGCCAACAACAGAGCGGTGGCTTCAAATAGCGGACCAGTTTCTCTGTATCTGCCAGTTCCCCAATTGCCTGGGCGCTGTTGATGGCAAACATATCGGCATTCAAAAGACTTCAGGAACCGGATCAGAATTCTACAACTACAAAAAATATTTTTCAGTCGTCCCGATGGCTATTGCAAATGCGGAGTACAAGTTTATTGCGGTGGACATTGGGTCTTATGGACGGTCCAATGACTCTCAAGTGTTTAAACTTTCTGCTATGGGCTGTAAACTGTACGGAAACACTTTTCAGTTTCCCCCCCCTAGACCACTGCCTCAAACCTCAGGGCCACCGATGCCATTCGTTTTTGTGTAGGTGATGAGGCATTCCAACTGTCCGAACACCTCTTGAAGCCGTACGCCAGCAGAGGATTAACACATACCAAGAGAATTTTCAACTACTGCCTCACAAGAGCCAGACGGATGGTGGAGTGTGCCTTTGGGATTATGACAGCTAAATGGCGTGTCCTTTTGACTGCAATAAACTTGAAGACCGAGACTGTGGATGATGTTGTTAACCCCTTACTGCCATCGGACGTACTATCCCGTCCATGGTACCTGGGCCCGTATGACCGGGGACGGGATAGTACGTCCAGCCCTTTAATGCGACATTGCGACTTAAGTCGCAATGATCGCATTAAAATTCCGACGCCATCTTACCTCAGGAGAGATGGCGCCGGCATCCCGGGGTCTGTCACCGCCCACCCTCACTCCCGATCGCTGTGATTGGCTGTTCAATTCTGAACAGCCAATCGCAGCCTTTCTCACTGTTTCAGCCAATCCGATGGGCTGAAACAGTGAGATCCCAGGCTAGAATCGAGTACCGATGTACTCGATCCTAGGCCTGGGCATAGAAAGGAGCAGACCCCCCTGGATTGGCGCGATCGCCGATCACATCGATCGCGCCAATCGCAGGGCACAGCCGCGGTGTATCCGCGCTGTGCCCTGCCTGTACCTGCCTGGATCGGTGCAGTAATAGCACCGATCCTAGGCCGGAGCCTAGGACAGGCCCAGTAGGGCCTGCAGCTGCTGATTGGCGCGATCGATGTCATCGACGATCGCGCCAATCACAGGGCACAGCAGCGGTGTGACCGCTCTGTGCCCTGCTTCCTGACCTGCCGGTGACCTGCCTAGGAATCGGAGCAGTGAGCTCCGATTACTAGGCCGGTGCCTAGCAACCGGCAAAACAAGGGTCTCCTCTAATTGGTGGGATCGATGTGATCATCGATCCCACCAATGACAGGTCACAGCAGCGATGTGACCGCTCTGTGACCTGTCTGCAAACTGGATCTGACCTGTCTGACCGCACTGCAGGGGTCCTCACACTTGCTGAGGATTCCTGCAGTGCGGTCACACGCCAGATCTCCTCCTGTGCTGGGCCTTGTGGTGCCACAGTAGCCTGTGACACCACAACTCCTGCTGAAGAAAGAAGAGAGAAGAAAAAAGAGAGAAGAAAGAAGAGAGAAGAAAGAAGAGAGACTACAAACGTGAGTTTTTGAGCCCCGATCCCTGCCCGATCCACCCCAATCCCCCCATTCCCCCTCCCCCCTTCCCTTTCCCCCTCTTTTTACCCCCCCTTTGCACACATTTAGCAGCCGCCGAGCGTTGATTGGTGACGCAGTTCACCGATCAACACTCGTGCTCGTTTTTCTTTTGCACCCCCCTCGTGCGCACTTCCAGCAGCCGCGGAACTTTGATAAGTGACACCAGTCACTTATCAGAGCTCGTTCCTGCAGTTTTTTTTTTTTCACTCCCCTTTCCGCCACTCCTGTGCGCACTTCCAGCAGCTGCGGAACTTTGATAAGTGACACCAGTCACTTTTCAGAGCTCGTTCCTGCAGGTTTTTTTTTTTTTTTCACCCCACTTTCCGCCACTCCCGTGCGCACATCTAGCAGCCGCGGAACTTTGATAAGTGACACCAGTCACTTATCAGAGCTCGTTCCTGCAGTTTTTTTTTTTTCACACCACTTTCCGCCACTCCCGTGCGCACATCTAGCAGCCGCGGAACTTTGATAAGTGACACCGGTCACTTATCAGAGCTCGTTCCTGCCGTTTTTGTTTTTTTTTTTCACTCCCTTTCCGCCACTCCTGTGCGCACTTCCAGCAGCCGCGGAACTTTGATAAGTGACACCAGTCACTTATCAGAGCTCGTTCCTGCAGTTTTTTTTTTTTTTCACTCCCTTTCTGCCACTCCTGTGCGCACATCCAGCAGCCGCGGAACTTTGATAAGTGACGCCAGTCACTTATCAGAGCTCGTTCCTGCAGTTTTTTTTTTTTTCACCCCACTTTCCGCCACTCCCGTGCGCACATCTAGCAGCCGCGGAACTTTGATAAGTGACACCGGTCACTTATCAGAGCTCGTTCCTGCCGTTTTTTTTTTTTTTTCACTCCCTTTCCGCCACTCCTGTGCGCACATCTAGCAGCCGCGGAACTTTGATAAGTGACACCGGTCACTTATCAGAGCTCGCTCCTGCCGTCTTTTTTTTTTTCACTCCCCTTTCCGCCACTCCTGTGCGCACATCCAGCAGCCGCGGAACTTTGATAAGTGACACCAGTCACTTATCAGAGCTCGTTCCTGCATTTTTTTTTTTCACTCCCCTTTCCGCCACTCCTGTGCGCACATCCAGCAGCCGCCGCGGAACTTTGATAAGTGACACCAGTCACTTATCAGAGTTCGTTCCTGCAGTTTTTTTTTTTTCACTCCACTTTCCGCCACTCCCGTGCGCACATCTAGCAGCCGCGGAACTTTGATAAGTGACACCGGTCACTTATCAGAGCTCGTTCCTGCCGTTTTTTTTTTTTTTTCACTTCCCTTTCCGCCACTTCTGTGCGCACATCCGGCAGCCGCGGAACTTTGATAAGTGACACCGGTCACTTATCAGAGCTCGTGCCTGCTGGTTTAGACTTTTTTTCACAGGCATTTTTTTCCCTATTCTCTTTCTTTTCTTTTAGCTTTTTCCTTTCAGCATAGTTTGCACCAACCACTATCCCCCCCCACACACACACAGTTATAAATAAAGTTCACACAAAGCACCACATTCACAAAAAAAAATGTCCCGCTCGTCACGTTCTTCCCAACAGCGCTATTCAGTGGAAGAGGCATACGCTTTACTTGCCTCCGACACTGATAGCGAGGGAGAGGATCCCACATTTCTTTACTTTTCAGATTCTTCATCCTATTCTTCTTCTTCCTCCTCTTCCTCCTCGGGTCCTGCGGAACCGCCACGCAGACGCCCAGGACAGAACATGAGGCAGCGCCCGCCCCTGAAAATGAACCAGCGCACCCCTCTTCGGATCCCGTGTGGACCTCGCCCCCCGAAAATTACGAGCCACTGATTCCTGATTTTGTGGCAGAATCAGGAATCAAGTTTGACACCACGGGCCTCAGAGAAATAGACTTTTTCAAAGTCTTTTTCTCTGAGGATTTTATTAACCTCGTGGTGGAGCAAAACTAATTTGTACGCTCGGCAAATTTTTGGCGCAAAACCCAGTGTCATCATTTTCCAACTGGTCTCCTGTAGACGCAGGTGAAATGATGCAGTTTTGGGGCCTGGTCCTCCATATGGGGATCCTGAAGAAGCCAGAACTTCGGCAATATTGGAGTGTTGATATTTTATACAACACTCCACTGTTCCGAATGGTCATGGCTCGGACGCGTTTTGAGGCCATCCACAAATTCCTGCATTATAATGATAATGCACAGTGTCCCCCACAAAATGACCCCAACTTTGACCGTCTGTTCAAAGTTCGGCCGGTCATCGAACACTTCAGCAAAAAGTTTGCTGAAGTGTACGTGCCCCAAAGGGACATCTACGTGGATGAGTCCTTGGTTCATTTTAAGGGACGGCTCAGATTCGCCCAGTACCTGCCCAGCAAGAGGGCAAGGTACAGAATTAAACTCTACAAGCTGTGCGAGAGTACCTCAGGGTACACGCACAGCTTTAGAGTTTACGAAGGAAAGGACACCAGGATTGAACCCCCTGAGTGTCCCCCCGTCCTGGGAGTGAGTGGGAAAATTGTGTGGGATTTGGTGCACCCACTGCTGGATAAAGGTTATCACCTTTACACCGATAACTTTTATTCCAGCGTCCCACTCTACAAATCCCTCTCTGCGCGAGGTACCGCAGCTTGCGGTACCGTCCGCAAAAATCAGAGAGGCCTCCCGAAGACGCTACTTGGGCAGATGCTCAGAAAGGGTGAGAGCAGAGCCCAATGTAGCGACCACCTGTTGGTGGTCAAGTACAAGGACAAGAGGGATGTCCTTCTCTTGACCACCATACATGGTGATGGCAGCGCCCTCAGCACTGTACGGGGTACCTCTACACAGGTCCGCAAACCGGACTGTGTACTGGGGTACAATAAATACATGGGGGGTGTTGATCTCTCTGATCAACTCCTCCAACCGTACAGTGCTTTGAGAAAGGCCAAGGTGTGGTACAAGAAGCTGTCCGTGCACATCGTCCAAATGGCAATGCTCAACGCTTTCCTGCTGTCACGATGTGCACGCAACAGCGATACGACGTACCTTCAGTTCCAGGAGGTAGTGGTTAAGGCCCTGATGTTTGGCGCTCAGGAAACAGCGGGCCCCAGTACTTCTGGAACTGAAGGTGCTCGTATCATACCAGGTCAGCATTTCCCGGGGGTGGTCCCGCCAACTGGAAGCAAAGGTAAGCCGCAAAAAAGGTGCCGAGTGTGTTACAAAAGGGGAATACGCAAGGACACCACTTACCAATGCGACACCTGCCCCGAAAAACCTGGCCTGTGTATGAAGGATTGTTTCAAATTGTACCACACCTCAATGCACTACTAATTTACTTTACAGGAAAGATTAGTTCCAGAAGGGGGGCACATTTAGAAAAGTTCCTTGGGAGTCTACTTTCCAAAATTATGTCACTTGTGGTTTTTTTTTTACTGTTTAGGCACATCAGGAGCTCTGCAAACGGAACATGACGCCCGCAGACCATTCCATCAGTCTGCATTCCAAAACGTCACGACTTCCCTTCTGAGCCCGACTTGTGCCCAAACAGTTTTTTCCCACATATGGGGCACCAGTGTACTCAGGACAAATTGGACAACAATTTTTGGTGTCCAATTTCTCCTCTTACCCTTGGGAAAATAAAAAAATGGGGACTAAAACATCATTTTTGTGAGGATTAAAAGTAGGATTTTTTATTTTTACACCTGGGCATTATAAACTTTAGTGAAACACTTGGGGGTTCAAAATGCTCACCACACACCTAGGTAAGTTCCTTAGGGGGTCTAGTTTCCAAAATGGGGTCACTTGTGGGGGTTTCCACTGTTTAGGCACATGAGGGGCTCTGCTAACGGAACATGACGCCCGCAGACCATTCCATCAAAGTCTGCATTCCAAAACGTCACTGCTTCCCTTCTGCGCCCTGCCATGCGCCCAAACAGTGGTTCCCCCAATATATGGGGTATCAGTGTACTCAGGACAAATTGGACAACAACTTTTGTGGTCCAATTTCTCTGTTACCCTTGGGAAAATAAAAAATTGGGGACTAAAACATCATGTTTGTGGAAAAAATATGATTTTTTTTCTTCACGGCTCTACATTACAAACTTGCGTGAAGCACTTGAGGGTTCAAAGTGCTCACCACACATCTAGATAAGTTCCTTAGGGGGTCTAGTTTCCAAAATGGGGTCACATGTGGGGGGTTTCCACTGTTTAGGCACATCAGGGGCCCTCCAAACGCGACATGTCGTCCGTTCGCAATTCCAGCCAATTTTGGTTTGGAAAAGTCAAACGGCGCTCCTTCCCTTTCAAGCCCTGCCGTGCGCCCAAACAGTGGTTCCCCCCACATATGGGGTATCAGCGTACTCAGGACATGTTGGACAACAACTTTTGTGGTCCAATTTCTCCTCTTACCCTTGGGAAAATAAAAATTTGGGGACTAAAACATCATGTTTGTGGAAAAAATATGATTTTTTTTTCTTCACGGCTCTACATTACAAACTTGCGTGAAGCACTTGAGGGTTCAAAGTGCTCACCACACATCTAGATAAGTTCCTTAGGGGGTCTAGTTTCCAAAATGGGGTCACATGTGGGGGGTTTCCACTGTTTAGGCACATCAGGGGCCCTCCAAACGCGACATGGCGTCCGTTCGCAATTCCAGCCAATTTTGGTTTGGAAAAGTCAAACGGTGCTCCTTCCCTTTCGAGCCCTGCCGTGCGCCCAAACAGTGGTTCCCCCCACATATGGGGTATCAGCGTACTCAGGACATGTTGGACAACAACTTTTGTGGTCCAATTTCTCCTCTTACCCTTGGGAAAATAAAAATTTGGGGACTAAAACATCATGTTTGTGGAAAAAATATGATTTTTTTTCTTCACGGCTCTACATTACAAACTTGCGTGAAGCACTTGAGGGTTCAAAGTGCTCACCACACATCTAGATAAGTTCCTTAGGGGGTCTAGTTTCCAAAATGGGGTCACATGTGGGGGGTTTCCACTGTTTAGGCACATCAGGGGCCCTCCAAACGCGACATGTCGTCCGTTCGCAATTCCAGCCAATTTTGGTTTGGAAAAGTCAAACGGCGCTCCTTCCCTTTCGAGCCTGCCGTTCGCCCAAACAGTGGTTCCCCCCACATATGGGGTATCAGCGTACTCAGGACATGTTGGACAACAACTTTTGTGGTCCAATTTCTCCTCTTACCCTTGGGAAAATAAAAATTTGGGGACTAAAACATCATGTTTGTGGAAAAAATATGATTTTTTTTCTTCACGGCTCTACATTACAAACTTGCGTGAAGCACTTGAGGGTTCAAAGTGCTCACCACACATCTAGATAAGTTCCTTAGGGGGTCTAGTTTCCAAAATGGGGTCACATGTGGGGGGTTTCCACTGTTTAGGCACATCAGGGGCCCTCCAAACGCGACATGTCGTCCGTTCGCAATTCCAGCCAATTTTGGTTTGGAAAAGTCAAACGGCGCTCCTTCCCTTTCGAGCCCTGCCGTGCGCCCAAACAGTGGTTCCCCCCACATATGGGGTATCAGCGTACTCAGGATAAGTTGGACAACAACTTTTGTGGTTCAATTTCTCCTCTTACCCTTGGGAAAATAAAAATTTGGGGACTAAAACATCATGCTTGTGGAAAAAATATGATTTTTTTTCTTCACGGCTCTACATTACAAACTTGCGTGAAGCACTTGAGGGTTCAAACTACTCACCACACATCTAGATAAGTTCCTTAGGGGGTCTAGTTTCCAAAATGGGGTCACGTGTGGGGGGTTTCCACTGTTTAGGCACATCGGGGCCTCTCCAAACGCGACATGGCGTCCGTTCTCAATTCCAGCCAATTTTGGTTTGGAAAAGTCAAACTGCGCTCCTTCCATTCCGAGCTCTGCCGTGTGCCCAAACAGTGGTTTTCCCTCACATATGGGGTATCGGCGTACTCAGGAGAAATTGCACAACAACTTTATCAGTCCTTTTTCTCCTTTTTCCCTTGTGAAAATAAAAAAAATGTTTGTAAAAGATCATTTTTGTGATTAAATAGTAAAATGTTAATTTTTTCCTTCCATGTTGCTTCAGCTCCTGTGAAGCACCTGAAGGGTTAATAAACTTCTTGAATGTGGTTTTGAGTACCTTGAGGGGTGTAGTTTTTAGAATGGTGTCACTTTTGGGTATTTTCTGCTATATAGACCCTCAAAGTGACTTCAAATGTGAGGTGGTCCCGAAAAAAAATGGCTTTGTAAATTTTGTTGTAAAAATGAGAAATCACTGGTCAACTTTTAACCCTTATAATTTCCTAACAAAAAAAAATTTTGTTTCCAAAATTGTGCTGATGTAAAGTAGACATGTGGGAAATGTTATTTCTTAACTATTTTATGTGACATATTTCTCTGTTTTAAGGGAATAAAAATTCAAAGTTTGAAAATTGCAAAATTTTCAAAATTTTTGCCATATTTGCATTTTTTTCATAAATAAATGCAAGTTATATGGAAGAAATTTTACCACTATCATGAAGTACAATATGTCATGAGAAAACAATCTCAGAATCGCGAAGATCCGTTGAAGCGTTCCAGAGTTATAACCTCATAAAGAGACAGTGGTCAGAATTGTAAAAATTGGCCCGGTCATTAACGTGCAAACCACCCTTGGGGGTGAAGGGGTTAAAGCGTGCGTGGTCCTACATAATTTTGTCCTATCCAAGGAACCGATTTCAATTTATGAACCTTTTAGCCAAAGTTAGGTGTTTTTTAATAATGGTGTTTGTGTTACCAAATAGGTTTACTGTATACAAAATTTAAAACTTAACATCCTATAAATAAAAGACAGACAACAATGTTAAACCAATGAACAATTTATTTAAAAAAAAAGTTTTTTAACATAATTTTTATAAAATTATGCCTTTTGGCCAAATGTTTCTCATTGAAATAACCTTTTTTTTTATTAAACTTTATTTTTTTAGTCCACTTTATTTTTTTTATTATTTTTTTTTTCTTTATTTACTGAAAACTATTTTTTACACATTCACAGGTCAGTGTAGTGTGGGGTGGAAATACTGCTGGAGGGGCTGCGGGACACTTCGACCGTGGGAGTGTGGAGGGACGACCGGGATGGTGGTGGTGAAGGAACAGGAAGAAGTGAAGGGGTGGAAAGAGTAAAAGAATGGGAAGACAAGGCAGAACAGGTGGGTGGTGGTGGAGTGGAGGGTTGGGCAGGAGGAGCAGGTGACATGGTAGGGAATTGGAAGGGGGAAGGAGATCGGTACGAGGTAGGAGTGTGGTACGGGGTAGGTGGCTGGTAGTGGGTAGGTTGCTGGTACTGGGGAGGTGACTGCAGTTGGGGAGGTGGGTGGTACTGGGGAGGTGGTTGTAATTGGGGAGGTTGATGGAGCTGGGGAGGTGGCTGGTATTGAATAGGAGGGGGAGGAGGGACGGCGGGTGGAGGGGGGGAAGATGTACGGCAGCTGTAGGGGGGGAGGTGGAGGAATGACTGGGGTAGATGGAGGAGGATGGGACATAACCTGCACTACAGCAGCATGGCAGGTATGCATCACATACATCTGCTGGTCAACAGATAGTGGATCTATGCGCTCCGCAACAGACCTAAAAAAGCTGTGGTTCGGTGATGCTCTTGCTTCTGACTGCACAGTTTGCAGAAGTGTCTTTACCTCCAAAACTACGGAGGTTATCTGATTAATGCCGGCGGCAAGTTGTTCAGATAATACCTTAAGACAGTTCTGGAAAGATGCGTTCATATGCAAGAACTCGGGCGCATAGTTCCTTTCCTGACCCTTTGACGCTGCCGCCCAGTACCCGCAGCTGTACTAGAGGTGGCAGGGTCAGAAGGGTGGGGTAAAGGGAAAGCTATCTCCTCACCAGCAGATTCATGTAATGCAGGCGGCCACGATGCTGCAGCGCTGGTGGAGGGGACTGCGGGATCTAATGTGTGGGAAGGTGCAGATGTACCGGGGCGGTCGAAGTGTCCCTCGGTGTCGGTCTCCTGAGGGATCGCTCTAGAAGGTGCCAACTCTGCGGGCGCCCGAGTGCTGGTCACCGTGCTGTGGAAGAAAGAAAAAACATACAATGAATATTCAGATGTGGAATGGCCCTGGCTGCAAAAAAACATTGGATAGATGTTAACATTTGAAGGTAATATTTACCTTCTGGTGACCATTGTTCCACGCAGGAACGCCAGGGCTCGTGCGTACTTGTACTTGCTCTGGTGTCCTGCAGATCCACTCGGGGCCCGCATCTCCTTGTTGAACTCCTTCTTAAAGCGATCCCTCACAGACCGCCACCGATTCACAATTCTCTCCCCTGAAACGAGAAAGCACACATTGGTTAGTATACAACATCAGGGTTTCCCAAACTTCATTCCTCGTGTCCCCCAGAGGTCATGTTTTCAGTATTTCCATAGTGTTGCACCAAAGGAAATCCTGAAAACATGAATCGTGGGGGACATGAGGACTGAAGTTTGGGAAACACAGCTTTATAGTCAGCAACCTGAACTATACTTACCGTGTTTAGTCTGGGACCTAACATCGAGGTCCTCCCAGCGGTCCACCATTGCCGATGCCACTTCCTCCCAGAGCCGTCGGGTCACAACTTGATCCGAATGCCGGCGGTCCCCCATGTTCTGTTCCACAGCGGCTCCCTTTCTCGGACCAGATCGATCATCAACTCAACGTCGAGCCCCTCCTCAGTGTCCGAGTCGGGAGCACGCTGTGAAGCCTGTGAAATAAAAATAGAAAAAAAAAACATTACCATACACATTATGTGAAAATGAAAAAATTATACATGTTAAACTGGAAAAAATTAAGAAAAAAATATATAGATAGCACATGTTTTGTAAAAAAAATAAAAAAATTATATGAAATCTTACCAAAAATGGTAAATAGTTAAAAAATTATTAATCAAACCGAAAAATTACATTTTAAAAAAGCACCCCAAACAAGAAAAAAATTTGCGTAAAAAAAAAAAAACACATTGGAATGCAAAAAAAAAAAAAAAACCGTACACGTTGGGAACTGCCGACAGTCTGACGACGGCGACTCTGGGAGGTGCTGTGAGGACCCCTTTGTTGGCTCCCAGATCCGAGAGACTAAAAAGACAAAAAAAATTAGGATATTGGCATGTGTTGGCCGCTGTGTCAAGTATGTACTAAATGGTTTTCTATGTGTTGTGTGTAGTGTGATGTTGTGTTTATGCGATTGATGCAGGATACTTACGAATTGTGAGCCCACTCCGGGTATCTCTCCACCCCGTCCTTCTTCCTCTGGGAGCTCCTCGTCATCTTGCGATTCCTGTTATTAAAAAAAGACAATGAATACATATATCCCACAGATGGATTGTGGAGAGAAAAAAAAATTAGATATTTTTACCGCCAATTGCTGACGATGGGTAGGAGGGCTCCCAGAAGAAGATGTGTCACGCTCTGGCTCAAGTGGCTGGGAGGGAGGAGATGGAGATGCTGCTGCTGCTGACGCCGCCGCTTCCTCTGCCAACACCGCCATTGCGGCAGCTGCTGCAGCTGTTTGACGGTCTCTGCTGTGGAAGAAAGACACAAAAAGGGCCAGTGAATATATTTGTATATTCCTTGTCCCTGGCTGAAAGAGAAAAACAAACATGTAATTTTTTAGGGAAATGGGGGATGTAATATTTACTTTCTGCTGGCTGTCCTCTGTGCCTGTCTCTCCTCCTCTCGGCTTGCTGCTGCTGCCGCCTCCGCCGCCGCCTGTCTTTGCCGTCTTCTGCTGTTGAGTAAAAAGGGACAGTGAATATACTATTCCTTGGCCCTGGCTGAAAGAAAAACAAACATGTAATTTAGAGCAAAATGGGGGATGTCATAGTTACTTTCTACTGGCTATCCTCCGAGCTTGGAGAATGTCCTCTCCCCTTTCTTCAGCTGTTGCTGCAGCCGCCGCCTCTCGTTGACGTCTTCTGCTGTTGATTAAGGACACAAAAAGGGACAGTGAATATATTTGTATATTCCTTGTCCCTGGCTGAAAGAGAAAAAAAATATGTAATTTCTATGGAAATGAGGGATGTCATATTTACTTTCTGCTGGCTGTCCTCCTAGCTTCGAGGATGTCCAGTCCCCGTGCTGCTGCTGCTGCTGCTTCTGCTGCTGCCGCCTCCTCCCTTTCAAATCTTCTGCTGTGGAATAAACAGACAAAAAGGAACTGTGTTTATATGTATTGATTGTCCCTGTTTTAAAAAATAAGATTCAAACATGGACAGGAGTGAGCTTTATGTTGTACGGAACACAACATCCCGTCATTAATTGGACCCATAAACAGTACCAGGGGTACCCACCCTATCACTGGAAAAAATGCACACTTGATACAGTACCAGGGGGAACCACCCCATCACAGGCAAAAAAAATGTAAAAAAAAAAAAAAAACACTAGATCAACATTATGATAGAAAAACATGCACATTTCATATTGTCGCAGGAAGACCAACCACATCACAGCAAAAAAAAGTTTAAAAAAAAATACAGTAGATCAACATTATGATAGAAAAACATGCACATTTCAGATAGTAGCAGGAGGAGCAACCCCATCACAGGCAAAAAAAAAAAAAAAAACGCTAGATCAACATTATGATACAAAAACATGCACATTTCATATTGTCGCAGGAAGACCAACCACATCACAGCAAAAAAAAAGTTTAAAAAAAAATACAGTAGATCAACATTATGATAGAAAAACATGCACATTTCATATTGTCGCAGGAAGACCAACCACATCACAGCAAAAAAAAAGTTTTAAAAAAATACAGTAGATCAACATTATGATAGAAAAACATGCACATTTCATATTGTCGCAGGAAGACCAACCACATCACAGCAAAAAAACAGTACCAGTAGATCCACATTATCAATGAAACACATTCACTACAGTAGCAGGGGATACACAATATCACTTCCAAAACATGCATATTTGAAACACTACCAGGGGGACCCACCCCATCAGCGGAAATATATTAAAATTTCATACAGTACCAGGGGAACCAACCCCATCACAGCAAAAACATGAATTTGAAAATGTACTAGGGTGCAAAAAAAATGCAGTAGCTCAGGCAGCATTGGTGACAGATGCGTTGTAAAATTTGGGGTGGGGGGGATGTGATATTTACCGTCTGTTGTCCTGGCGCTCCATTGCCTGGCTGCGGATCCTGGTGCTGGCTGCGGAACTGGTGCTGGCTGCGGATCCTGGTGCTGGCTGCGGAACTGGTGCTGGCTGCGGATCCTGGTGCTGGCTGCGGAACTGGTGCTGGCTGCGGAACTGGTGCTGGCTGCGGATCCTGGTGCTGGCTGCGGAACTGGTGCTGGCTGTGGATCCTGGTGCTGGCTGCGGAAATGGTGCTGGCTGCGTATCCTGGTGCTGTGGCTCTGGTTGTGGTCCTCTCTGGTCTGGAGCTATTGTGCATGGTATGTCTGATGTCCCACTGCATGCTTTTTTATATGTTTGCTGTGGGCTGGTATCTCAATTAAAAAACTGGATCCGGCCACCGCATTGCGGCGTTCATAGACTTTCACTGTAACAAAAGCCGGAAGCGCCGGATCCGGCGCTTCCGGCTTTTTCGCCGCAGACAAAAAACGTGACATGCAATGTTTTTGCCAGACGCCGGACTGCGACCAGACACCGGATCCAGAAAAAACCGGACGCGCCACATGCGGCGCCATCCGGCACTAATGTTAGTCTATGGAAAAAAAACGCATCCGGCATTACATTTCGCCGGATGCGGTTGGACAAAAAAATGCCGGAGCGCGCCGTCAGGCGCAAAACGGATGTGTGAAAGAGGCCTTAGATTCCAAAACAGACAAAGTTACGGTGAGTAACAGTGTGACATTCATTGAAGATTTAAATGAAGACATTATGATTTCAGTTGAAACAAAAAATGAGAAGAAAATAGTGACATAACTGAAGAAATATCTGATGAGAAAGAAGTAGAAATTAATGAAGAACAAAATACTGAAAGTGAAGAATCACAACTACAAACAGACACAGAACCAAGACATTCAATAAGAGAGAACAAAGGAAAACCACCAAAACGCCTCTCATACAAGACAAGTATAAGAAAAATCTATCAGCCTACCTCTTGGGAAGACATATCTAAACTTCCTGAAGAAGAAGCTAATAAATGGATAGAAGCAACAGAAACAGAAATTAAATCCATGCATGATTCAAATACATGGACACTAACAGATTTGCCAGAAGGAAGAAAAGCCATAGGATGTAAATGGATTTTTAACCCCTTCACCACCAAGGGTGGTTTGCACGTTAATGACGGGCCAATTTTTACAATTCTGACCACTGTCTCTTTATGAGGCTATAACTCCGGAACGCTTCAACGGATCTTCGCGATTCTGAGATTGTTTTCTCGTGACATATTGTACTTCACGTTAGTGGTAAAATTTATTCAATATAACTTGCGTTTATTTTTGAAAAAAATGCAAATATGGCGAAAATTTTGAAAATTTTGCAATTTTCAAACTTTGAATTTTTATTCCCTTAAAACAGAGAAATATGTCACACAAAATAGTTAAGAAATAACATTTCCCACATGTCTTCTTTACATCAGCACAATTTTGGAATCAAAATTTTTTTTTCTTAGGAAATTATAAGGGTTAAAAGTTGACCAACGATTTCTCATTTTTACAACAAAATTTACAAATTCATTTTTTTTAGGGACCACCTCATATTTGAAGTCACTTTGAGGGGTCTATATAGCAGAAAATACCCAAAAGTGACACTATTCTAAAAACTGCACCCCTCAAGGTACTCAAAACCACATTCAAGAAGTTTATTAACCCTTCAGGTGCTTCACAGGAGCTGAAGCAACGTGGAAGGAAAAAATGAATATTTAACTTTTTAGCCACAAAAATGATCTTTCACAAACTTTTTTTTATTTTCACAAGGGTAAAAGAAGAAAATGGACAGATAAAGTTGTTGTGCAATTTCTCCTGAGTACGCCAATACCCTATATGTGGGGGAAAACCACTGTCTGTGCGCACAGCAGGGCTCGTAAGGGTAGGAGCGCCGTTTGACTTTTTCAAACTAAAATTGTCTGGAATTGAGATCGGACGCCATGTCGCGTTTGGAGAGCCCCTGATGCGCCTAAACAGTGGAAACCCCCACAAGTGACACCATTTTGGAAACTAGACCCCCTAAGGAACTTATCTAGATCTGTTGTGAGCACTTTGAACCCCCAAGTGTTTCACAAAAGTTTATAATGCCTGGGTGTGAAAAAAAAAGAAACAATTTTCCACAAAAATGATTTTTTAGTCCCAAATTTTTGATTTTTCCCAAGGAAATTGGACCCAAAAGTTGTTGTCCAATTTGTCCTGAGTACGCTGATACCCAATATGTGGGGGGGGGAAACTATTTGGGCACACGGCAGGGCTTGGAAAGGAAGTAGTAACGTTTTGGAATGCAGACGTTGATGGGGGTCATGTTCCGTTTGCAGTGCCCCAGATGAGCCTAAACAGTAGAAACCCCCACAAGTGACCACATTTTGGAAACTAGACCCCCTAAGGAACTTATCTAGAGCTTTGGTGAGCACTTTGAACCCCCAAGTGCTTCACACAAGTTTATAATGCCCGGGCATGAAAATAAAAAATCCTATTTTTTTCCCACAAAAATTATTTTTAGTCACTAATTTTTTATTTTCCCAAGGGTAACAGGAGAAATTGGACCACAAAAGTTGTTGTCCAATTTGTCCTGAGTACGCTGATACCCGATATGTGGGGGGGAACCACTGTTTGGGTGCACGGCAGAGCTCGGAATGGAAGGAGCACCATTTGACTTTTTCCAATCAAAATTGGCTGGAATTGAGATTGGATGCCATGTTGCATTTGGAGAGCCCCTGATGTGCCTAAACAGTGGAAACCACCCACAAGTGACCCCATTTGGGAAACTAGACCCCCAAAGGAACTTATCTAGATCTTTGGTGAGCAATTTGAACCCCCAAGTGCTTCACACAAGTTTATAACGTAGAGCCGTAAAATTAAAAAATCATATTTTTTCCACAAAAATGATCTTTTCACCCCAATATTTATTTTCCCAAGGGTAACAAGATGTAATGTATGGTGTACAGTTCATATAGCGTCTTGTGCTTGGGTGCGAGGAAAACACATGAGACACAGGTTTGATATAGAAGGACTTGTATTACTTCATACAAGTGGCAAAAATGGTCACACAGTTTGCAGGTACAGAAGCAGGAGACACAGCAGGCCAGAGTAACTTAAGCTCAGCAATAACTCTCCACAACAGGTTCAGGATCTCTTCTCTGTTACCGTAATTCCATGCAAACGTGGATGATATCAAATAGCAGGTTTCCAGAGTCCACAAGTGTTCCAAAGTTCCTCAGTAGGAAATAGCTCGAGTACAAAGTCCAAGGTTTTCCAGGAGTCAGGTAACAGGCTCACTGCAGGCTTGATTCTGGAGCACTGATTGCTCAGCTGAGGCTGCTTAAGAAGCAAGAGGGAGAGAATCAGGGCGGGAACATGAAAGCTGGAAACTCCATATTGACTGAGGGCAAGATAGCTGCAGCAAGACAGAAAGCAAAATGGCCGACGGAAAAACTGAGTTTCAAGAAACATGTACAAAGAACCTTACATTACTCCCCCCTTAGGGACAACCTCCGGATGACCTCAGACCAGGCTTGTCTGGGTACCTCTGATGAAACTGGCGGAGCAAGCGAGGAGCATTAACGTTATTGACTGGTTCCCATGAGTTGTCCTCCACTGGGTAGCCCTGCCATTTAATCAAATATTGTAACTGATTTCTGTACAACCTGGAATCTAGAATCCTTTCCACCACAAATTCTTCCTGACCATCGACTAGCACTGGGTCAGGGCAAGGAGAAGAACGTCCAGGAAACGTATTGGGTGTTGCAGCCTTTAGTAGGGATACATGAAAGACAGGGTGGATTCTCATAGTTCTGGGCAGTTGAAGACGACAAGCAACGGCACTTATAATTTTACTGATTTTATAGGGTCCAATGTACTTATGTCCCAACTTAGACGATGGAATCCTTAACTTGAGATTTCTGGTTGACAGCCAGACCAAGTCTCCTACCTTGAAAGCTGGTGCAGGTTTACGAAATTTATCTGCTGCTTTCTTGTACCTTTCCTGAGCCAATTCCAGATTTTCCTTTAGAAGATCCATATTCTTTTGTAAAGACGTGATTCTTTCAGCCACTGCTGGCAAGGGCGTTTCTATGGGAAATCGAGGAAGAATGTTAGGATGATAACCTAAATTGGAGTAAAAAGGAGACTGCTTAGTGGAGGCGCTCTGAGAGTTGTTATAAGAGAACTCAGCCAGTGGAAGTAGATCCACCCAATCATCCTGTAGGTGGCAGATAAAGCAGCGGAGATACTGCTCCAGGGTCTGATTGGTTCGTTCTGTCTGTCCATTAGTCTGGGGATGAAAAGCAGAAGAAAGGTTTACTTTAATGTCCAATTCTGCACAGAAATTTTGCCAAAACCTTGAAGTGAATTGCACCCCTCGATCCGAAATGACCTCATCCGGTACTCCATGTAAGCGAAACACATTCTTAATCATCAAGTCTGATGTCTGTTTTGCAGTGGGTAAGCCGACACAAGGGATAAAATGAGCTGCCTTTGTTAGACGATCAACCACCACTAGAATGGTGTTCTTCCCTTGAGAGGTTGGTAACTCCACAATGAAGTCCATAGAAATGGATCCCCACGGGCGGGACGGGGTGGGAAGAGGTTGTAACAGACCAGTTGGTGAGGAGCGAGGTGTTTTGCATCTTGCACAGACTTCACATGAAGTGACATAGTTTAAAACATCTTTCCTGTAAGTGGGCCACCAAAAGAAACGAGAAAGAAATTCCTGTGTCTTTAGAATTCCTCTATGCCCAGCTATCTTGGAATCGTGGATGAGTTGCAATACTCTCAATCTGACTGTTTCAGGTATCCACACACCATTCTTAAAGACAAGACTTACGTCCCTTGGGGGTTGTGCCAACAAGGAATCCGCATGGTATGCTTCCTTGATGTCCTTAAGTAGGTCTTGATTATAAATCACTCCCAGGAATCTAGAGTCAGGAAGAATAGTCTTAGGAGGAGTAAGTGGACGGGTCTCTGCTGAATGAATCCTAGAGAGTGCATCAGCCTTTCCATTGCGCGATCCTGGCCTATAAGAAATTACAAAATTAAATTGGTTTAGGAAAAGATTCCAGCGAGCCTGGAGAGGAGTCAGGCACTTAGCCGACCTGATAAATTCAAGGTTACGATGGTCTGTCAGGACGACTATTTGCTGTGCAGCTCCCTGAAGAAGGTGTCTCCATTCTTTGAAGGCGGCAATAATGGCCAACAACTCTCTATTGCCCACATCGTAGTTCCTCTCAGCCGAAGACAACTGCTGGGAAAAGAAGGCACAGGGATGCAAGACATTCTTCTCACCTGTTCTCTGAGAGAGTATAGCTCCAACGGCACAGTTTGAAGCATCCACCTCTATTATGAAGGCAAGTTCGGGGTTGGGATGTACTAAGATAGGTGCGGTGGTAAATTTATCCTTTAGACGGGAAAATGCTTCCTGGGCTTGGGGGGTCCAGGAGAACCTAGACTCTTTCCGGGTAAGTTGGGTGATAGGTGACACTACCTCAGAGAAATTCCTAATGAAACGTCTATAGAAGTTGGCAAACCCGATGAAGCGCTGCACCTCCTTCACATTTCTAGGAATTGGCCAATCCTTGATGGCTTGGGTCTTGCTTCCATCCATACTAATTCCTTGTGTAGACAGTACATACCCAGAAATTGAATTTCGGTCCTATGGAATTCACACTTTTCAAGTTTGATGTAAAGATGGTTTTGTCTTAGACGTTCTAAGACCATTCTCACATGTCCATGATGTTCCTCTGTGGAGTTAGAAAAAATTAGAATATCATCCAAATAAATCACCACGAATGTATCTAGGAGATCCCTGAAGATGTCATTCACCAAGTGTTGGAAAGTGGCTGGGGCGGTACTCAGACCAAAAGGCATAACTAGATATTCAAAGTGTCCATAGCGTGACCTGAATGCAGTCTTCCATTCATCCCCAGGTCTAATACGGACCAAGTTATAGGCCCCACGGAGATCCAGTTTAGAGAAAATTTTGGCATGCCGCACTCTCTCCAATAACTCAGGGATTAAAGGCAATGGATAACGGTTTCTAATAGTAACCTTATTGAGTTCCCTATAGTCTACGCAGGGTCTCAGAGATCCATCTTTCTTCTTCACAAAGAAGATGGGTGCACCTGCAGGAGATGAAGAGGGGCGTATGAAGCCCTTGGCTAAATTTTCGTCTATGTAATCCTTTAAAGCCTTTAGCTCGGGCCCCGCCAGGGGGTAGATCTTACCAAAAGGTATCTCTGCTCCAGGCAATAATTCAATTGGACAATCATATGGACGGTGAGGGGGAAGCTGGTCAGCGTTCTTCTTGTCACATAAATCCACATAGTCCTGGTATACAGCTGGTAGTTCAGGGACTGACATGGTTCCTTTAGGAACAGAGCAAGCTGAAACTTCTGGACTCATCTGTTTCTCTGGAAAGTGTAATTCCTTGGTCTCCCAGTTAATGGTAGGGTTCTGAGCCTGCAGCCATGGTAGCCCTAGAATAATGGGAAAGTGGGGAGAAGAGATAAGCATAAAGGACAGTTTCTCTTGATGATCTTTACCCATAAGAACCCTCAAAGGCTCCGTTTCCTGATCCACTGGTCCAGAGGTCAGCAGGGAGCCATCCACAGTCTCCATCTGTACTGGAGTAGCCTTCTTCACTGAACGTATCCCCTGTTTCAGAGCAAAGGAGATATCCATAAAATTTCCACTTGCCCCTGAGTCGATCATAGCAGAGCTAGACACCCAGACTGAGTCAACCCAGAGTTTGATGGAAAGGAAGCAATGAGAATTGTTTTTCTTACAACTCAGCTGGGACACCGCTGAGGAAACTTGAAAAATTGCAGCGTTTACACAGTCATCGTCCTCAGAAGTGACGGAGTTTAAGTCCGAGAAATCAATATCTGTTGCTGCAGATCTCTCTGGAGCCTGAGGCTCGGACCTGACAGATCTCCTCTCGCAACACTCACAGTGAATGACTGCTGCAGTAGTCTTACGAGAACGGCTGGGGCAGTTTATAATGAAGTGCCCTGACTTACCACAGTAGAAACATAGATTTTCCTTTAAACGATGTTCTTTGCGTGCATCACTAACCCGTCTTTGTAAAGAGTCCACCTGCATGGGTTCAGGTTCAGGTTCCCGTGTGATCCTACTCAAAGGTTCCTTAGCTGGGGAGGAAGGTAGGAAAAGGTTAGTGCAATTACTTTCGAACCATCTCTCTTGCCTGCGTTCAGTCAGACGAGCATCGATACGGATGCAGTAGTTAATAAAGTCACCTAACGCAGTGGGAGGGTCGGCACGAGCAAGTTCATCCTTATTCAGTGGAGACAACCCTTTTCGAAAAATAGATTTTTTGGCGGAACTGTCCCAAGTGGTATCGAGGGCCCATCTCCTGAAATCCAAGGCATATTCGGCTACTGAGCGCTTACCTTGGCGCAAAGTTAACATGGCTGCTTCAGCTGTTGCACCTCGATTGGGGTCATCAAACACCTGTCCCATGGCTGAAATGAAAGCATCAAGATGATCCAAACATTCATCCTCAGTCTCAATCAGAGGGTTTGCCCACATCAAAGCCTTGTTGGTAAGCAACATGATTATAGTAAGCACTTTAGATCGTTCAGTGGGAAATTGTGAAGCATGTGCAGAAAAAAAAAAGATTGCATTGGTTAATAAATCCCCTGAATTTCTCACGTTCACCGCCAAAATGAAAAGGGGGTAACTTGGGAATCCCAGAACTCGGGGTTATGGCAGGAGCCTGGACTCGTTCCTCTAGAACCTCAATCCTGGCTCGTAAATCCTGGGTAGTTTGTCCAAACACTTGCAAATTGTGATTAGTGAGGTCCTATAGGTTTGCAAAACGGGTCTTTATAGTCTGTATATCTGCAAGGATTGTATCAGTCACTCCGCAAAGCTCCTTTATGCGAGCCTCCATCTTCCAGATCTTTTAAGACAGGAGTACTGGAAGGAGAAGAGAAAAAAAAAACAATAGTGTTTACCTGTGGTAACACTGCAGAGTAAATTTAAGGGAATTGCTCACCTGGAATGGTTGTGAGAAGTCACAACCACTGTCATCACAGAAAGTATAACTGGACATCTGATATCCACAGTCACAGCAGACACAGCCTTCCCAGACCCAGCAGACACTAACGTTTGGCTTCAGAATCTTGTAATGTATGGTGTACAGTTCATATAGCGTCTTGTGCTTGGGTGCGAGGAAAACACATGAGACACAGGTTTGATATAGAAGGACTTGTATTACTTCATACAAGTGGCAAAAATGGTCACACAGTTTGCAGGTACAGAAGCAGGAGACACAGCAGGCCAGAGTAACTTAAGCTCAGCAATAACTCTCCACAACAGGTTCAGGATCTCTTCTCTGTTACCGTAATTCCATGCAAACGTGGATGATATCAAATAGCAGGTTTCCAGAGTCCACAAGTGTTCCAAAGTTCCTCAGTAGGAAATAGCTCGAGTACAAAGTCCAAGGTTTTCCAGGAGTCAGGTCACAGGCTCACTGCAGGCTTGATTCTGAAGCACTGATTGCTCAGCTGAGGCTGCTTAAGAAGCAAGAGGGAGAGAATCAGGGCGGGAACATGAAAGCTGGAAACTCCATATTGACTGAGGGCAAGATAGCTGCAGCAAGACAGAAAGCAAAATGGCCGACGGAAAAACTGAGTTTCAAGAAACATGTACAAAGAACCTTACACAAGACTCCAAAAGTTATTGTGCAATTTGTCCTGAGTGCGCTGATACCCCATATGTGGGGGTAAACCACTGTTTGGGTGCATCGCAGAGTTTGGAAGGGAAGGAGCGCCGTTTGACTTTTTCAACGCAGAATTGGCTGGATGCCATGTCGTGTTTGGAGAGCGCCTGATCTGCCAAAACAGTGGAAACCCCCAACAAATGACACCATTATGGAAACTAGACCCCTCAAGGAACTTATCTAGATGTGTGGTGAGCACTTTGAACCCCCAAGTGCTTCACAGAAGTTTATAACGTACAGCCGTAAAATAAAAAAAATTTTTTTTTTTACAAAAATGATTTTTTCGTCCCCAATATTTTATTTTCACAAGGTAACAGGAGAAATTGGACCCCAAAAGTTGTTGTCCAATTTGTCCTGAGTACGCGGATACCCAATATGTGGGAGAAAACTACTGTATGGGTAGACGTTGGGGCTCGGAAGGGAAGTAGTGACGTTTTGGATTGCAGACTTTGATGGAATGGTCTGGGGGCGTCATGTCGCATTTGGAGAGCCCCTGATGCACCTAAACAGTGGAAACCCCCCACAAGTGACCCCATTATGGAAAATAGACCCCACAAGGAACTTATCTAGATGTGTGGTGAGCACTTTGAACCCCAAAGTGCTTCACAGAAGTTTATAACGTCCAGCCGTAAAAATAAAAAATATTTTTTTTTTTTACAAAAATTATTTTTTTCGCCCCCAATATTTTATTTTCACAAGGGTAACAGGAGAAATCAGACTCCAAAAGTTGTTGTCCAATTTGTCCTGAGTACGCGGATACCCAATATGTGGGAGAAAACTACTGTATGGGTACACGTTGGGGCTCGGAAGGGAAGTAGTGACGTTTTGGATTGTAGACTTTGATGGAATGGTCTAGGGGCGTCATGTCACATTTGGAGAGCCCATGATGCACCTAAACTGTGGAAACCCCCCACAAGTGACCCCATTTTGGAAAATAGACCCCACAAGGAACTTATCTAGATGTGTGGTGAGCGCTATGAAGCCCAAGTTTATAACGTACAGCCGTAAAAAACAAAAAAAAATTTTTCTTTTTTAAAAAATGATATTTTTGCCCCCAGTTTTTTATTTTCCCAAGGGTATCAGAAGAAATAGGACAAATTGCACAATAACTCTTGGGGTCCATAGTACACTGATACCCCATGTGGGAGTAAACTACTGTTTGGGCGCATGGCAGAGCTCAGAAGTAAAGGAGCACCGTTTGACTTTTTCAACGCAGAATTGGCTGGAATTGAGATCAGACGCCATGTCACATTTGGAGAGCCCCTGATGTGCCTAAACAGCGGAAACCTCCCAATTCTAACTCCAACCCTAACCCCAACACACCCCTAACCCTAGTCCCAACCTTAACCACAAACCTAACCCTAACACACCCCTAACCCTAATCCCAACCCTAACCCTAATCCTAACGTTAGCGCCAACCCTAACCCTAACTTTACCCGCAACCCTAACCTTAACCCTAACCCTAATGGGAAAATGGAAATAAATATATTTTTTTTATTTTATTATTTTTCCCTAACTAAGGGGGTGATAAAGGGGGGCTTGATTTACTATTTATAGCGGGTTTTTATGATTGGCAGCTGTCACGCTAAAGACGCTTTTTATTGCAAAAAATAGTTTTTTCCATCGCCATATTTTGAGAGCTATAATTTTTGTATATTTTGGCCCACAGAGTCATGTCAGGTCTTATTTTTTGCGGTACGAGTTGACGTTTTTATTGGTACCATTTTTGAGCACGTGCCATTTTTTGATCGCTTTTTATTTCGATTTTTGGGAGGTTAGAATGAACAAAAATCAGCAATTCATGAATTTCTTTTGGGGGAGGCGTTTATACCGTTCCGCGTGTGGTAAAATTGATAAAGCAGTTTTATTCTTCGGGTCAGTACGATTACGGCGATACCTCATTTATATCATTTTTTTATGTTTTGGCGCTTTTATAGAATAAAAACAATTTTATATAAAAAATTATTATTTTTGCATCGCTTTATTCTGCGAGCTATAACTTTTTTATTTTTTTGCTGATTATGCTGTATGGCTCGTTTTTTGCGGGACAAGATGACGTTTCAGCGGTACCATGTTTATTTATATCGGTCTTTTTGATCGCGTGTTATTCCACTTTTTGTTCAGCGGTATGATGATAAAGCACTGATTTTTGCTTTGGTTTTTTTTTTTTTAAGGGGTTCACAAAAGGGGTTAACTAGTGGGAAAGTTTTATAGGGGGGGTCGTTACGGACGCGGCGATACCAAATATGTGTACTTTTATTGTTTTATTTTTTTTATTTACAGGAAGAAATGAATTTATTGGGGAATATTTTTTTTTTTTTAATTTATTTTGGAATTTTTTTTTACACATGTTTATTTTTATTTTTTTTACTTTTTTACATTGTCCCAGGGTGGGACATCACTGTAAAATGTCAGATCGCTGGTCTCACAGTGTGCACAGCAGTCTGTGAGACCAGCGATCTCACAGGCAGTGCTGCAGGCTTCTCAGTGCCTGCTCTCAGCAGGCACTGAGGAAGCCGCCTCCCTGCAGGACCCGGCGGCCATCTTGGATCCGGGTCCTGGGAGGGAGGAAGCCCTCAGAACAGCGCGATCACATCGCGCTGTTCTGAGGGTCTCAGGGGAGCGCGCAGGGTCTGTGACTGCTCCTGGCACACAGTCCCGGGTGTCAGCTGTGATAATCAGCTGACAGCCGGCGGCAATTAGCTGCGCTCCCCCAGGGAGCGCAGCTGATCGCTATGACGCACTATCCCGTCCATGGTCAGATTGTCACGGGTTTCATGGACGGGATAGTACGTCGGATGTCAGAGAGGGGTTAAAGTAAAATACCAAAGCGATGGCACACCTGAAAGATGTCGAGCAAGACTCGTAGCTAAAGGGTATTCTCAAAAAATATGGAGAAGACTATGATGAAACATTTGCTCCAGTTGTCACACTACAATAAGAACTTTACTTACAGTTGCAGCAATGGAACAGATGGAACTAAGACATCTGGATGTAAAGACAGCTTTTTTGAATGGAGATTTAACAGAAGACATTTACATGGAACAACATCCAGGATTCAAAGATGAAAGAAATCCAAACAACGTTTGTAAACTATAGAAAAGCATATATGGTTTAAAGCAAGCAGCTAAAGCGTGGAATGACAAAATCACGGAAGTACTAACAAATGAGAAATTTCAAAGAAGCAAAGCTGATGCATGCTTGTACACAAAAAGGCTGAGTAATAGATGGATTTATGTACTCATATATGTAGACGACATATTGATTTGTTTTAAACAAGAAAGGGATAAAGAAAACATTCTAAAAACCCTGAAACAACATTTTGAAATCAAAGACTTAGGAAATGTAAAACAGTCCCTAGTAATACAGATAGAAAGAGAAGAAGATAGAAGTTTCCTACTGAATCAAAATCACATGATTCAAGACATAACAGAAAAATTTGGACTAAAGGATGCAAAAGCAGTAAAGTCTCCAATGGAAACTAATTATCTCAAAGAGATGAAAAGTGAAAAAAAATATGCTACCAAACAATGAAGAATACAGAACAGCATTAGGAAAACTACAGTATCTAGCGACCGTTACAAGATCAGACATTGCAGCAGCAGTAGGAATCCTGAGTAGAAAGGTATCAAAACCAAATAAAGCTGATTGTAATGCCGTGAAGAGAGTAATACGTTATTTGAAAGGAACTAGCAATGTTAAGCTGAAAATACCCACAGGTGATAATTGCATTTTAACAGGATATGTTGATGCAGATTGGGCTGGAGATCCAACTGACAGAAGATCTACCAGTGGACATATTTTTTTTCTCTCAGGTGGACCAATAAGTTGGACAAGTAAGCAACAGTCAATTGTGACACTATATTCAATAGAAGCAGAATATGTTGCAGCAGCACATGCGAGTCAAGAAGTACTGTGGTTAAGACAATTGTTAACAGACCTAGGACAACCACAGTTGGAACCAACAAAACTAAAAGAGGACAAACAAGGATGTCTTGTTCTTGCTCAGATGAAAAGGGTCAAACCAAGAACCAAGCATATTGATGTGAAATATCATTTCTTGAGGAATTATCAGGATCAAGGAGTCTTGGAGTATTGCCCTACTGAAGAAGTGACAGCAGACATTTTCACGAAGGCGTTGAATGCTGATAAACATCAGAGACTAATAAAAAAGTTGGGTTTGATTTAATAAGTCCTTATTGTTGAGAAAGGGTGTTGGCATATGCAACAGATTAGGACTTATTATAAGGAAAAGGAGGACTTTATGCTGACCTGACAATAGATGGCGATGTTGTGTAATGTTTCCTTCTGTTTAATGTATTGTATAAGAAATAATCTCACTTGTAGTTTCACTTTCGCTTTGTTCCTGTTTTCCTGATGTAATGCTGAAATGACTGTGCATTATTCTTTTACCTCATGTTGTTAGAAGTAAAAGCTTGTTATCCCATGCAGCCTGCTCTGTCAAGTTTTCTACTGCAAAGGTGTGGATTCAGAAGCTGTGCAACATAATATATGTCAAGAGAAGACATTGTGCAGAAAGAATGAGCGGAAGTCGGGACACAGCCCTGCCCTTCTGGGACAGTGGAACTGTCCCCTCAAATCAGGACAGTCCTACTGAATTCAGGACGGTTGGAAGTGATAGACTGATAGACTGCTGTGCTGCATTGATCCATGATTGATGAACCTACAATACGGCAGTTTTCCGCGTGTTCTGTTTATCTTCCATCATTAACATAAAATGATATCTACAGCTATTAGAAGGTTCTATATATGAGGATGATGATACGAGGCTTGAAAGACTCTGGATTAAGTGGTTTTCCAGTGTTCTCTTTTTCAGAGACTTAGATTTTGTTTTTCCTATGGCTGAGTCATGTCTTCAGCACTACTGTAACTATTCTTTGCGACCACCGGGTGGCAGAATTGGTTTATTTAAGCGTAGTTATTCCATGCAGTGTGAACTGGCGCTACCGTAACGCAACAATCACATCTGCAATGACAACTGAGATTCTGAAGGAAACACGAGCGCTATGGTACGAAAAAGATTTAGTTGGAAGCTGATGGACAGAGTCTTCGTATATCAGTCCCAAAACTGTTAGGTAAAACCAAAAAATGCCAAGTTGTAAATAGTAATGTCAAGGTCCGGGTTTCCGCACAGGCTATAACAGCAGATTTCTATCACAGAAGAACAAAAGAGTTATCCGCCAAGCAGACAAATCCTGGCACATGCCAAGACACCCATCACTGACTCTGATGTGCCCATGTGCAGAATTATGTTAAAAAAAAAACATTTATAGAGGATAAGCAAGTGCCCCTCGACCACAGAATAGGATTCTGTTATATAAATTGTTAAGTCAAGAAGCTTCAAGTTACGTCTGTATTAGGAAATGCAATAATATTTGTCCTGCCCATGTCCCTGCATGCTATATAAGATAAAGGTCTAATGCTAAAGTTGAAAAGTTATCATACACTCCATTTGAGTGTTCAGATCCTTTTCATTTGCATTCTGTCAGCACTATAGGTGTAGGGATCTTCCATCCCTTCAGTTCCCAGCATACATTGCATTTGTCATTGTCCAATGGTTTGCTTGCCCTGATCTAAAACAGATCAGAGCAAACAACTGGGATGATTTTGAGATCTTTTTATTCCTTAAAAGTTATCACCTGTTTTCAAGTTAGTTGTGGTTCTAGCATAAAAAAAAACTTTAATCATTATTTGCTATCCCATTTTTTTTTGTGATCAGGGGTGCATTCTCTGCTACAGTGACCGGACCCGTGCGGGACAGGGGCCCGCCGACATCAGCAGCTTATTTAGCTGGATGGGCATCTGAGGATGCATAATAAGCTGAAATGTATTGTGGCGCAGAGACCCGCTGGGTCCCTGCTCTGTAATACACACTGCCGACCAATCAGAGGCCGTCAGCTGACATCTTCGTGCAAGTCACTGGCGGCGTATATGACAGTGAGGTCATGCGCTGCTCGTCGCTTGCAAACAAGTCAGCTGTCAGCTTCTGCACCAGCTATAGAGGAGGATGCCGCATGTTGTGGAAGGAAGGTTGAAGGTGAGCAGAAATGCTTAATTTTTTTTACATTTTTTTTGGAGAAGAGCTGCAGATCAGTGACAATATTCCTGGAAGAACCATCCTGGGATGGTGCACATTATACCAGGATGGGGACATATATTACTGGAATAAGCTCAGGATAGGCCACATTATACCAGGATGGTGGATATATATTACTGAAGTGGCCCAGGATAGAAGACATTATTCCAGGATGGGGAGGTATATTACTGGAATAAGCCTGGATGGGGCACATTATACCAGGATGGGGCACATTACACCAGGATGGGGACATATATTACTAGAATAAGCCCAGGATGGGGCACATTACACCAGGATGGGAACATATATTACTAGAATAAGCCCAGGATGGGGCACATTACACCAGGATGAGGACATATATTACTGCAATACCCGAGTATAGGGCACATTATACCTGGATGGGCACGTATATTACTGGAATAAGTCCAGGATGGGCCACATTATACCAGGATGAGGACATATATTACTGCAATACCCGAGTATAGGGCACATTATACCTGGATGGGCACATATATTACTGGAATAAGTCCAGGATGGGCCACATTACACCAGGATGGGGACATATATTACTAGAATAAGCCCAGGATGGGGCACATTACACCAGAATGAGGACATATATTACTGCAATACCCGAGTATAGGGCACATTATACCTGGATGGGCGCATATATTACTGGAATAAGTCCTGGATGGGCCACATTATACCAGGATGGGGACATATATTACTGGAATAAGACCAGGATGGGCCACATCATACCAGGATGGGGCACATTACACCAGAATGGGGACATATATTACTGGAATAAGCCCAGGATGGGGCACATTACACCAGGATGGGGATATATTACTGCGATACCCGAGTATGGGGCACATTATACCTGGATGTGCACATATATTACTGGAATAAGTCAAGGATGGGACACATTATACCAGGATGGGGACATTATGCCAGGATGGGGCATATATTACAGGAATAAGCCCAGGATGGGGCACATTACACCAAGATGGGGACATTATACCAGGATAGGCACATATATTACTGGAATAAGTCCAGGATGGTGACACATTATACCAGGATGGGGACATTATGCCAGAATGGGAACATAAATTACTGGAATAAGTCCAGGATGCAGCACATTATAGCAGGATGGGGACATACATTACTGGAAGGGGCCAGGATCAGGACATTGTTGCATGAGAGGGCGAATACAAAAGAGAGAACACGTGTATCTTCAGAAGATCTGGAACGCTACAAAGACTCATGTATCTGACAAACATGCAAGTGGGGGCCCAGGTCAAAATTTTGCACTAGTTGCGTAGTTACGCCATTGCTTCTGATACTGCTGATATGTGCTATAGAGGATGCATTTCAGTCAGAATCAGTCTCCTTTGACCTCTGACATCTGACATTATAGTCCCCCTTTACTTTCCTTGCAGAAGTATTCTCAGCTACTGTATACCATCACGCTACCGTAGCGTTTGCTCCTTTCTTGACAAGCAGGTCAGAAAACTGTGTCTATTGGCTGCTCTGCAGTGAAAAGTGAATCACTATGCAGAGACTTGGCTGTGGGAAGAATGACTGAGTATGTGTGACCACCGACACTCAGCTTATTAGGTGGACGTGCACATTGCTTTACACTTTGAACACCAGATGGCGCCAAACTATGTACTGAGGGTAACTCAACGTTTCACTTTTTTTTATTTTTTAACAGCATGTACATGGCAAATATTGTTGTTGTTTTCTGATCTCTACAATGAACATATTTAATGACATGACAATGCCATTAATAGGGGGTGTATAAACCAACACCTTGTATCTGCAAATGGTGTCCGTTTCTAGTGCTAAAAATACTGCTAAGGTTGATAAAGAAAGCCTAAAAACCAAGAAGTAACCCCATACAATAATATAGTTTGATTTGATAGCCCAGTTGCATTATTTAGAGGTGACATTATGATTTTATTCCATCATAGCTTTAGCTGGGCGCCGCTCTCTTTTTTCCCGTACTTTGCTCGGAGCCACAAAGAACATTATTTAGTAAAGCGAGGGATTGACAAAAGCTTTAAACATATATTAGCACATGGAAGCTGATAAAAGCTCGCCAGAACGAAGCACGCTGCAAAAAAAAAAGAGCTTTCAACTTTCTGCCAAAATGTGTTGGTTCCTAAGTGATCAAAAGATTGTATGCAGGAGGGTATACAGAAAAATTCACACGGTTGTGTTCTGGATCGGAGAACTGGATATGTCTACATTAGAGAAAATAGGGAAACCTGCCATTGAAAGCGCAAGGAGCAAATTTTATTTATCTGCCTGTCCGCCGCACCATGGCACCTCCATAGAGGTTTTCCCAGGTTATCACATAAAGAGAAATAAAAGGGGATATCTCACCATCACAACTTGTCACCCATCCGCAAAATTGCTGGGGTCCTAAGTAACGAACCAATTCATTATTATATTTGCATCTAGTTTTTGGTGTTTTTCGCCATTTTGTTTTTTTATTTGCGCCTCTTGCTACTTTTAATTTTTGCCTTTTTTAAAGTCTATTTTATTTCTATAATTTAATTTTTTTTTATGTTTGTCATCGTTGGCGAGGTTTGAGGTCGCCGGATGCTTTTGGTTGATTTATCAATTGCGACTTTTTAAAAAAGTCGTTAAACTTTTCAGTTAAAATCACCCGCCTGCTGGGTAGATTTTTAGTACAACTGGAACTTTTCAGCAAATTTTGCAACATTTTAAAGGAACGTGCAACTTTATTCACTACGATTTTCAGAAAGATTAAAGACAATGATAAAGAGCATTTTTTTTATTGTGTGCAAAAATCACAAACCGTGTGCACAATAGTGAAAAAATTTGGTTAAAAAATGTCAAAATGAATACCAAGAGAAAAGAAAAAGAAAAGTGACTTAGCCAAATTGTGAATCGGGCTTTTAGATTTTAAAAGGAATGGCAGAATTTTAGCTAATGGGGTATTTGTGACTTTTATATTGATGCTGTGTCCTTAGAATTGAACATCATTAGAGATGAGACGATCGATTTGCCAATTGATTTGCTGGATTCTTGTCCAGCGTACAGGTCAGTGGAACCTTTCAGCTAGACGAGAAGCCCATGAGTCTCTTTCCTTTTGGCATCCTCTGAGTGGCTTTTAATTAGCTAGGGCGGGTATGATGTTATCTGTGCGTTTCATCACACAGATCACATCACACTGGCCCTAACAAATCAAATGCCGCGCCAGGGACGCCGGAAGGTAGGAGACACCGGGGCTTCCATCTGACTGCCAAGTGCCACTGACCTAGATGCTGGAGCGGAGTCCCACCAATTGATCCGTTCACTTCTAATTATGATCAGTGGGTCTCTTGGAGAGAGGTGGCTTCTCTCTTGTTGGTACAACCAATTTTTATGGGGGAAAAACCTAAACAGGAGTCCCATGTACAAAGGAACCTAATTTTTTGACCAAGTGATTAGGAATTTGGCCCAAATATCATCAAAAGTGTATACAGGAAGAAACAATCACCTATTCCTTCTCTCCTGAGTAGCAGACCCTCGCACTATGATTGGGATCCTAGTTTCACATTTTCAAGGTGGTGTCCTATTCTCTGTGGTTACCACCCTACACTCTTCTCATGAAAGAAAAAAGCAATACTCATAGGTATACTCAGAAAAGTTAAGGAACCCTGAAGAGAATGAGCCCTGCTATGGTTCACGACATATACTGTAAGTAAAAGGGAATGAGATCATCCGAACCTTGGACACAACTTCATGAGTTATGTGGGAAGTTTCAAAGTTACTCAGAAAAAAGATTTGATTTACTATTACTAACTCTCTAAGTTCCCTGGTTAAGGAGAAGTGGCCTACTGATGCCTGGTATCCACTCATGCTGCTCAATCCTGAATCAATGAGGGTGATCATACACCTTACAATATTGTCAGTCCACTATGCTTGGTTATTAAACTGCCATCAAAGGTGTCTAACAAAAGCTTATCTTTTTTGAGAAAGAAAAATTAGACATGTTGAAATCCAAAATGCCCAATCCTTCAGATCCACCTGTAAGGAGAGAGTTGGGCCAACCCCATACACTCAAGGTGTGTTTGAGAACCTTAACTAAGATGTTCCTTATTTTCCATAATTCATACACTTCTCATTAAAGACAAATGAATAAAACTAATTTGTCCAGTTCCGTTTTCTCCAATGGGTCGATCAATCTGTGGTAGACGTGAGCCAATTCTTCTCACAGTTTACAATATTTGAATTCTCCGGAATGTGAATTTTTTGCAATTCGCTTCTCACAAATTCAGCAAAGTGGCCACAATTTTGCTTGACCATAGAGGGCCATCAGAAGATAAAAAAAAAATTCATTCTCACCGCACCGCTTACCTGTCCCATGCCCCCACAGCCTGTCGTCCGGTCCTCTGTACCTCTCCTTTTCACCTTCTTCCCCGTTGTGCACATCCACCTCAGCCTGCTTCACTATGGGGTGAGATTTCCGCTGAGGCTTCCATTGATGAGTATGACTATGACATTACTGTGTGCCATGCCATCCCCCAAGGTGCTGACAAGGACTTGGGAGACACATGTTGTGATGTTATGACATTTGCCGTGACAGCTTGGCGTTTAGTGAAGTCAGAGAACTAGTCAAAATGAAGCAGGCCGAAGATGCCCATAATTGGGGAAGGTGGAAGAAGAGGACCATCAAGCGGGACAGTTGAGCAATGAAGCAGGGATCTGGAAAAACCTTAGAACATAGCATGGGAACCTCAATTCTCATTGAGCAACTGATACAAATCAAATTTGAGTCATTTTCCGAATTCGAGTTTCAGTAACATCTCCTTTGATCATCTCTAATCCATGGTCAGCCGATGTCCTTTCGACTTTTTTTCTTCCTCGTCATGAGTCTGATGGCAAGGTGAAGGCCTTTGGACTCATAAGGAACCAGGTTTCCTACATCTTCTGAAGGTTTCACAAACATTTCTGCTGATGAACTACGCACAGTTCTGGTGGAAATAACTTTTAAATATCTGAAGATTAGTGTTGAGCGATACTGCTCGATATCTAAAAATATCGGATCGGAATGGTATCGCCGATATCACTAACTATCGGCGATATCCGATTCCGATACCGGAAGTCCCATGTAAGTCTATGGGAACAAAATATCGCAACTAAAAAAACACTTTCTTTCCTTGTAAACACAAAATATACACACTTAAAATACATATATATATATATATATACATGTCATTGTGACATTATATATATATATATATATACATATATTTATAGTTTATTCACTTCTACATAGTAAAATAGCCTCTGATTCAATTGCCGGGTAAAGCCGGCATTTGTGAAAAGACAGAAGCACCCGAGGCTCCAGTCGCCACAGAGATGTTGCATCGCACCCAGCGAACAGGATTCAGAAGCTCGCTATAAGCGAGTCCTGTGTGCCTTAATTGAACTGTTTTTTGCTTGAGAATTGCAAAAATCATCATAGACTGTATTTGCCATTTTTCCGTCATATCTGCGCCACGAGGCACAGGTGAAGAATAAGGGGGTGCTCTCGTGCGCGTACACTCACTCCGTGGTGCGAAAACGATGTCCGCACACTCTAAATGTTACTGCAATGTAGGATCGTGCCCCACAGCTCTGGAGTTCCGCCTCCTCATCCTCCTCAGTGGGCGTAAACGAACGCGAAGGTCCCGCCTCCCTACAAAAGATGTCGCCTCTCCTGATGCTAATGACACATGTGACTTTGCTGAGATGGCGAATGGACGTGAGCAGAAGTGGGAAGGGATGGAGGAGTCAGAGCTCTCCCCCCACGGAAGCGACCCGATCGCCACGGAGCCACCGTTTGGCACCCGGCCTGGAAACCCTCCTACGCTGGAAGAAGCGGAGGATACCCTGAGAGACCTGGCCCGGCACCGGGAGGAGGTCGCCAGGATGGAAGCGAGCTGGCGGGCCCTAAAACTACATTGGAGTGGCGCCAATCCCTCTTACCCCCTGAAGTGTCTGTACCGGAAGGTGAGGCACCCGTTCCAGTAGAGGAGGCCGTGCGGGCATCCCAGCCCTTGCAATCTGAACCGGTTGCCAGTATCTCAGTGGAGGCACCCGTTCCAGTACAGGAGGCCGTGCGGGCATCCCAGCCCTTGCAATCTGAACCGGTTGCCAGTATCACAGTGGAGGCACCCGTTCCTGCAGAAAACGCCGCACCAGCACCCCAGATCCCGCTGTCTGCCCCCGTCGCTGAGGCAGAAGAAGCGACACCCGTCCTCATGGAGGAGGCCGCACAGGCACCAGAGCTCTACCTGCCTGTACCGGAGCCCCGACCGTCATCTGTTCCAGAGCCGGCTGCTTCCGCCGCAGGTGAGCGCCGCCAGGAGAGCTGCCGCAAACCGTACATCGTAAGCTGGCGTTTGATGGTGGAGACATGGAGATGCTTGTGGAGGAGAATTACAACCGGCGTCAGGAGGAAGAGTGGAGACGTCGGGAGCGGAAGCAGAGCGACAAAGGGAGCAGCGAGAATCCCAAAAGCTTCGGCAACGTCACCTGGAGAAGGACCTGGCAGAGAAGGCACGTATGAGAAAGGATAAAAGTACGGTGAGGGAGCCGCGGCGTAAGGGTGCAGTACGGAACTTTAAGTTAAAAGGTGGTTGGGGCTTCATCCAGGAGCCTGGACTGTATTTAGAAGTTTTTGTAACCCGGCGGGACGTGGAGGCTCACCTCCCAGAAGGACACCCGGGGAGGGACCTGTTGCCAGGAGACTTGGTGACTTACACCCGACACTGGGGTTACAATGGATGATACGCCCTAAATGTTACCAGGTGCGACCCCTACTCCCCAGAGTGTCAGGAAACTGACAGACCCTACGAGCCTTCAGCCTCCCCCAACCAGGCCTCTGCACAAGTGCCCACCCCACGCTGTAAATCTCCCCAGCCTCCCTCAGTGGTCTCCTCAGCAGCCCCAGCTATGGACATGATAATGATAGCTGGCCCGTACCCGGCGCCTGTTAGGCCCCCTGGGGTTCGTTCAGTCCGGGACATAGGGGTCCAGACCCGGAGGGAGATGAAAGAGGTGGCCACACAGACCCAGATAGCGGGTCACGACGTCACTGTACTGGCCACACGACGTCATCAGGTCTGGGTGGACCCTCCTGTCACGGATGTTTGAAAGCTCAAGAAGAGTACCAGGTGGTACCTGGAAGAGGCCAGCCAAAGAAGTCTAAATAACCCGGACAGGGTCTCTGTATGTAAATAGTTAAATTATTGATGTACCCGGACTGGTGAATGTTCATAAAAAGAAGTTTATTGCCTTAATATACCCAGGTTGGGTAATGGTTTGATGTACCCGGATGGGTGAATGTTCAGAAGAACAAGTTTATTGTTGCCTTAATATACCCAGGTTGGGTAATGGTGTTTCACTGTAATGAAAATGTTGAACTTTGAAGCCATGAACTGTACTGGCTCACAAACTTTTCTGTAAATAGTTGGCACTTGGTGCTCCATCTTGGTTTTACAAAAAACTTTACTGTGCACTATTTTCAACTACCTCAGAAACTAAAAACCCGTTTGGTGTGGCCGAAAGTGAGGTCTGCTCAAGGAAAGTCTTGCAGCCCACCCAAGACCACAGTTGGAGGTTTGGAGCGGGTCCTCCACAAGCACAAGTAAAGGACACTGTGAAGTTACCCCGGTGGGGTTGTAGTCCTAAGAAGTCTCCACGAACTTCGGCACTAATGCTATTTGCACTTTTGTTGAATATGTATTTATTAACACACATGTATAACACATATCAAGGGTATGAACAGTAACAAAACATGTCACATAATATAAGCCATTTGCACTTTTGTAATGTTATTATTAAAAATTTTATTATGCAACGTTTAACTTGAAGTGTTTCCTGCTTTCTTACTACGTCGCATAGTCCACTCTGCTACATCACTTTGCACCATTGCTCTATCTCACATCTATCTGCCCTGGAAGGATAGCGTGTTACCTGTAGAAGACTTTTCACCTACCTGCACTACACCATCCCTTCCAGAGGACCTGCACAGCAGCGCTGGACACCCTGACCAGGTACTACAGGTGGCGTCACGACAAACTACACGAACATTCTATCATCCCCTGGAAATATCCCACATTCCAGTGATCGCCCAGGTCACGGACGAGCTGTGCTACTCGTGACATCCCCCATAGAAGTCGACGTGATCGGTGCGGAGTACCCCCAAAACCCCTGTCTCTGTGCGACTCAACTTCCCTCACTGTGCTGGCACTTTACATTTACAATGCCTCTGGGTTTTTTTTTTGGGGGGGTGGGGAACATTCAGACTTTTGCTATGGGGCCCCATGATTTATATGTACGCCCCTGCTGCTGAGGCATGGTATTTAAGGCTGTTAAGGAGCCAACATACATGGACCTTGCCAGCAGCGTCGGACTGGAGTACCTTGGGCCCACCAGAGAAAATATATTCTTGCGGCCCAACATCATACTTCCCAACCTTTGAATAAGGGAAAGAGGGACAAAGGCTGTGGCACGCTGTGCATGCTGCAGAAAATTTTAGGCCATGCCACGTTGCACCACAGACTGTCCAGGAGTTGGTGGATGCTTTAGTCCAGGTGTGGGAGGAGATCCCTCACGAGACCATCCGTCGCGCTCATCAGGAGCATGGCCAGAAGTTGTAGGGAGGTCATACAGCATACCTCCCAAATTTGGAAGACAGGAAAGAGGATTAAAGGCTGCGGCGCGTGTTGCGCGCCGCTGAAAATTTTAGGCCACCCCGACAACACCCATTTCACAGCTAATCACACCCATATCCTCGCCCCAAGCGTAACCATTTAGCACTGCTGATCACACTGACTGGTAATGAGGGCACAGTGGCTGGTACTGAGGAAAAGAAAGAAAGAGCAGCGAGAGAGAAAGAACAAACAGAGAAAGAAAGAGAGGAAAGAAAGAAAAGAGAGAAAGAAAGAACAGAGAGAAAAAAGAACAGAGAGCGAGAAGGAAAGAACAGAGAGCGAGAAAGAAAGACTAGAGAGAGAGCCATAGGCGTAGCTAGGGTTTTGGTTTAGTGGGGGCAAAACTTCTGAGTGGGACCATCATCAGAGAACCTCAGCAAATGACCGCGCTGTTGGCCAATATAATCTCTATATAAAAAGACCAATATTGATATTACCGCCATATGGTCTGTGTTAAATAATACCAGTCCTACAGAACATATAATAGATTACAGCACAGGTACAGATAATGACTTACCGCTGATGTTCTTTCTAATGGAATTGTTCACTTTTCATGTCTTTTCCATCTGGCCCACACCGACATGACGACTTCTCCAGCCAGGACTCGACTGCACCCCCATTAAAAAAAAATCAAAAAAAAACTCACCTCCCGGCTCCTGTGCTGCTCACTGTTCTCCCTCTCAGCGTCTGACAGCGGGCGCCGGCAGGTGATGTTATTGCGCCCGCTGTCATACGCTGAGAGGGGGATTATGGGAGAGTAGGAGCGCTCGCTCCTTCTCTCTCCATGCGGTCAGCTTTATCGGCTGGATGCTGATACAGCTGACCCTCCGATGATGGGTGGGGGGCCCACTGCTGGCACCGGGCCCCCCCAACTCCTGTTCAGGCCCCATAGCTTCCGGGCGGCAGAGCAGGGAGAGCGATTCTCCCTGCTCTGCCGCAGAATGTAACTGTATCGTAGCTCCGGTGGGCCCCCTCAGAGCGCGGGCCCCGGGGCCACCACCCCCTCTGCCCCGCGACCTATCCTTTCAAATCAGGGCCCACCACGCAGGAGCTGGGGCCCACCGTAGGTTTCTCCGTGTCCCGGTGCCTCAGTCCGACCCTGCTTGCCAGCCTGATAATACCAGGCCACAGCAGTCTGCATATCTTGGCTGGTTAACAAAAATAGGGGATCCCCTCGAAAAAAATTTGGCGTGGGGTCCCCCTATTTTTGTTAACCAGCCAGATGAAGCAGACTGCTGAGGCCTGGTTTTTCAGGCTGGTAAGGATCCAATATCCATGGACCTTGCCAGCCTGATAATACCAGGCCACAGCAGTCTGCTTAGCTTGGCTGGTTAACAAAAATAGGGGATCCCCTCGAAAAAAAAACAGTGTAGGGTCCCCCTATTTTTGTTAACCAGCCAAGTAAAATGCAGACTGCTGCGGCCTGGTATTAAAAGACTGTCAAGGCCCATGGATTTTGGCCCTCAACAGCCTGATAATACCAGGCTACAGCAGCCCCACATTTGGCGCATCAAAAGATGTGCCAATTGTGGCACTTTACCCGGCTCTTCCCACTGCCCTGTAGCGGTGGCAAGCGGGGTAATAAGGGGTTAATGTCACCGTTGATTGCACGGTGACAATAAGCCCGGTTAATAATGGAGAGGTGTCAATAAGACACCGATCCATTATTAATCCCAAAGTTTTTAAATGTATAAAAAAAAAAGACACAGCAAGAAAAAAGTATTTTACTGAAATAAAAAAGAGACAACACAGTTTTCATTTCTTTTATTATACTCTCATTCCTGCGACGCCATCGATCTCCTGTAAAAAAAGAAAAAAAACAAACCAACAGTATACCACCTGTCCGACGCAGTCCATAGTAACGACTGTCCCACGACGATCCAGCTCTGCTACATCGCAATGACAGGCAGAGCCTGACATCCCGGCGCAGCACAGCTGATTACCTGCTTCCCCGGCGGTGACGTCATCGGACTGCTTTTACGGCCGGGATTACCCAGCAGTCACTGCAGTTATCGCGAGAAACTGCATGTGACCGCCGGGGAAAGAGATGGCGGCCATCAAGCAGTCCAGGCGTGACCACCGGAGATCTTCTGCCAGGTAAGTGCCGCTGACTCCTGACAGACCCGACCGACGGACACTGACAGAGACGACCGACGACGGACATGACAGTGACAGTGACAAATCCGATTCCGGTATCCGATAAGACGAAAATATCGGAACTAAGTATCGAAAGTCCGATAGAGCTAATATCGGCCGATACCCGATACTTGCGGTATCGTATCGCTCAACACTACTGAAGATCTATGGTCTAATTTTCCAAAGAACGACTTTTTTTCTACTTTCTTTTAAAACTTACTGGATAAATTTCATTACTTGCAAATGAATGAATCTTGGCTCACAGATGACTAAAATTCTTATGTCGGAATTAAAATGATGAATTGAGTTCATTATGTTTTCTGAATTTCTTTCACGCTGTGATACTAAGATCTTTCTTTTCACACAGACTTAGTAGATTTCTCTAAGTAATAAATGACTAAAATGACAGCTCAGAAAACAGGTATTAATCCTACTGACGGTGCGCTCTCTCACTATAAATCCCGTATTGTACTGTACGGAGTTTCATAATAAACACATGTTCTGGAAGCTAATTTGGAGTTTTGTGAGCAATTAAAGGATCCAAAGACCAGTTGGCAGCTCGCCAACAGCAAAGAATAGAACGGCATTCTGCTGAATCCAAATTTTTTTTATTAACTAGCTTTTTTATTTTGCTAGCTTGGCAAACTTTACTATCAGGTAGCATGACATAAACAGTAAGCATAAGCAAAAGGAAGAAAAAAAATGCAAGTATGGACAAGTTTTCATCAGCTCCGGTGACTAACTTTACATGTGAGCACCGTATTAGAAAACTACTTGGGCTCTCTGCCAACAAGAACTAGTGGATAGACCCTATGAAATGATTAGTACTAGAGATGAGCGGATCATTTAAAATTCAAATTCGCTGGCTTCACCAGGTTTTCCACAAAAATTAGATTTGCAACAAATAAATTTGCATGAATCTGAATCCTGGAAAGCTTGTAATTTCTCAGAAAATACACTTGGGGAAGGGAGAGAGAGAGAGAGAGAGACAATCCTGTTGAGCAGAAGAGCTTACATGACAGAGAGAGGACCCCACTGACCATAAGAGCTTACACTCTACAGGAGAGGACCACACTGACCATAAGAGCTTACACTCTACAGGAGAGAGAGAGGAACCCACTGACCATAAGAGCTTACACTCTACAGGAGAGAGAGGACCCCACTGACCATAAGAGCTTACACTCTACAGGAGAGAGAGGACCCCACTGACCAGAAGAGCTTACACTCTACAGGAGAGAGAGAGGAACCCACTGACCATAAGAGCTTACACTCTACAAAGGGAGATAAGGACTCCGCTGACCATAAGAGCTTAGACTCTACAGAAGAGAAAGGACCCCACTGACCAGAAGAGCTTACACTCTACAGGAGAGAGAGGACCCACTGACCATAAGAGCTTACACTCTTCAGGAGACAGAGGACCCACTGACCATAAGAGCTTACACTCTCAGAAGAGAGAGGATCCCACTGACCATAAGAGTTTACACTCTACAGGACAGAGAGGACCCCGCTGATCATAAGAGCTTACACTCTACAGGAGAGAGGACCCCACTGACCATAAGAGCTTACACTCTACAGGAGATACAGGACCTCACTGACCATAAGAGCTTACACTCTACAGGATTGAGAGAGGACCCCACTGACCATAAGAGCTTACACTCTACAGGAGAGAGAGGACCCTACTGACCATAAAAGCTTACACTCTACAGGAGATACAGGACCTCACTGACCATAAGAGCTTACACTCTACAGGAGGAGAGGACCCCACTGACCATAAGAGCTTACACTCTACAGGGAGAGAGAAGACCCCACTGACCATAAGAGCTTACACTCTACAGGAGAAGAGGACCCCACTGACCATAAAAGCTTACACTCTACAGGAGATACAGGACCTCACTGACCATAAGAGCTTACACTCTAAGGAGAGAGAGAGACCCCATGTCCATAAGAGTTACACTCTACAGAAGAAAGAGAGGACCCGCTGACCATAAGAGCTTACACTCTAAGGAGAGAAGAGGACCTCCACTGATCCATAAGAGTTACACTCTAAGGAGAGAGAGAGGACTCCGCTGACCATAAGAGCTTACACTCTACAGAGAGAGAGGACCCCGCTGACCATAAGAGCTTACACTCTAAGGAGAGAGAGAGGACCCCGCTGACCATAAGAGCTTAACACTCTACAGGAGAGAGAGGACCCACTGACCATAAGAGCTTACACTCTACAGGAGAGAGAGGACCCCGCTGATCATACAAACTTACAATATACAGAAGAGAGAGAGAGGACCTCACTGACCATAAAAGCTTTCCCTCTATGGAATAGAGAGACTTACCAAGTGACTCTGGATATAGAAAGCGACTCAGTCATACAAACTGTGCTCCACTGAGAATCGCTGATCTGTGATGGCCGAGGTACTGACCACCACTGTACAAGGTGTGATAATCTGATAGATGTGATGGCTACAGGGTTTTCTGGGTAAGAAGCCTATGTGGCAGCATTTAACTATGTCACCTCGCTCTTTGATGCTTCACAGCAGGGGTGTAATGGTCACAGATTGGGATTGGAACCCATCAAGGTGAAACTTCAGCTGGATGTTAGTCCTCTGACGCATATCCAGTTGAAGTATATTGCGGTGCACAGACACATCAGCTCCATGCATGGCAATACATGCTGCCAGCAAATCAGGGGCCAGCAGCTGATGTCGGCGTGCACGTGACTGGGGACGCATGGCAATTATGTCATACGCTCCCGTCGTTTTCAGGAGAAGACACCGCATGGCGGAGGAGCGTAAGGAAGGTGAGTATAATGGGTTTTTATTTCCTGTGCATTAAAAACAGTGGCAGAACAGGGGACATATACCAGCATTGAGCCCAGGATAAGGGACATATGGCAGGATTAGGGACATATTACCAGGATGGGATATATATATATATACATATATATATATATATATACTAGGATGGGGCCCAGGATAAGTGACATATATGCCAGGATAGGGGACACATATACCAGGATTGGGCCCAGGATAAAAGACATACTGGTACTAATTGTAGATCAGCGGATCAACCTGCAGAGAATCGAGTTCGAATGACATTTTCTTGAAACTTTTTGAGGTTCGATTCGTGATTTGAAACAGAAACAACTTGCCCGAACCTCAAAAAGTTTCAAGAAAATGTCATTCGAACTCGATTCTCTGCAGGTTGATCCGCTGATCTACAATTAGTACCAGTTGTCTTTAATGTACTGTATACACCACAGGTTCTATAAATGTAAGTGACTTGCTATTATGGAATAACTTATTAACCATACTTATATACCAGCACTGTAAATGTAAGGCACGGCACAAAACTTTATTCCCGCATGATCGCATGAAGGGGGACAGCTGTGATTGACAGCTCACCTCCCTCAGGAATGACTGAGGTCGGAATCTTGGCCAGCAGTGACCTTGTCATCTATGTAATTAAATCTATAAAATGTGGTTCCCTTTTCATCTTTGAATCAGAACATGTTGAAGAAAATAGATATGGCAACCAGGGGGCCAAGAGAAGCTGCATTGGCTACCATTTGTTATTGTGCCTTCGGCATCGCCTTATAAGTACCTGAGTCGGTTTTTTTACAGACCAGCAACAAGGCAAATACATAAGTTATAGCCAACTAGTATAACATAAAAAAAAGTTTGAAAAGGTGTTAAAGGGAGTCTGACACCAGGTTTTGCCACTTAATCTGAGAGCAGCATAATGTTGAGACAGAGACCCTAATTCTACCGATGTGTTACTTGTTGGGCTGCTTGCTGTAGTTTTGATAAAATCACAGTTTTATCAGGAAGAGATTATCACTAGAGGACTAGTAAACCTGCTGCCAAGTAGTCCTCCATATTCATGAGCTCTGTATAACCCCGCCCACATCACTGATTGGCACCTTTCTGCTTATGCACAGCGCACACAGAATGTTGCCAACCAGTGCTGGTAGAACTGGTAGATCTGCAGCTGATAAAATGTGATTCTGTCTGCAAGTAGGACTGTGTTTTCCCTTTAAGGCATATATGTTAATTCAAGTGACTTTTCAAAATAAGCTGTCATGTTTATTTATGTGGCAGCCTAATGATGGTCATAGGACTTCCATTTTGAATTTTCCCAATTTTCTCCTTCAGGCTCTATATTATTTTTACTTGTGTGGGAGAGAGCACCCCCGCTGTGTAACCGGGCCGGAACTAAGGGGGCTATCACTTAGGTTCCCAGGGGGTATGTTCCCGGGGGGAAGAGCTACAGGACGACACAGAGACTCTTCTGGAAAGTACGGGGCGGGGCGACTATAAAAAGAGCACAGGAGACCAGCAGGGGGCACTCGACACGGAGGAGGACAAGAGGCAGGAAGGAGGAGCCTGAGTGGCACTGGAGAGCAGGGGAGAGCCAGCGCCCTCGCGAAAGAATGGGGGCTCACCTAATCCAGGGAGAGGACGATACCGAATGATGCGAGAAACAGACACAACGCTGCCACCCGCAGCCGCCTCTGCCCCGCCCCATTCCGTGGCTGCGGCCTGTACGCAGCTACCCGCGGCCACCACTGCCCAGTCCCACACCGCGACCGCGGCCTGTGCGCTGCCACCCGTGGCCGCCACTGCCCCGCTCCATCCTGCGGCTGCGGCTTGTGCGCTGTCACCTGCGGCCGCCACTGCTCCATCCCAACCCACGGCTGCAGCCTCTATATCAAGGTCAATGGCTGCCACCACATCGCCTCCGAGAGGGGCGGTGTTGTGAATGTGCTAGAGATGGTTTCTGAGCAGAGGCTCCCTCTGGTGGTTACAGACAGTACTGAACCTTCCAGCGAGGAATGGCAATCTGGGATCACTGACTGGACTGATATAAGGGAGGTTCCCTCCCATGATGGTTGCCGGTGATCAATTGTTCTTGTCTTAATTGTGGTTCCTGGTTCATTTGGTAGTTTGCTGGAGTCTTACCTGCGTCTGCTGCTTTCAGATAAGATATTTTTGCTTTTCTTTTTGTGCTTGCTTTTTGCATAGTTTTCTGCACTTTTGGAGTTCAGCCGGGTCCCCTCCTGGGGCCTGTGCTCCTCTCAGTTTATTTGTAGCCACTGTTATTTGTTCATTTGCTTTTTCTGTTTTTTCAGTGGCTGCGGCTTGGTTTTGTTACACCAGAGATCTGATTTAGGTGGATGAGATTGTGTGATCTCAGGTTTTTTTGGCAATCAGAAGTGTTTAGGGCTTTTTTTGGATTGCAGTCAGAATTCTTTCCTGTACTTTTCTATCTAGACAGATTGGGCCCCAGCGTTTGCTCATTCTATTTTCTGTCTGTGTCCGTGCTTTATTCTTGTCTAACCGCCATTACATGTTTGGGGGCTTCCTATTTTCTTTGGGGATCTGCTCCGGGGCAGATTGCTTTCATCTTTCTGCCTTTAGGTGTAGTTATCTCTCAGGCTGTGACAAGGCGTCTAGGATCAACGTAGGAACGCTCCACGGCTACCTCTAGTTGTGTGGTTAGTTCAGGTTACTGCAATCCAATAGGTTCCAGCCTCTCTGGTGTATTACCGTTTTTGCTATTTCTCCTCAGCTACCTAAACATAACAGGGCGGTCCCGACGCCGGGGGAACTCTTCCAGGACCTGTTGCGCCCCTTCCGCACCAGGGCGTGGGAATGCCCGAAGCCTCCGACAGCTCCTCGTCGGCTGGGCCCAGCGGCTGAGGCGCCGAACAGACACCTCCTGGACAACAGCTCTGCCGGACGTCAGAGAAGGATAAGTGACACACTGTTAACTGTTCATTATAGTTCTAGGACTTGTAGTCGGCCAGATCACGGCCATATAGTTGTCGGCACCGCGTATACCAAGTTATTTGTGTATTATTGTCTAACTTCCCTGCGAGGAGAACTATTGTCAGCTTACCAGCTATCCGTATAACCCCTATATAAAGGTTGAATTTAAGCTCGCTCCGTCTCCGACTCGTCATTGCATCCCGCGTACCTGCGAGTACCACACTTGTCTCTGAGCTTGTGGGTGGAGACTGTCTGCTATGGTGTCTCCCATACACTACACACAGATATAAAGGATTCCTTCTCTCCTGCCCCTATGTAGCGCATGTTGAGAAGCAGCAGCATAATGGAAGACATTATGTAGCAGGAATGAGCAGTGTATCTGTAAATTCAGCACTGAAGTGAACACTTCTGAGAAAGCAGCAATACGGTTTGTGTGCATCCTTTCTTTCTATCTCCGTCTTCTCCTATTTATAGACTTCATTGGGCAGCTGTAAGTTGATCTCTCAGTGATCTGGCAGTCCATCTTGCCTTAAGCCTTGTATTTTAGAGGGAATGATGAGTTCAGGAAGCAAGGAGGAGAAATGGCTCAGAAGTGGAGAAAGAATCAGATTTCCCTGATAACATATATTACAAAGTTTATTTACTTGACCATTTAAAAGGGTGTGAAAATAGGCCAAAATGCTTGCAGGTACCACTGTATATTATGTTTGCCAGCGAGATGATCATCAGGTCATTAGTAGCTCAGTTGTCCTCATAAACTTGTATTCCAGAATTTATAAAATCATATTTGAGCCACATCATAGAAGACGACCAATCCTGAAATCATGTTTATATTCAGAACCTTATGGTACAGAAGTATATAGTGAATGGGGGACCCGGGATACCAAGAACAATCCTCAGAAACTCCTTATAAAGTGTCTACATGTTGTTATCTAAGTGTAATTGGCATTGTTCTTCTCCCCGAGTGCTACGACGCAAAACTTTCTGCTCCTCAATCTGTCAAATTGTCACATCTTTTGACATTTTTCTAGATTTTTTGGCAACAGCGAGAGTGAGAGTTGGTGGGAGAATGACGGTAATAGAAAATGAGTGTCATCAGTTTGATGCATTCATAAGTGTTGGAAGTCTGTCTGCCAAAGGATAATTTACTAACACTGAAACTTTTTGTCATCTCTTGAGAGTTTCATGTTCTGTGAAGATTGTCCCGATGTCTGATATCACAGGCAATTTTATCTAATTCTCAGTGATATGTCATGGGAGCGCCGCCATTCAGGACAGATGTCTGTCAGTTTTACAATTAATGGTACATACTAAATTACATTAACTCCAGAACAGAGACAGTTACTTGACTACTATAATGGGAGCAGTCCACTTTATATGTATAATGTCTATCAGAAACCGTCAGGCCGAAAAGGATAACTTGGACAGACTTGGTTCTAGCCACTCCTTTGAGAAGCTCCCAGAGGATATTGACTTACATTGGGGCACTCTGGGTTGTCTACACGAAGTAGCTGCTGGCTGAATGACTGAACCTGAACTAGGGATGGTTTAGCTAGCCAGTATATTAACAAGAGAAATAGAACCAGGGAAAAAAATCTGTAGGCAAAAAACTAAGGGTATAAGCCAACGTCAGTTACCGGGTAGTCAGTGGTGAGACTAGCAGGAGTCATAAATAAGAGGGATTATAAGCAAACTTGGTCAGAAATCAGTATCAGGATCAGAGCATAAGGAGTAGTACTAGAGAGAGAGGAGAAAACAAGCAGTAATTGGCAACTACCAGTAGTATGCTGGTAGTTTAAATAAGAAGTGGTGCTGTCCAGTGAACTGATTATACATACCCAATCTGTATGACTGGGCGGCACAACAGGTCTCGGCCAACCGGTGTCTCTTCCTGGACAATGTCTCTGTCACTATTGGCCATGACATCTACTCCATCACAAATGCCAACCGCAGAATGAATCCAGGTAGGGATATGACAAGTCGGGAAGGGATATGACAATATAGAATTATTAACCATATCTTAAATGTTACATCCTCTCTGTATGAGGTCACTGTGTGACATGAAGTCAGTAACTGAAACCTTAAATGATCAGAGATATTATTTTATAATAATAATCTCTTTATGTATATAGCACCAACATATTCTTCAGCACTTTACAGTTTTCACACATTATCACCACTGTTCCCCTTGGGGCTCACAATCTACCTTCCCTATCAGTATGTCTTTGGAGTGTGGGAGGAAACCGGCGAACCCAAAGGAAACCCACGCAAACACGGGAGAACATACAAACTCCTTGCAGATGTTGTCCTTGGTGGGATTTGAACCCAAGACTCCAGCGCTGCAAGGCTACAGTGCTAAACACTGAGCCACCGTGGAATTGTTTAATGCCACCAGTTCAAATAAATGACGGACCATTGTTTCTTAGGGCATGTGCACACATTCAATATTTGCAGCAGAAAAATCTGCTGCAAATCTGCTGCAAATACTGATGTGTTGGCAGGAGAAACGCACATAAAATATGCACATTTTTGATGCGTTTGGACAAGTTTTTCCCATTCATTACAGTAGGTGAAAAAAAGCTGTAAAAACACTGAGATTTGACATGCTGCAGATCTGAATGTGCTTTTAATCTGCAAGGAAAAAATAAGCAGCGTGTGCATGAGACTTACAGGAATCTGATTCGCTTCGCTGGCACTAGTAAATCCTTCAGTTTTTGTTGCAAATCTGCAAACAAACACAATTTCATTTACGGGTTGTGGGATGAAAAAGGAGGATGAAAAGGGCAAAGAGGGACTTGGAAAGGCGATGTCTTCTCTGAATATACAGTATGATAGACTCAAAAAGTTGTCAAGGATGGTTTGTATGCCCTACTAGAGCACATGGAAAGGGGTTGTCATCAGTGATGGGCGAGCACTAAAATGCTTTAACACTTGTTACTCATGGTCATACTGCTCGGATGCTTGACCCAAGTAACAAGCATAATGGAAGTCAATGGAAAACTCGAGCATTTTTCCGGCAGGCCCTAACAGAACTGTCTGGGAAGGGGGGGGAATTGCTGAAATGGATGGAAACAGGACTCAGATGGAATGGAAACAGCATGGAGAAGATTCCTGGACACATCTCTGACTCCCAGGTCGCTGCTGGGAACAATATTGCCACGCCATTATTACACCACTTTTACGGAGTGACAATGAAACATACAAAACCAAAGATAAAATGGATTTAATGGGAAAAAATGCTAGGAAAACTGTATACTGTTGTGTGGGGTCTATCATACTGTGTGGAGGGTTGTGAGGGGGGCATCATACTATGTGGAAGGGTGTGGGGCCCATTTATACTGTATGCAGGGCTATGTGGGGACTATTATACTGTTTAAAGGGCTATGCGGGGCCATTATACAGTTTGGAGTGCTATGTGAGGGTCATCTAACTGTTTGGAGGGTTAGAAGGGGCCATTATACGGTGTGTTAGCCATTATACAGTGGGAAAAGTTGTGTGAGGTCCACCATCAGTGTAGAGGACTGTATCAGGGCCATCATGCTGTGTGAAGGGGACTGTGGGGGCTATCATTCTGTGTTGAGATCACTCTGGGGGCATTATACTGCTTTGGGGTCACTATGGTGGTATCATACTTTGCGAGGGGTACTGTAGGGTCATCATACTGTGCATGTGGAGGGTATTTGTGGACTGATTCGCTGTGATGAGAATTATACTCTGCTTGGGGGGCATTTTTGTTTGCATCATACTTTATGGGGCCACGAAAGGGGTATCTAAATGTGGGAGAACACTAAGGGGCTTCAATGGGAGCATAATTATTTTCGAAGGGCTGCAAAGTTGTGAGATGTGCTCTTCTGTGATCCCACGAAATATATCTTTTTTTTGGATGGAGGGCAATTTAGACTTCTGCTATGGGGCCCTTATGATTTCTATATCTTTGTACACTCCTGGTGTCAATCATTGAACCACTGTAAAGTTTACTAACAGGTAATGAATGAAAGCAATGCAAAACACACTAGCAAACTGTCTGCAGCCTTTTCAAGGGGGGATTTGGATGCTTTCTCTATTCAGAAGTGACGTCAGTGACAGTTGTATGCGTGTACCTCTTGTGCTCCACCTAGTGGTGACTACAGTTAGCAGAATCTGGATTTTAGAAGCTCAGTAACAAAGAAATGGATAGATATATTATGAAAAAATCGATGAGCTGTGTCTTGTTATATTGTGTTCTAAATAAACTAATTTGAACTTAGGTCACCCAAGTTTTTTTTTTAATTAATCTGTTGTGAGACACATTAAATATTGCACTTTCTGCTTAGCCCCACACTTCACCTTTCCACACCATGAAAATTAATATAGTATACTATTATCCTGGTACATCATTGCCTCCAGCAGGCAATTATGCTGATACAGAATCTGAGACATTATGCCACTAATCTACTTTCAGTCCTAAAGTACGAGTTAAATCGCATGACAAATAGGCAGCAGCAGTACTTTCTTTCTAAACCGTTGTGCCCTCGGCTGCTATTTCCAAATATAGCGGGTGTGTGTGTACGGTATTATTCAGAGTCATTCACGCAGGATGGAATTTTTGAGTGAGCACAAAAATATCACCGAAGAAAAAGTGTTTATTGTGTTTATGTTCAGTGCCCAGAAAAGAAAACCAATTTTATGAGAAAAAGATCGGCTGTAGAGTTTGCTGTCTTCCATAGGGTAGAATCACATTCCATTCACTATTCCTCTATTTTATTGTAACGGCGTTAAAGGGAACCTGTCATGTCCCCAAATGCAATTAACCTGCAGATATAGGGTTAATCTGCAGGTTAATTGCGCTCTAAAGGCATGCGGGTGTAAAGAGGTGAAGGGGATTAACTCTTTAAATGTCTCATCCCCTTTAATGGTGTTAATATGTGTTTTGTATAAACTGTATGATGTTAGGTATTGTTGCCATGTCTAGTATGTGGGGGTTGTGTTATAGGTAGATAGTGCATCCTAGGGGTCACTAGAGGAGGGCACTAGAAGGGTTGTGTATATATTGATGGGTTAAGTGTAGCTTGCGAGGGATCACTAATGGGGGCACATTAGAGATCTAGTTAGAACGTTATAAAAAGATGTCAATGCAGTATTTGGGTTTGGTCACTAGAGGGGGGCATAGAGCACATCCAGCCCAATAGACACAATAGTTAGGGACTTGTTGCTAGGGAGAGATTGCCTCCAATCAGGAATCTGTCAAGAAGACTTCCTCTTAGCAGGAGTCAGTCGGGGGTGGACCTTGCTAGTGTGAGAATGTCCACGTTCCTGGGTTCTGAGTATAGGGTAGGAAGAAGAGGGGACCAGCAACCCCTGAAGAAGCCGGTGAAGGATTCACTGTAGTAGTGTGAGTCCAAAGAGAGTGGGTTTACGCAGCAGTAGTCCAGTGGAAGAGGTCATGCTGAAGCGTAGCAGCGAATGGGCCATCAGAAGTATCCGGGCAGGATAACCAGAGAGAGGTGGAAGACCTAGTAAATGTGTCTTTCTTATGCTGGATTGAAGTGCCTCCAGGGGAAGCAGTTGAAGTGCCGTTTTCACCGGGCTCCTCGTCCCGTCAATACTTATTGGTCCATTCTGGTGTAACAGAGGAGAAGAAGCAGAATTGTGAAGAACGTATTGCTGGTATCGTGTAAGAAGTCCTTATGGTGTCTTGGATGTGCTATGTCCAGAGGAAAATAAAGCAGAACTGTTTGACGTGATTCTGGACCCTGTCTCTAATTGCTATGTACGCTCCCTCACGTTAGGGGAACACCCTAGAACAATAGACATTACAGAGGTAAAACATCACACAGCTTCCAGTGTATCACCCCCGCGGCCGTCCCTTTACACGGGCACTGACAACCTGACTACTGGGAGGAAATGAACATTATTACTACCAGCAACCGCTGGCTTTCAGTCACAGAGGCGCGGCTTCAGTCAATGCTCAGCAAAGTACACATTGTTGACTGTAACCGTGCCCTGAAACTGCCTGACAGACGGCTCAACACTGATGCACTACTGAGTTGGCTGTCAGTGCCAGGGCATGGTTACAGCCGCCACTTACTATATACTGTACAGTGACAGAAGCTGCGCTGGCCCTGCCTCTATGACTGAAAGCTGGAGGCTGCCAGGAGGAATAAAGTTAATTTCCTCCCGGCAGCAGGACTTTCAGTGCGGCGGCTTTAGAATGCCATTAACCTGCAGATAAACCCCATATCTTCAGATTAACAGCATTTGGGGACAACACAGGTTCCCTTTAAAATTAGGCAGAGCTCTGGCCAGAGCGATTGTCAGGCAGCATACACTACAAGATGGAGGCTCTGGTACGTTTGCTGTGTAATTTTAATACCATTACAATAAAATAGATAGAGGAATATTTGATACCGTTAAGCAGACAGGACACTCGATGCTTCATCCTTTTTCCACATTGGAACCTGCTTAGACATAAGAATTTACATTAGAGATGAACAGATCAAGTGACTTATTCAATTTAATGATTACAAGGATCTACAGTGGGTACGGAAAGTATTCAGACCCTTTTAAATTTTTCACTCTTTGTTTCATTCCAGCCATTTGGTAAATGCAAAAAAGTTCATTTTTTTCTGATTAATTTACACTCTGCATCCCATCTTGACTAAAAAAAAAAGAAATCTAGAAATTTTTGCAAATTTATTAATAAAGAAAAACTGAAATATCACATGGTCAAATTTGTTATACAATATGAATAATATATATTATTTCAATTTTCATTACAAAGACGGATTTTAGCTCCAGATCCACCCAGATCTAACTCCAATGCCAACTCTATGGCTCTTATTTTGACTCCAATGCCCTGGTGTCTACAGTCATCACAGTTTATTTTATGGTAAAGTGTTATTTTTTTCTATTTTGGTACATTGAACATGATTTTCTTTTGTGCACTTTGTAGGGGTTCATGCTCTTGGGTAGCCACTTGGATATATGTGGCACAGAATTTTATATCAAAACAGCATGTAGTTTATTGTCCATCTTAAACTTCACAGCTCCAAAACAAAAACAGCTTTCATTCAGTAATAATGGATAACATAAACAGTCCTTTTCTTCAGGTAGAATGAAACAACATAAATGTAGCAGCCTCACCAGCCTCAATATTTCCAGCAGCAGCTCACACTTGTATTAAATGTGTTCACCAAACAAACACCTCTCAGTTTGGCTCTGGCACTCCTCTCTTTCTAGAGCTGGCTAACCAGCAGTTCTGCCTTTTTCCAATCTCAACAAACTCCACACTGCTGAGTTAACCCAACTGCTGTGAATGAGCTTGTAATTCCCAGACTGGATCATAGGGTCGACTTTTCCCTGCCAGGTTCTGTTGGTGACTCAAAAAACCCAGATCCAAAGTCCAGTCACATTAAAACCCTCTCAGTAACCTAGTGTTACTGATACAGCATACATTACCGACACATATCTACCATCCAGGACCTAATCTGCTGATTTCCTACAATTTACACCTTACAATTTTGGGCTAATTCTCCATTGTTGTCTCTACGTTTTCTACTCTTGCATACAACTTGCTAAGTTTTCAAAAGCCAAGAAAAAAAAACAAGTGTTGACCCTGCAACAAGTAAATGAGTAAATGGTAACGGTACATGTAAATAACACAGGGTACATAGCTAATGTTATTCTGATAAATAAAAAGCACAAAAGCCATCCCACCACGTCACGGTGTACCCAACGGGACAATTCTTACCTGTCTAGTATTAAAACCCTACCATGTGTCATACGACGTCAATGTGAATAAGGGCAGAGCAGGATAGAGACCCCAAGAAGACACCCATCCAAGGGAAGCAATGTGGAAAAGTTAGCCCCCCTGTTGGTACAGAGTGTAAATAATTACAGCAAAGCCAAAAACCTAAACCAGACTATAAGCTGGTATACGTGTAAAGTGTAAGGGCTTGTTCACACTGTGGCCATTTCACATACAAAATCCAAGAAAAAAAACAAAATGAGCATAGACCCTACAACAAGGAAAGGAGTAAATAACATAGAGTACTTAGTTAAAAAAATGAATAAAGGCCATCCCACCACGTCACGGTGTACCCAACAGGATGGTCCTAACCTGTCTCTAGTATGAAAGCCTTACCATGTGTCATATGACGTCAATGTGAATAAGCGCCCTTACACTTTGCATGTATACCAGCTTATAGGTTTGCCATGAACTTTTCTGCTACCCACAATGGAACAGATGTCTTCCCGGGGTTAATTTGCCCCCATGGCATCAGTACACTGTTTGTTTTGCAGCTGCCAACACAGTATACAGCAATTCCTTCCAAGACCCATGCAATATTTAAGCAGGTTAGTCAACAACACCGATTCTTAAGGAGAAAGCAGGTTGCCTGTAATTAATGTCACTGGCACCTGATTGATATGTGTTACCCATATGCTTCGTGCCTCGTTAGCTCTATAAAATGTGCAGATCTTACTTTATAGAGAAGACATACAATTGTGTGTCGCATTTACAAGCACCCAGGCTTCTACAAGGCACCAATGACACAGTCCTAAATGTTTAACACTGTGAGACGTCAAGCCGACTCGGCTCTTAAGACAGTCATTTGTATGATGAAAGAACATCACACTGTAGGTAATTTCTAGAAAAGACAATAACTTATCGGGTACCCTGGGGAGATGAGATTTCTATAGCAGTTTTATACATGTGGCGTAATATGCTAATGCAAAAGTCTTTAGATCAAGAATTTGTTCTTGGCAATGTGATTCTAAGCAAAAAAGAAAATCCACTGGCTTAAAAAAAAAAAAAAGTTTTGACCTTTAAAGGGGGTAGTACAATACCTTTATAAATATCTATCGTTAAGCCCTAACAACTTTTGTAATTTGCTTTATTATAATGTTCCCTGCCATTCTCCCTATATTTGTCATTTAGTTCTTCTCTTCCTGTGATGTTTCAACTCAGGGAAGTCTCTAGCAAGACGTCACAGGAGGATGGTCCTGATATTTCTCTGCAGCACTATCACCTCCCGTGAAACAGCACATCATCAAGGGGTGGCATTGTGGTCGCTTACCACAGCTTCTGTCTCTGCCATCCCCTAATGATCTTTTGTTTCAGGAGGGTGGTGATTGAGAAGTGACAGTAGCTTGAGTAGCTGCCACCATACTTCTGTCGGACAGAGCAGAAAAAGAATCTGTCCCTGCTCCATGCATCTTCAGGGACCATGACCATAGTCCCTGCTTCCCGCACTTCCTTACTTTTAAATGAGATGTCATCAGGGTGCGGTGATAGAAGCAGGGTGAGTGATAGCAGAATCACTGTCTATCACCACACTCAAGCGAATTGTCAATGGGGAATGTTTGGCAGACATTACATCATATAGTATATAAATATACAGGTCATACTGGAAGTATATATTGTAGCAGTCTAGGAAACAAAACGCACAGGTGCCTCTTAACAGAATGAAGCACAGGTGTAAGCTGGTGTGACAGCAATATACACATGCCAAAGAGCGCTACAGCACAGTGTGACTTCCAAGGTACAGTGTATTGTATGCAAACATTAAATACATGAATTTCAACCTCTTAGCGGCATTTTACAGAATTCTCTGAATACTGAATGTCCACATGACTGATCAGCAGCTTTCTTTGTACACTCTGCATAGGCAGAAAGGGATTATACAAAGCTCATGACTATACAGGACTATCTAGCAGCACGTTTACTAGTTCTCTATTAATAATCTGCTGATAAAACAGTGATTTTATCAAAACTACAGCGAGCAGCCCAGTAAGTGACACATTGCAGGAATCAGTGTCTCTGTCTCTACAGTATGCTGCTCTTAGATTAGGTGGCAAAACTGGAGAAATATTCCCTTCAATAAGAAGACCACACAGACCTGATGCCTTAACTATAAGATCTCAAAACAAGCATAAAAATAATCACTGCAAAACAGAATCCACAATGCTCATGTCTTAGTTATTTTTGGTTGTTTGTAGAAGCCACCATATGCAAAATCTTTACTCTGGTTTGCTTTCAGACCTTGTGTACTGAGCCGGGCTCCGCAGAGACCCTCTGGACAGTGCCGATCATAAGGACTCTGAGGGATCCCCTGGCCCTACAAGGTGTTTACGCTACACATACTGAAAGTATCTTTATTAAAAGAAATGTGTAAACAGGTTTTTACTTTTTAATCTGAGAACAGCACAATATAGGGGCAGAAACCCGGATTCCAACAATATGTCACTTACTTGGCTGCTTGTTGTAGTTTCAATAAAATCTGTTTTTTTATCAGCAGGAGATGATCACTACAGGACCAGTTGTCTTATGCCATGTGGTCCTCCTGTACTGTGTAACCACACCCTTAATTCTGATTGGCAGCTTTCTGCTTATGCACTGTGTACACAGAAAGTATGCCAATCAGTGGTGTGGGCGGGGTTATACAGAGCTCAGCAGTCAGAGAACTGGCAGATCTACAGCAGAGAAAACAGTGATTTTATCAAAACTACACCATGTAGCCCAGTAAGTGATACATCGTTAGAATCAGTGTATGTGCCCCTACATCATGCTGATGCCAGATTACATAGTAAAAACGTGTTGACACATTCCCTTTAATAAATATTTTGAAAGATTCCCCAATTCCCCTCAGTTCTATGTTTAAATTTTTTTAGGCTCATAACTTGTGTAACCTAAAGTACAGATAGACTGACATATATAATAAAAGTGGCTTAGCCTTCAACTGGATCCAGCACGTAATGCCGCATTCATGGGGAAAACAACCAGCTGTACTCGTACATAATCCTACCATCCAGATGACCACAGAAGCAACTGCGAAAGAGCAGCCAAGAATGCCAGCCAAGCTAAACTGGCTCCAGTTCTAAGTCAGCGCTCCACACCCTCTCCAGACATTTTGTGACAGTGCGTATTTGCATCCACCAAGACTAAAATGAATATAGTAAACTTGATCTTTAAATTTTGACTTTATTGTCCACTGTTATGTCTCTTCGAGGGGGACATACTACTGGGTCACATAGTTATTAGAGTACATACCTAGGCATTTTGGGCAGGACCTTTCTGCTTGGGTAATATTTTAATTTAAATTATTTTTTTTAATTCTCTGTCAATTTACGAATTAATAAAGAAATATATATATGATTTTGCACTTGGTTTGTACATGTCTTCTAATTTTTTTTTGTCTTTGTGAGCTCAGGAGACACTTGGGTCATCTACTGACCATACATTACTTTACTGGTCATAGATTAAATCAGTTTTTAACTTCCACACGGACCCCAATAAGAACGTCTAAAGAGTGACCCCTGTCACTAAAGACAGGCCAGAAGGTTGGCCATATGCTTTTCTGGACATTCAGTTTCCAACAGGGTGCAAAATAGTTGAATCAAAGCGCCCAAAAAGTGGATGTGAACCAAAATTGTGAAAATTGCGCAACATTTTTTCTACTCCTTTCACCAAACTTGGAAAATGATGCGTGGTTTAATGGCACTAGAAGTTGCCAACTACTTTTAGACAGATTTATTAAAAATAAAATCCAGAACGTAGCTCTAATTTTGGTGCAAATTTAGATGTAATTTTCATATTTTAGCAAATTCCAAAATGCGTCAAATGTATTAAGTAAAGTGTCAAAAGATGCTCTGACAATTATACAAAAAATATAATAGGATATTTATCAATACAAAATTTTGGATCCTTGATGTGAGGTGGGCATTCACTTTAAGGTGAGAGGCCTATTCTATTATCAATAATAAAATGTAATACACATTAAAACGGTTTAATAGACTGTTATATACGCTGTAACGGAAAAAAAATTGGGGACACACCTCTTAATCTTTGATTTCAGGTTTCTCATTCAGCCCGATTGCTCTCCGTGTATAACATCCAGCCCCTTGCACCGATATATAACATCTGACCAGCATGTATAACATCCCGCCCCTTGATCCCAATGTGTAACATCCCCAATGTGAAGAATATGGGGGGATTTAATGGCAGTTTACAATCCTTCTTCAGCATGTGTAGCTGTAACAGGACACCTGGATCAGCAGGTGGTCCAGCCACACCAGCTATTATCCCAGCTCATACAGGATGACTTCATTGTGTAACTGCTTTATCCAGTCAAATAGGAGTTCATAAAGAGACTTAAGGTGAATAGGGAGTACATCCTAGCCACATACCAGCTTAATTATCAAGATTTCTGGGACGGGCCAAACTCCTCCCAGGGTCTCGATCCGTTCTAGCACCCCAGGGTGGCGACTTAGGCAGAATGGCTAGTAGAAGCCAGGTGGAGAAGCTGTGTTTGGTCTTCAAGCGTAATGGGGGCCGACCAGATCCAATGACGCCAGAACCGCCGCTCTATGACCTTCCATTGCGAAGTTATGATTCTTCATAGGTTTTGGAAGTTTTAGCTTCAAACACACAGGGGAGGATTATAAGGCCCCAACTGGGGGCAGAAAGGAGTGGCAGACCAAGGGGATAAAGGCTTGAGTAAGGCCATGTGCGCGCTCTATTTTTGTCATGCTTGCTGTTCACTTCCAAAGTGAGGAGGAACTGGAATCAGCTGGCAGCCTTTGCCCCCATGAGGCCCAGCACACATTGCTGAACATTGCCGCTGATCTCCCAACGGTAGCCACCGGTCTTCTCAACGTACATACTCACCTTCCGTCCCTGCATCCCTGTCCCGGCGCGTCTGCTTCTTCCTGTGCGCTGCCGTCACGTAGTACCGCTCATTAAGGTCATGAATATGGACGCGACTCCACTCTCATAGGCGTGGCATCCATATTCATGACCTTAATGAGCGTTACCACACCACACAGGAAGAAGCTGACGCGCCGGGATAGAGATGCAGGGACGTGCAGCGACGGTGTGAGGGTAAGTATGATGGGGGAGGATGGGGGAGCCCAGCGGAGCCATGTATACAGGATGGGACAGGGGAGCCATGTATACAGGATGGGAGAGGGGAGCGGAGCCATGTATACAGGATGGGAGGGTGGAGCGGAGCCATGTATACAGGATGGGAGGGTGGAGCGGGGCCATGTATACAGGATGGGAGGGTGGGAGCGGAGCCATGTATACAAGGATGGGAGGGTGGGAGCGGAGCCATGTATACAGGATGGGAGGGTCAGAGCAGAGCCATGTATACAAGGATGGGAGGGTGGAAACGGGGCCATGTATACAGGATGGGAGGGTGGGAGCGGAGCCATGTATACAGGATGGGAGGGTCAGAGCGGAGCCATGAATACAAGGATGGGAGGGTGGAGCGGGCCATGTATACAGGATGGGAGGGTGGAGCGGGCCATGTATACAGGATGGGAGGGTGGGAGCGGAGCCATGTATACAAGGATGGGAGGGTGGGAGCTGAGCCATGTATACAGGATGGGAGGGTCAGAGCGGAGCCATGTATACAAGGATGGGAGGTGGAAGCGGGGCCATGTATACAGGATGGGAGGGTGGGAGCGGATCCATGTATACAAGGATGGGAGGGTGGGAGTGGAGCCATGTATACAGGATGGGAGGGTAGAAGCGGAGCCATGTATTCAGGATGGGAAGGTGGAGCGTGCCATGAATACAAGGATGGGAGGGTGGGGCGAGCCATGTATACATGGATGGGAGGGGGGAGCCATGCATACAAGGATGGGAGGGTGGAGCGGAGCCATGTATACAGAATGGGAGGGTGGGAGCGGAGCCATGTATACAAGGATGGGAGGGTGGAGCGGAGCCATGTATACAGGATGGGAGGGTGGGAGCGAAGCCATGCATAAAAGGATGGGAGGGTGGAGCGGAGCCATGCATACAAGGAGGGGAGGGGGGAGAGGAGCCATGTATACAGGATGGGACAGGGGAGCCATGCATACAAGGATGGGAGGGGGGAGCGGAGCCATGTATACAGGATGGGACAGGGGAGTCATGTATACAAGGATGGGAGGTTGGGATCGGAGCCATGCATACAAGGATGGGAGGGTGGGAGCGGAGCCATGCATACAAGGATGGGAGGGTGGGCCATGCATCAATAAACTACATACATATTCTAGAATACCTGATGCATTAGAATCGGGCCACCTGTTGTGAATAGGCTGGAAATGAGTTCTGAGCAGAAGCTCCCTCTGGTGGTTACAAACGGTACTGGACTGTCCAGTGAAGATTGTGAGGATTGGGAATCAGGTGTTACTGACTGGTCTTATATAAGGGAGTCGCCTTCCCATCAGGGTTGCCGGTGATCAATTGTTCTGGTCTCAATCCTTGATTCCTGTTTCCTTGGTAGCCTGCTGTGTCGTGTCTGAATCTCCTGCTAACAGATAAGACATTTTCTTCTTTTTGTTTTTGTGCTTGATTTTTGCATTTTGTCCTGCACTTCTGTGGGGGCCTTCAGGGTCCCCTCTGGGGGCTTTTGCCTCTCAGTTCAGTTCAGCCACTGTTGTTTGTACATTTGCTTTTTCCAGTTTTTTCAGTGGCTGCTGTTTTGTTTTTGGTTACACCAGAGAACTAATTTAGGTGGTAGAGGTCGTGTGATCTCAGGTGTTTTTGAAATTAGTAGAGTTGGTGCTTTTCAGGGTTTTTTGGGATTGCAGTAAGTGCCCTTCCTATCCTTTTCTATTTAGTAAGTTTGGGCCCCAACGTTTGCTCATACTATTTTCTGTCTGTGTCAGTATTTCTTCTTGTCTAACCGCCATTACATGTTTGGGGGCTTTCTATGTTCTTTGGGGATCTGCTCCGGGGCAGATAGCTTTCCTCTTTCTATCTTTAGGTGTAGTTAGTTTCTCAGGCTGTGACGAGGCGTCTAGGACCAACGTAGGAACGCTCCACGGCTGCCTCTAGTTGTGGTGGTTAGTCAGGGTACTGCAATCTCATAGTTTCCAACTGCTCTGGTGTATTTCCTTTTTTGCCTGCTCTCCTCAGTTACCAAATCATAACAGTATCACCGGACCAAAACTGAAAATTATATGGTACTCACAGAAGGGAAAAATATTGTGGAAAGAAAAAAAAAAGTCAGAGTTGTCAGAGATTTTTTTTTTTTTTTTTTTCTGCTTGTTGCATTTTTTTTTTCCCTCTGTATCTCTGGGTGCTGAGGAGGATTTTTTTTTTTTATTTTTTTTTCTCTCTCAATAGAGTTTGCACAGTTGTCTGGCCGTGTGGATCAGCTTGCCACTGAAGTTCGGAGTATTGCTACCTATCTTGCTAGGTTGCCTGTTGTGGAACCTAGGATTCCCATGCCAGATTTGTTTTTAGGGGATCGAGCTAAGTTTCTGAATTTCAAAAATAACTGTAAATTGTTTTTTGCCTTAAAATCTAAGTCCTCAGGGAACGCAGCGCAGCAGGTTCAAATTGTCATCTCTCTCCTGCGCGGCGACCCTCAGGATTGGGCTTTTTCCCTGACACCTGGGGATCCTGTTTTGAGTGATGTTGATGCGTTTTTTCAGGCTTTGGGGTTATTGTACGATGAGCCTAATGTCACTGATCAAGCTGAAAAAACTTTGTTGGCATTAAGTCAGGGTCTTGAGGACGCTGAGTTATACTGTCAGAGATTCCGTTGGTGGGCAGTCCTGACCAAATGGAATGACGACGCTTTGGCAGCTCTTTTTCGGAAGGGACTGTCAGATAATGTAAAGGATGTTATGGTGGGATTCCCTGTTCCCTCTGGTCTCAATGATTCTATGTCATTAGCGATTCAAATTGACAGACGTTTGCGTGAGCGGAAAGGTATGCGTGGAATAATGTTGCCTTGTGAACCTGCTTCTGAATCCATGCAGTGTGATGGAGTGGTTTCTGGGGCACAGCGTCATGAATTTCGAAAGCGCAATGGGTTATGTTTCTACTGTGGTGATGCCTCTCATGCTATTTCTGTCTGCCCTAAGCGGGGAAGACGTTTTGCTCGCTCAGTTGTCTTGGGTAGTGTTCAGACTAAGTTTTTATTAACTGTTACCCTGATATTCTCTCTGTCCTCATTTTCTGCTCAGGCTTTTGTTGATTCTGGAGCAGCTATTAACCTGATGGATTTTGATTTTGCTAAACGTTGTGGGTTTCCCTTGATACCCCTACGGAAGTCTATTCCCCTACTGGGGATCGATTCTACCCCTTTGGCTGAGAATAAACCTCAGTTCTCTACTCAGGTGATAATGAGGGTAGAACCTGATCATCAGGAGAGTTGCAAATTTTTGGTTCTGTATAATCTGCATGACATTATCGTACTGGGTTTTCCTTGGTTACAGTCTCATAATCCTGTTTTGGATTGGAAATCTGTGTCTGTTACCAGTTGGGGCTGCCAATGTGTTAATACCAACACTCCTGTTTTTTCTGCCTCCCCCCAGGCTCAGGATGTTCCTGACTTTTTGATTGATTTTTCTGATGTGTTTAGCGAAAGTAAATCTGCATCCTTACCTCCCCATAGGAGCTATGACTGCGCTATTGAATTAGTGCCTGGTAGTAAATTCCCTAAAGGTCGCCTTTTTAACTTGTCTGTACCTGAACATGATGCTATGCGGTCTTATATCAAGAAGTCATTGGAGAAGGGTCATATCAGACCATCCTCTTCACCCTTAGGTGCCGGTTTTTTCTTTGTGGCCAAAAAGGATGGTTCATTAAGGCCGTGTATTGATTATCGTCTCTTGAACAACATTACTGTGAAATATCAATATCCGTTACCCTTGATCTCTGATCTGTTTTCCAGGGTGAAAAACGCTACTTGGTTTACCAAGCTTGACCTCAGGGGGGCATATAACCTTATTCGCATTAAGCACGGGGATGAATGGAAGACGGCATTTAATACCCCTGAGGGGCATTTTGAGTACCTTGTGATGCCCTTTGGGCTCACTAATGCTCCTTCTGTCTTCCAGTCCTCATGAATGACATTTTCAGGGATTTTGTGGATAAATTTCTGATTGTTTATTTGGATGATATCTTGATTTTTTCCAATGACTGGGACTCTCATGTAAAACATGTTCGGACTGTGTTCCAGATTTTGAGAGAGAATGCTCTGTATGTGACGGGATCAAAGTGTCTTTTTGGCGTTCAGAGGATCTCATTTCTGGGATTCATTTTGTCCCCATCTGTTATTGAAATGGACCCGGTCAAAGTTCAGGCTATCTGTGATTGGGTCCAACCTACTTCATTAAAGGCTCTTCAAAGATTCTTGGGTTTTGCCAATTTTTATCGTAAATTTATTGGTAATTTCTCTGTTATTGTTAAACCATTAACTGATTAGACCAAGAAGGGTTCTGATGTGGTGAATTGGCCTCCTGAGGCAATCTCTGCATTTCAGGAACTTAAGCAGAGATTCACTTCTGCTCCTGTTCTACGGCAGCCTGATGTTTCTCTACCATTTCAGGTGGAGGTTGATGCCTCTGAAATTGGGGCAGGTGCCGTTTTGTCCCAAAGAGATCCAGAGACCTCTAAAAGTAACCCTTGTGCCTTTTTCTCTCGAAAATTTTCTCCCACTGAACGTAATTATGACGTGGGTAATCGGGAGTTATTAGCCATGAAGTGGGATTTTGAAGAGTGGAGACATTGGCTGGAGGGAGCCAAACATCAGGTGGTGGTCCTTACGGACCATAAGAATCTAGTTTATCTGGAATCTGCCAAGCGACTTAATCCTAGATAGGCCAGGTGGGCCTTGTTTTTCACACGTTTTAATTTTGTGGTTTCATTTCTTCCTGGCACTAAAAATGTTAAGGCGGATGCCCTCTCGAGGAGTTTCCTGGCGGACTCTCCTGAGTTATCTGATCCTTCTGTTATTTTGAAAGAGGGTGTAGTTCTTTCCGCCATCTCGCCCAATTTGAGACTGGCTCTGGAGGGGTGTCAGGAGGATAAGCCCGAGCGCTGCCCTGTTGGGAAATTGTTTGTCCCGGACCAGTGGAAAAAGAGTGTAATGTCTGAGATTCATTTTTCCGCGTTGGCCGGTCATCCCGGAATTTTTGGTACCAGAGACTTGGTTAGTCGGTCCTTTTGGTGGCCTACCTTGTCTCGTGATGTCAGGGAGTTTGTGCAGTCCTGCGGGACTTGCTCTCGCTCTAAGCCTTGCTCTCGTTCTAGTGGTTTGTGATGCCATTACCTGTGCCCAAGAGACAATGGACCCATATCTCTATGGATTTCATTTCCGACCTCCCTGTTTCTCAGAGAATGACCGTCATCTGGGTGATTTGCGATAGGTTTTCCAAGATGATACATCTTGTGCCATTACCTAAGTTGCCTTCCTCCTCTGAATTGGTGCCTTTGTTCCTTCAGCACGTGGTTCATTTACACGGCATTCCTGAGAACATTGTGTCTGACAGAGGAGTCCAGTTTGTTTACAGATTTTGGAGGACCTTTTGTTCTAAAATTGGTGTTCAATTGTCTTTCTCCTCGGCGTTTCATCCTCAGACCAATGGTCAAACTGAGAGAACAAACCAGACATTGGAGACTTATCTAAGATGCTTTGTGTCTGCTGATCAGGATGACTGGGTCTCTTTTTTGCCTTTGGCTGAGTTTGCTCTTAATAATAGGGCTAGCTCTGCCACTTTGATGTCTCCATTTTTCTGTAATTCTGGGTTTCACCCTCGATTTTCTTCAGGACAGACGGAGGCTTCTGTCTGTCCAGGTGTTGAGTCTGTTGTGGAGCGTATGCAACAGATTTGGGACCAGGTAGTGGAGAGGTTGTCCCTCTCTCAGGAGAGGGCCCAGCGGTTTGCTAACCGGCATAGGACTGATGGTCCTCGGTTTAAAGTGGGGGACTTGGTCTGGTTGTCCTCAAGAAATATTCCTATGAGAGTGGCATCTCCTAAATTTAAGCCTAGGTTCATTGGACCTTATAAGATCATGGAGATTCTTAATCCTGTTCTTTTCGTTTGCTTCTTCCAGGGACATTTAAGATCCATAACGTGTTCCACAAGTCCTTGTTGAAGAGGTTTGTTGAGCCAGTGGTTCCTACTACTGTGCCTCCTGACCCTGTTTTGGTTGAGGGCAATCTGGAGTATGTGGTTGAGAAAATATTGAATTCTCGTTTTTCTAGACGGAAACTCCAGTATTTGGTTAAATGGAGAGGTTATGGTCAGGAAGACAATTTTGGGTGTTTGCTTCGGACATCCATGCTAGGAGACTCATCCGTGCGTATCATAGAACTCATCCTGACCGACCTGGTTGCTCAAATGAGGTTCGGTGACCCCTCCTCAAGGGGGGGTTACTGTTGTGAATAGGCTGGAAATGAGTTCTGAGCAGAAGCTCCCTCTGGTGGTTACAAACGGTACTGGACTGTCCAGTGAAGATTGTGAGGATTGGGAATCAGGTGTTACTGACTGGTCTTATATAAGGGAGTCGCCTTCCCATCAGGGTTGCCGGTGATCAATTGTTCTGGTCTCAATCCTTGATTCCTGTTTCCTTGGTAGCCTGCTGTGTCGTGTCTGAATCTCCTGCTAACAGATAAGACATTTTCTTCTTTTTGTTTTTGTGCTTGATTTTTGCATTTTGTCCTGCACTTCTGTGGGGGCCTTCAGGGTCCCCTCTGGGGGCTTTTGCCTCTCAGTTCAGTTCAGCCACTGTTGTTTGTACATTTGCTTTTTCCAGTTTTTTCAGTGGCTGCTGTTTTGTTTTTGGTTACACCAGAGAACTAATTTAGGTGGTAGAGGTCGTGTGATCTCAGGTGTTTTTGAAATTAGTAGAGTTGGTGCTTTTCAGGGTTTTTTGGGATTGCAGTAAGTGCCCTTCCTATCCTTTTCTATTTAGTAAGTTTGGGCCCCAACGTTTGCTCATACTATTTTCTGTCTGTGTCAGTATTTCTTCTTGTTTAACCGCCATTACATGTTTGGGGGCTTTCTATGTTCTTTGGGGATCTGCTCCGGGGCAGATAGCTTTCCTCTTTCTATCTTTAGGTGTAGTTAGTTTCTCAGGCTGTGACGAGGCGTCTAGGACCAACGTAGGAACGCTCCACGGCTGCCTCTAGTTGTGGTGGTTAGTCAGGGTACTGCAATCTCATAGTTTCCAACTGCTCTGGTGTATTTCCTTTTTTGCCTGCTCTCCTCAGTTACCAAATCATAACAGCCACCATCTAGTTGTATATATACATAGTGTATTGTCTAGTGTACCCATAATAATTTAACCTTGGGCTATTCAGCCTGTCAGGGTTGTGAGCGAGTGTGGTGCCACTGTGTGAGAACCACCTTCTCTCACTCCTTGTGCCTCCCTGGGCCCGTGTGGACAGGGGGTGTCTGTATAAAACTGTGCAAAATTATCCTTACGTGTCACACAAGGGGAGCAGAACGTCATGTTGGTGCAAGTGGGAAAACCGTACCACATGATTCCTCGAACGTAATAGTGATGTCATCTGGGTGATGAGGTGCGGGTTCACCAGACCCAGTCTATAACATCCGGCCCCGCACCCCTAATATATAACATTCGGCTTCGCCCCCATCTTGTGAAGAAAAATCTTAATGCTTCAGCTCAAAACATTTTGAACAATTGTAGCTTCCTATTTTGTGGGAACAGTTTGGGGAAGTTTTCTGTTCCTATGACTTTGTCCCAGTGAACATGGTCCATAAGGGCATGTTTGGGGAGTTTGGTGTGGAAGAACATGACCCACCACAGAGAGCCCTGATCCCGAATTGAAGACCATTGAGATGACCTAGAAGGGAGATTATGAGCCCGTCCTCTCCTCCAACCTCAGTATCTGACCTCACAAATGCTCTTCTGGATGAAGGGCCAAAATTCCACATGTCCAAAATCTTGTAGAAAGTCTTCCCAGAAGAGTGGAAACTGTTAGATCTGCAAGGGACCAACTCCATATTAATGACTATGGATTTAAAATGAGATGTCATAAAAACTCCTGGAGGTCTATTGTGGAGGGGGCCTAATAATTTTGTCTGTGTGAATATGGGAATGAAACTTGTTGAGATATTGCCATACAGGAACAGAGAGAATCAACAATGACTATAAGGGTTAAAAATCTTGCATCTGATTCTGACGGAAGCCGTATGATGATCAGCTGCATTGGCACATGAATTGATAAAGTAGATGTAGCTGGCCACGGATGAGGCATTAGTGCTGTTCTATGGAGCACAGGCTGCCCGTAGACTAGAGGACCGTAGAAGGAGCCAATGCTTCAGTCCGCAGTGATAAATTCCCATCTTCTGCTCTGCCAGACCTACGCATTGAGGACTTTATTGCAATGTAATGTACGTCAGGAGGGAGCAGGAGCGCGTGACAGAATCGGGTTAGGGGAAGCTGCGAAGTCTTTGGACTGCAGTAGAAGAACGAGAGATATATTAACAGCTGTCTCAGACAGACACTGTAGGAAGAAGGGCGGAGATGGAAAGACATGTAGAAGAAGGCTGTGACAGGGAAGGGGGAAAGACAGGTGAAGGGCAGTCATGTCCCTGAGTATAGGATTTTCCCCTTGAAAATTAGCAATTATTCTGAAATAATAATCCAGAATTGCAGGTGAGGTTTTACAGTAATACATATGTGAACATGTATTGGTATTTAGGAGAAAAAATTTAAGGTTGCACAAGGTTGGTGTTAAATTTTTTTGGTAGCCAACTTCGTCCCTCTATCAGTGCCCTATAAAGTGTTCACCACAATAAAGCTGCTGTGTATGGGACAGACCCAGTTCCCCTGATGTGAGGGAAATATTGGACTCCAAAGGCCAAAGCCTATAACTAGGCTTCATCAGGAGAATGAAGTTCTGACTTTTAGTTCTAAATTTTGCTATAGCTTCATAATTTTCAAATTTTTCACTTATCAAAACATGCATATCGTTGGAAGTACATGTAAAACTTTTATTAAAGGGAATCCATAAACACATTTTTACGCATGGAGGTACTGGTATGAATCCATAATAATAATAATAATAATAATAATCTTTATATAGCGCCATCATATTCCGCAGCGCTTTACAGTTTAACAGTTTTCAAAACACAAGTCATAAGTAACAACGTTAACAATACAATAATTAAAGCAAAATAAGCCGCCCCTGCTCGTGAGAGCTTACAATCTACAATGAGGTGGGGGAGATACAAAGTACAGGTGTGTATATACAATGGTGCATTTACAATGATGGTTCAGCCATCTTGAGGGGTGAGGGATGGATGGAGATAGTGAATGGGCTACACATACACACTTACACATAGAATGACTTTGATTAGTGAATGTGATAGGCCGCTCTGAACAGATGTGTTTTGAGGGAGCGCCTGAAACCATGCAAATTGTGGATAGTCCTAATTTCTTGGGGTAGAGCATTCCAGAGGATTGGCGCAGCGCGGGAGAAGTCTTGGAGACGGGAGTGGGAGGTACGGATTTGTGCATAGGTTAGTCGAAAGTCGTTTGCAGAGCGCAGCAGTTGGTTAGGCCAATAGATAGAAATGAGGGAGGAGATGTAGGGGGGTGCTGCACTGTGGAGAGCTTTGTGGGTGAGAACAAGTACTTTGAATTGGATCCTATAATGAATGGGCAGCCAGTGTAAGGACTGGCGAAGAGCGGACGCGTCCGAGTACCGATTAGCCAGATGGATGACCCTGGCTGCTGCATTAAGGATGGACTGGAGAGGGGATAGTCGAGTAATGGGGAGGCCAAGTAATAGAGCGTTACAGTAGTCCAGGCGGGAGTGGATCAATGCTACAGTGAGGGTTTTTGTTGTTTCCATGGTGAGAAAAGGGCGGATTCTAGAGATGTCTTTAGGTGTAGGCGGCAAGAGCAGGCAAGAGATTGTATATGGGAGGTGAAGGAGAGATTGGTGTCAAACATAACACCCAGACAGGAGCCTGCTGCCGGGGTATTATTATGGTGCCACCCACGGAGAGGGAAATGTCAAATTTAGGGAGGTTAGTAGACGGCAGGAGAAGAAGAAGTTCAGTTTTGGAGAGGTTAAGTTATTCCATAGGCGCTTGTCCGCTAATGATATATTTCTTGTAGAGATCCGATATGTCAGTCATGAGAAATCTAACATACAGTGAAGGAAATAATTATTTGAACCCTTGCTAATTTTATACGTTTGCCCACTGACAAAGACATGAACAATCTATAGTTTTAAGGGTAGGTTAATTTTAACATTGAGAGATAGAATATCAAAAATAAAATCCAGAAATTCAACATTGTATAAATTATATAAATTTATTTGCATTTTGCAGTGAGATAATATTGATCCCCTACCAACCATTAAGAGTTCTGGCTCCTACAGACCAGTTAGACGCAGTCCTAATCAACTCGTTACCTGCATTAAAGACAGCTGTCTTACATAGTCACCTTTATAAAAGACTCCTGTCCACAGACTCAATTAATCAGTCAGACTCTGACCTCTACAACATGGCCAAGACCAAAGAGCTTTATAAGGATGTCAGGGACAAGATCATAGACCTGCACAAAGTTGGAATGGGCTACAAAACCATATGTAAGGGTGAGAAAGAGACAACTATTGGTGCAATAGTAAGAAAATGGAAGAAATACAAAATGGCTGTCAATCGACATCGATCTGTGGCACCATGAAAAATCTCTCCTCATGGGATATCGTGAGGAAGGTGAGAGATCAGTCTAAAACTACACGAGGGGAACTTATTAATGCTTTCAAGGCAGCTGGGACCACAGTCACCAAGAAAACCATTGGTAACACATTGTGCCGTAAAGGTTTAAAATCCTGCAGTGCCCGGAAGGTCCCCCTGCTCAAGAAGGCACATGTGCAGGCCCGTCTGAAGTTTTCCAGTGAACACCTGCATGATTCTGTGAGTGACTGGAAGTGGGAGTGATTGCTGTGGTCAGTTGAGAAAATTGAGCTCTTTCACATTAACTCAACTCCGTGTTTAGAGGAAGAGAAATGCTGCCTATGACCCAAAGAACACCATCCCCACTGTCAAGCATGGATGTGGAAACATGATGGTTTGGGGGTTTTCTCTGCTAAGGGCACAGGACTACTTCACTGCATCAATGGGAGAATGGATGGAGCCATGTACCGTAAAATCCTGAGTGACAACCTCCTTCCCTCCATCAGGACATTAAAAATGGGTCGTGGCTGGGTCTTTACAGCCAAGGCAACAAAGGAGTGGCTCAAAGAGAAACACATTAAGGTCATGGAGTGGCCTAGCAGTCTCAGACCTTAATCTATATAAAACTTTGGAGGGAGTTGAAGGTCCGAGTGGCCAACGACAGCCAAACCTTAATCTCAATACAAAAAGGCACTTGTTTGCACGTGCCCACCAGTAAAGGGCACGTGATGCAAAAGTTTCTCACCAAGATAAATTTAGAATTTATACAATGGATTTTCTGGATGTTATTTTTGATATTATCTTTCAGCTAAGTGACACGATAGAATAATTGGTTTTTTTCGCGGTTTTTCGCGTTTTCCAGCGGTAAAACGCGATAAAAACGCAAGCATAAGCTCCTATACATGTTAATTGATTCTGCATGTTATTGACATGTTGCGTTTTTCCGCAAAAAAAACGCTTTAAAAAATAGCACATGTTCATTAATTTTGCGAAGTAGCGTTCATTGCGGTGGTACCCAGGCTGAGAAGTAGACTTCCTCCAGGCCTGGGTACCATACCTGGTAAACAATAATTAAAATAAATAATAATGTATTCTCACCTTCCGGGGCCCCCGCAGCTTCCGGCCCGCAGCTTCCGCTTCAGCGACGTCCGGCAACTTCGGCCAGATCCTTTAATCATAGTTCATAAGGATCTGGGAATGCTACGCTAGTAGTAAATTCAAGTTTGGACGAAATAGCAAAGTCCAAGGTTAACTGGGGTCCGAGTAAAACTTTTAGCTAAAAAGCATGATATAGTTCAATAAGAAAAATAACTAAATATACTCCTCTTCCAACCTCCAACAGTTTTCAAGCGATGCATCCAGGCAAACCTAGCTTCTCAACTTAATTTCCTGCAACGTATCACATGTCATCAGCATAGCCAACATGGTTTGGAGAGTGCATTGCTGCTAAACGGCACGCATGAACATTAGACTAATGTTGGCAAATAACACCAATATAGGATTCAGTCTTCAGGGTAAACTTACAACATCAGCAAGGGATCAAATAATTATTTTCTTCACTGTAGAAGTGCTACGCAAATCAGCCTAAAAGTGTATTTCCCCACCCCATACACTTCCATTGTGATGCGCATATCGCTTTTACGCTAGATTTCTCAGGATTCACACATCGCATCTCAATATAAAAGGTATAATTTTGATTGGGGAATAAGCATCTTTGCAACCGTGCCATTTTAATATAGTTATAGTAATAGAATGCATAGCTAAATAAGTAATTCAGTTAAAAAAATACAAATGTCCATCCAGTTCAACTGAGGGTCCGTAAAAGTTTAGCTAAAAGCAGGGAATATGTTAAATAAGAAAAATAAAATATACTCCCCTCTTCCATCCCCCAACACTATATCAATGATGCTCCAGGGCACCCTGCTGGTCTCTACTTAAATCCTGCAGTGATCACATGTCATACATAGCCAATCATAGGCTTTGGAGGTCATGTGCTGACTAAAGGCCGCCATACACATTAGACTAATGTTGGCAAAAAACAATATCCACGGATTCAGCTAACAGTCAAAAGTGTACGGAGACGCCTGCCTAATGATCGTCGGAGGAGATGTCAATGGGTATGCTGATTGCATTTTTCTCCCAAAGACAAACCACTGGCAGATGGGTCAATGTATTATGCTTGGCCGTACATATTAAATGGCTGTCAGCTGAACGATTATTCGGCTGATCATTCGGTCAACAGCCATCTCTGCTGAGCCAACCGCACCTGTTTTCTCTTTGATAAAGACGCTGGTTGACATGTCGACTGGAATCAGAAAAGGCAGAAGAACAAGCGATCTATTTGGTAACATTAGATAGATAATGGAAAAGGCCAAAGAATACAATAAGGAGATCTATTTTTCCTTAATCGACTACAGCAATGCCTTCGACTGTGTTGATCACCAGAAACTTTGGAATAGAATCAAGGATATGGGTGTGCCGAACCATCTGATCAGCCTCATTAGGAACCTTTACATCGACCAAGGCGCAACACTTCGAACAAAGCATGACACGGCATGATTCAAAGTAGAGCGAGGCGTCAGAAAATATTGCATCCTGTCACCATTTCTCTTCAATAAGCAGAATCTATTTTCAGGAAGGCTGAATTTTCTGAAAATTAAGAAGGAATCAAAAGTGCTGGACAAATCAACAACAATCTTAAATATGCAGATGATACAACATTGATAACTAAAAGCGTTTATGGAATGAAAGACTTATTACGGAGTATCAAGATGGAAAGCTCGAGCATTGGACTCCTACTCAATACAAAGAAGACAAATATATTGGCTACTGCCAGGTATGACTGGGACATAATTGAGATGGAAGGCGACTAACTGGAAGTTGTTAAGGACTTCAACCTACTTTGATCAGTGATCACTCAAGATGCAGCGACGACACCGGAAGTCAATAGAACAATAGCTATGGGCAAATCAACAATGAAGTCACTGGAAAAGGTCTTCAAATCGAGGTACATTTTACTGGTGATGATGACATGGCTTGTGCATAGTCTGACCTTTCTGTAGTAACATATGGATGCGAAACCTGGTGGATAAAGAAACAAGACAGAAAAATAATCAACATCTTTTAAATGTGGTGCTGGAGAAGGATGCTAACAATACCATGGATGGCAAGAAGAACAAACCAATTTTGGAATCAATCAAGCTAGACATGTCACTTGAAACCAGGATCACCAAACTACAACTTGCCTATTTTGGACACTTCATACTACGAGAGCAATCACTGGAAAAGGACATCATGGTCAGAAATATAGAAGGAACAAGGTGAAGAGGAAGACCAGCAACCCTATGGTTGATACAATCAAGATAACAATGGAGAAGACCGTGGTGGAACTATTTAGACTAGCCCAAGATTGATATTCTTTCAGAGCATTCAACCATCAAGTCACCATGGCTTGAAATTAAGCTAAAGGCCATTAATAATAATAATGACTTTTCAACTGGTGACTTTTTCATAGAGAACACAGGAGAGCTTGGCTCGGCTGAGATGGCTGTAGGCCAAATGGTCGACCAAAGAATCGTTCAGTCAACAGCCGTCTAATGTGTATAGCCAAGTATAATCATGGAGGCCAGTGATTGAGTACATATGATCTCTGCAAGAAGTAAACCAAGACCAGGTGACCAACAGTGCGACAAAGAGATGAGCATAGATTCCCTGCTCGTGGCTTGGTGTTCAGTTATGGCGCAAAAGCATCATATGAACCCAGTGTTAGATAGCGGGAATCTCTGGTATAAGTACATTAGTCAATCAGGTTGGTAAGCCAGACTCATCTATTTTACATTAGACAAGATGAAGGAGTTAACAAAAATGGCCGCTTTATAATATACCAATATATTGCCTCTTGGCCGTAAAGCACAATTTGGAAACAAATTTCTGAAAATTATAGGCACTTGTGTCCTTCATCACAGAAGTCCTGACGGACTGCTGTTTTGAGTGAGTTGAGCCCTTTATTTTGTCAAGGCAGGAGAATGTACAGCTTTCAGCCGCTCCATCACAACGTGATCCATGGGCTACGCTCTCCTAAAGCCAAGCCATTAATCTTATGCCGGCAGCCTCGGCTTGAAGCAAGCAAGGTTACCGTTGACAGGGGGCACCGCTGATGGGGGCCGAGAATTGAAGATGGAAAGCATAAAAAGCATATAAAAGACTAATGAAATATGGAAAATAAAGGCGGCACTAGGACAAAATAAATTATTATTTAAAAACAGTCAACAATGTATTGTATCTCATAGCCACCGATTAGATTATAGCTGTCAATCACTTATCCCCCAAGAAACAGAACGCAGTATGTATAAATGTTTAGAAGAAAGGCAAATAATCGAAAGTAAAGTCCAATCAATAACTAGAGATGAGCAAATTGATTTGTAACAAATCAAATGAATCAAAAATTTCCTGAAAAAAAAATTGTATTCACGCAATATAAGTTTTTAAAGATTCCAGCATTTTGCCTTTATGCTGGATTCTTTGGAATACTGGTAATGGGTTAAAAAATAAAAATATGTTATACTCACTCATCCTAGGCCCACCTCTCATGAGTCCAGTCATTGCAGCTTCCTGTCTGGTCCTCGGTTCACTTTGAATCAATCTTCTCTCGGTCATTGACATTCGTCGCACCGTGTGAGTCCTAGTCAGTGGCCGAATTGGACACAAGTGAAATAAACGGGGGACCAAACAGGGAGCTCCTGCAGGAGGACAGAAAAGAGACCACTTCCCGACTTTTTATAATGTTTTGGGGTCTGCAGAGGCCTAAGGCCATGTTTACGTGTTCAGTATTTGCTCAGTATTTTACATCTATTTTTGTATAAGAGGGAGCCTGTAGCCTGAGGAAGCCTGAAGAGTCCTTGCAGGACGTGGCATCAGTGATGAGAGACTGCCACCTGCTGGAAAGGCAAAATCAAGTGGAACCAATTGGTGCTGGAAAGATTTGCAAGGGGAGCGACTTTGTGTGCTGGACCTGATCAAATGACCTGTATTAGAGACTTCCTTGTTATATAAGCCCTGCGTGACACCGCAGGGAAATTTGGAGCAAAAGAAGAGAGCAGAGCAGATGCACTCCTAGGGTGTCACCGAAGCCGGAGTAACAGGCCTCAGCAGGAAATCTACGCCATCTAGGGGTCGGTCACTGTCTGGCAAGGCCCGGATTCCGTTAAAGAGGACTCCAAGTTCCATCTGCGCTGGTCAGGACCAGGATCAGCGCCCCACGTCAGTCAAACCTCAGAGATCAGATGTCGCCTGTCAGGAGCCAAGGCCCAGTCATTTTTGCACCAAGCCTAAGAGACGTTCAAGGGATTTCAGGAAGTTTTATTTTTCCAAAGAAGTAAGGAATAGTGCTTACACTCTACAGAAGAGAGAGCGAGAGAGAGGACGTCACTGACCATAAGAGCTTACACTCTACAGAAGAGAGAGAAATAGGACCTCACCGACCATGTGCTTACACTCTACTGGAGAGAGAGAGAGAGAGAGGACCAGAGAGAGAGGACTTCACTGACCATAAGATCTTACACTCTACAGAAGTGAGAGCGAGAGGACCTCATTGGCCATAAGAGATTACACTCTACAGAAGAGAGAGAGAGAGGACCCCACTGGCCTTAAGAGCATACAATCTACAGGGAGAGGACCCCACTGACTAAAAGCTACGCTTCCATTCACACAAGAGACTTTAGTGCCCTAATCTCTAAATTGTTGGAAGTCCTGAAGGTCACACATGCAGTGATCAAACATTATCATGTGCATAGGTAATACTAATTAATGTATTTAGTCTGAGAATCCATTTAAGGCCGGGGTCACACTTGCGAGTGTGATGCAAGAAACTTGCACGAGTCTTTTGCATCAATACCCGGCACTGCTGCTGGAACTCGGGGTCGGAGTGTGCGGCTGCATGTATTTCTTTGCAGCTGAACGTTCCGGTCTGAGTTTCTCGCATCACACTCGCAAGTGTGACCCCGGCCTAATAAACCCACTCACGACAGGACACTACTATGCATTTGAAGTACAATATAATCACTTTCATCCTGTTCTTTTTTAGAATTGCAGCAGTGGTCAATGTATTTTGGATCATCATCAAAATAGGAAAGTGTATGTCTATCCAGGGCTCGGAGTGATGGTAGCATCTTCTCTGTCAGTATATAGCAGTACATCTTTGAATTAATGATACCATCAATGAAATGTAGCTCCCCAACACCAGCAGCACTCTTGTAGCCAAACATAAGGACACTGCTACCACTATGTTTCACTGTAGGTGCCATGCATTTTCCTTTGTACTCTTCACCTTTGTGATGCCATACAGTTTGGAAGCCATAAATTCCAAAAACATTTGTCTTAGTCTCATCAATCCAGAGTGTACAGTCACAGTAATCTCTTTCAGCATGGGCCTTGGCAAAGTGAAGGCGGATTTTTCATGCATGGGCTTTAGAAGAAGCTACCTTTGTTGACAACACCCATGCATGACATTCCTCTGCAGTGTAGACCATATTGCATCATGGGAAACACTCATCCCAGTTTGCTTTTATACTTCTTTAGCTAACTGCAGTAAACTTTCATGTCGATTTTCTTCAACCTTCTAAAACTTCTGTTTAGGTGTTAACTTCCGTGGTTGGCCTGGAAATTTCTGTGAGATAGTTGACATTTCAGCTTTGTTAATTTCTGTATCACTTTTGCTACAGTACTTTGACTGATAAGTAAAGCTTTGCTGATCTTCTTATAGCCTTCACCTTTCTTGTCCAAAAAAAAATATTTTCTTTCTCCGGTCTTGTGACATTTCTCTTCCATGTGGTGCCATTGCTGACAGCTTGAAATGGGATGGGCTTTTTTTGTTAAGTAACGCCCTTTTATAGTCACTTATCTGCTGGACACCTGTTTAATGAATAATTAGACTTATTTGCGGTTGAATTATCGTTAATTAAATTATTGTGGTTTCAACTTTACCTTTGCCTTCAAAGACTTCTATTGGATTATGCTCTGTTTGAAACCTGGTCTTGAATTAATTTTTTTTTATTATTATTACATTTTTGGGTGTGAAAAATATGAAATCATGTTGGCAATTTCCCACATTTGTTGGAGTATTTTGTACTATAGTAATCCACAAAAAATGTTGATCCTGAAAATAAACTAAAGGTTGTTTGTCAAGTCTGTTGGGGTGTACTCTTATATAGTGAAACATATAGGGCAGTACAACATGATTTAAAAAGTGAATCATTATTATTCTTTGACCCTTTAAGAGAAAAGCAATACTACAATTCATTCACTAGAGATCATTTACCCTTTGGGATATATGTACTAAATTTGCTTTTTTATGCTATTTTAGATGTATGATGGTAAATGTTAGGATTAGAAAAGTGCATATTACTCCCTAAAGAATATAGTTACAATATTATGCTGAAATACAGATCATTTATAACCATGTAAACCTCCTTGTATGAGGAAAAATTCTCAGAACAACATGCACGGTTGTCAGTAATTCGACTTTAACGTCATTCATGTCCCACACATCAGCAATTTTCATGTGTACTACTTTCGTTGTTCTAGATTTGCCTACGCACTCACGTTGCAATATTGTCTGGAGCCATTTGGCGCCATCCTGGCACATTTTCCATTTCAAACAACCAGGTCAGGTTTACGTTTTCCCGAAAACCAACACATAGTAGGAAAAATATACCGAGTGCCAACTTCAGGGCATTGTGCCCAATATACGCATTGCCAGCAAGGCATAAAAGGAGAAAACAAAAGAACACATTAGTGGGGGTAGAATGGCCCAATAAACCAAGTAATCACTAGACCCTCTTATAAGAGGATCTACTGACAATCCCTCAGTCTTGTCTAGTCTAGACTAAAGTGCTTCATTCCTTCTTTAGGCAGAATGTGGGAGTCCATGAGCCCGATGCATCATAGCTTTCACACAAAAAAAAGCTTTGAAAAGTTTAGGTGCAAATTGGAAGTGCGCCAAAATTTTACAACTTTTGGTGTTCTCCATTTCTTCTAGCTTTGACAAAATGCACAGATCTGGGGCGAAACGGGGTCATGGCGCTGGCTGCTCGTCATGAATTTTCAGAGACTAGAGTAGAATTTGTAATGAGGCACAAAAAGAGGTGTACGCCACCCATCCGGTGCTCCTGATTCATTAAAAGGCGTATGCTTCTTCATGACTCAAGAACGTCTGACTTTAGCACACCCCCTCATGAAGACCAGCTTAAACAATGCAAGTCTTGATGAATCAGACCCCATATCTTTATGTTCCTTACACAAATGGTTTTTCCATTGGACGGAATGTCACCAAGTTTTTGCTACTTCATCTGAGAGCAGCATGATGTTGTAAAAGAGACCCTCGATTCCAACGATATGTCACTGCTTGATATCATATTGATAAAATCACAGTTTTATTTGCTGCAGATCTACCAGTTCTCTGAATGCTGAGCTCTGTATAATCCCGCCCCCACCACTGATTGGCAGTGTGCACAGACAGTTGCCAATCAGTGGTGGGGGCGGGGTTATACAGAGCTCATGAATATGGAGGACTACCTGGCAGCTGGTTTACTAGTCCTAATGATAATCTGCTCCAGATAAAATGGTGATTTTATCAAAACTATAGCAAGCAGCCCAGTATGTAACACATCAGTGGAGTCAGAGTCTCGGACTCCACATTATGCTGCTCCTAGACTAGGTATCAAAAACCTGGTGACAGATTCCTTTAAGAAATGTTACAAAATTAGGCAAGCATGGAAAAGAGAAGCTACTAAAATCATTATTAGCAAAGACTCTACTGCAAACATTTGAAGGAAAGAACTTAACTTCCTATTGAAAAAGCTCATCAGTGTGGAAGGTGATGACTAATACTGAGGAAGCATCAGAGACAGACAGTAGCTGGCTGAAGGCAAATAAGCTCTTGTTTGCTGCTTGAGATCATGCTGAGACTTCCTGCTGGGAGAGGGGGGAGAGAAGAAGTGCACATTGTGAAATAATGTTATACTAAAAATGTCCAGGAATGAAAGGCCCCTGATATCATACACAATACAGTTATAGACGCTAGATCCCATTAGCAAAAATATCCGTTGTACATTAATTTCAATCCCAAATGTAAAATATCTTTCATATAATCGATGTATTAAAATATCTATATAATAAGGATGTTTTAACAAAATGAAACAGTGTTAAAGGGGTTGTCTAGGATTTTAAAATTGATGGCCTATCCTTTGAACAGTTCAGCAATGTCTGATCGATGGGGGTGTCACACCTGGTACCGGATCTGCTCAGTTACGGAGCTGTGTAGCACAGACCTGTCGACCGTATAGTGTCCACGGCCAGGTACTGCACATCTACCACCTTTTCTAAATCAATCAAGGGATGGATGTGCAGTACCCGCCACTATTCCTAAGGATAGGACATCGATGTTAAAGTTCTGGACTCCTCCTTTAAGTGCCTACATTCTGTTTTTGAAAGTACCAGCACCTGGTGGAGTCTACTGTCTGGCCCCATCTTTTACTTGTTTTCGATTCCAATAACTCTTGTGAGGGGTTGACTCACTCAGCTGCTTCACGAGGTAGACACAGGAACAGTTCTGGTTGTAGTTCACCTGCTGGTTTATTATAGACAGCATGAACCATAGCAGGGTTCAGCAAAACAAACGAGCCTTTTCGGCATAAAGGTAAAACAAAACAAAGATAAAGTCCATCAGAGCCCTTGCCATGAAGGCTTCACTGCAGGTAACGCACACAGCGTCCTTAGCTCCTATGGGAGCCACATGGGAGTTCCACCTCTCCCCAATACACCACACACAGTTTCTCTCATGTCCACATATTTAACACCCCATGTGATGATCACATGACCGTGATATCGCACAGGTCCTGTCAGGACTCTGCAGGAGAGATACGGTGGACCTCCTCCCACCTGCTCTATGGAGGTCCACTAAAACCAGCCCATATTAAACTTAACCCTCCCAACACATAGCGTGCTTGAGAAAAACTATTCTAGTTTCACATCACTGCAGCTAATATGCGCAGTGACACATTGTTATGGGTCTGCGGAACACACCAAATATATAATGTAGAAAGGTGCGTTCGCAGCCCGGGGTCCACCGTGCAAGCGGAGCCTGCTGCTAGTAAAAATGGCGCGAGAAGCAAACTCTGTTATCCCGCAGAGTCGCCAACATAAACGCCGTAATGCGCTGTGGCAATGAGTGCGAACTCTGTTACTCCACAGAGCCGCTAGAAGGAGAGCCGCAGCGCTATATGGCGATGTGTGCGCTCTCACCAGACACAACTGAGTGGCAAAGAAAACACGCTAGGGCGCTGACTAGCGTTGAAAGCGAACCCTGCTACGTCACAGGGCCGCTGAGATAAAGCACTGTGTCCTGTAAGGCTCTCAGGTACACAGTTAAGTGCTAAGCGTACATAAAGCGTGATCATGTGCTAATGTCCTCGCGGGAGTCACCCGCAATCTATGGCGTCGAACGCCAGACCTGAATACGGCAATCAAAACTCCTCACCGGTTATGCCGGTAATCTAGGGCATCTAGGACACCGACCCTGACCAGCTACCATACCAAACTCCTCACCGATTAAGTCGGTATTCTAGTGGCTTATTTCAGCCGGGTCACTAACCACACATACACATGACCACACTGGCGCATAGCATACAATGGTTGATATTAGCGCATGGCGGCCCAGCCATGCTAACCTTTTATAGCAACAGCTACAGGACCTTCCAGGAACAAGGACCAATGAGAAACTGTTACAAACACATGTAGCTACATGACCTTCCTGGCGGACCAATAGGAGCCGCTGCAGCACCTGAAATGTGACCCCTGATCTCCAATGAGAGATCTCACTCTGGGCATGCTCAGAAGGGAAAACGCAGGACTTTGTCACAAAGACGTCTGCTCCAGCACTGGCTATAATAGCAGATCCAGGAAAGGCAGCAGCAAGTCACTGCACAGTAATGGAGTGGGCAAGACGCTTGGACCGACGTCTCTGCTGAGAAGGCTCCACTGCGGCCGGAGATGAATGGGAGACCGCAGCGGGACGGGTTCGAGACTCCCCTTGTGCAGCAGTGGGAAATCGAACCCTAACATTACCCCCCCTTCTTTGGGCCTCGCTGCGCTCAAAGGCAGCGATGAGCTGCAGAGCGTGAACATGCTCGGCAGGCTCCCAGGATCTATCCTCAGGCCCATAACCCCTCCAATCCACCAAATAAAATTTTTTGCCTCGTACCACCTTGCACCCAACAATGGCGTTCACCTCATGATCGTCGGTAGATGAACCCGACGTCCCGGCAGATGACTCGGAAAACCGGGAAATGGCCACGGGTTTCAAGAGGGACACGTGAAAGGTGTCAGTGATACCAAGGCGAGGTG
>JARQOD010000004.1:22938110-23032412 GCA_033576555.1 Oophaga sylvatica
GGCCCTTTCTTCCAGACCACCTGTACTCTTCTGGAGTTTGTCAAACATCCGTGACAGGAGGGTCCACCCAGACCTGATGACGTCGTGGGCCGTACAGTGACGTCGTGACCCGCTATCTGGGTCTGTGTGGCCACCTCTTTCATCTCCCTCCGGTCGGGGACCCCTATGTCCCCGGACTGAACAAAACCCCAGGGGGCCTAACAGGCCCGGGTACGGGCCAGCTATCATTATCATGTCCATAGCTGGGGCTGCTGAGGAGACCACTGAGGGAGGCTGGGAGATTTACGGCGTGGGTGGGCACTTGTGCAGAGCCTGGATTGGGGAGGCTGAAGGCTCGTAGGGTCTGTCAGTTTCCTGACACTCTGGGGAGTAGGGGTCGCACCTGGTAACATTTAGGGCGTACCATCCATTGTAACCCCAGTGTCGGGTGTAAGTCACCAAGTCTCCTGCAACAGGTCCCTCCCCGGGTGTCCTTCTGGGAGTGAGCCTCCACGTCCCGCCGGGTTACAAAAACTTCTAAATAAAGTCCAGGCTCCTGGATGAAGCCCCAACCACCTTTTTAACTTAAAGTTCCGTACTGCACCCTTACGCCGTGGCTCCCTCACCGTACTTTTATCCTTTCTCATACGTGCCTTCTCTGCCAGGTCCTTCTCCGGTGACGTTGCCGAAGCTTTGGGATTTCCGCTGCTCCCTTTGTCGCTCTGCTTCCCGCCCCGACGTCTCCACTCTTCCTCCTGACCCGGTTGTAATTCTCCTCCACCAGCATCTCCATGTCTCCACCATCAAACGCCAGCTTACGATGTACGGTTTTCGGCAGCTCTCCTGGCGCCCCGCCATCCTGGCGGCGCTCACCTGTGGCGGAAGCAGCCGGCTCTGGAACAGATGACGGTCGGGGCTCCGGTACAGGCAGGTAGAGCTCTGGTGCCTCGCGGCCTCCTCCATGAGGATGGGTGTCGCTTCTTCTGCCTCAGCGACGGGGGCAGACAGCGGGATCTGGGGTGCTGGTGCGGGTTTTCTGCAGGAACGGGTGCCTCCACTGTGATACTGGCAACCGGTTCAGATTGCAAGGGCTGGGATGCCCGCACGGCCTCCTCTACTGGAACGGGTGCCTCCACTGAGATACTGGCAACCGGTTCAGATTGCAAGGGCTGGGATGCCCGCACGGCCCTCCTCTAACTGAAACGGTGCCTCACCTTCCGTACAGACACTTCAGGGGTAAGAGGGATTGGCGCCGCTCCAATTGTAGTTTTAGGGCCCGCCAGCTCGCTTCCATCCTGGCGACCTCCTCCCGGTGCCGGCCAGGTCTCTCAGGTATCCTCCGCTTCTTCCAGCGTAGGAGGGTTTCCAGGCCGGTGCCAAACGGTGGCTCCGTGGCGATCGGTCGCTTCCGTGGGGGGAGAGCTCTGACTCCTCCATCCCTTCCCACTTCTGCTCACGTCCATTCGCCATCTCTGCCAAGTCACATGTGTCATTAGCATCAGGAGAGGCGCCATCTTTTGTAGGGAGGCGGGACCTTCGCGTTCGTTTCCGCCCACTGAGGAGGATGAGGAGGCGGAACTCCAGAGCTGTGGGGCACGATCTTACATTGCAGTAACATTTAGAGTGTGCGGACATCGTTTTCGCGCCACGGAGTGAGTGTACGCCCACGAGAGCACGCCCTTATTTCTTCACCTGTGCCTCGTGGCGCAGATATGACGGAAAAATGGCAAATACAGTCTATGATGATTTTTGCAATTCTCAAGCAAAAAAACAGTTCAATTAAGGCACACAGGACTCGCTTATAGCGAGCTTCTGAATTCTGTTCGTGACTCCAAAGTTGAGTCGCACAGAGCCACAGGTTTTGGGGGTACTCGGCACCAAGCCCGTCGACTTCTATGGGGATGTGACGGGTAGCACAGCTATGTCCGTGCCCTGGTCGCTCACTGGAATGTGGGATATTTCCAGGGGATGATAGAATGTTTGTGTATTTTGTCGTGATGCCACCTGTAGTACCTGGTCAGGGTGACCACCGCTGCTGTGCAGGTCCTCTGGCAGGGATGGTGTAGTGCAGCTAGGTGATAAGTCTTCTACAGGTAAGACGGTATCCTTCCAGGGCAGATAAATGTGAGATAGAGCAATGGTGCAGAGTGATGTAGCAGAGTGGAGTATGCGACGTAGTAAGAAAGCAGGAAAGGAAACAATTCTTACTACAAAGACATGCAGCATAAGGCTGCCTCAACCCCTCCCATCCAACTAGCTACACCCTGTTCTAACCAGCCTGAGCTAGACCATCCCATCGGGTCCGCCTACACTCAGCTGGCATAGTGTACTGTTGAATGCAGTGGTTGGAGTCAATGGGGTGTTCCTCCTTACCTGAGAATAAGTTGTCACACCGCTGGGTGCAATGCAACATCTCTGTGGCGACTGGACCCTCGGTGCTTCTGTCTTTTCACAAATGCCGCTTTACCCGGCAATTGAATCAGAGGCTATTTTACTATGTAGAAGTGAATAAACTATAAAAATATGTATATATATATGTCACAATGACATGTATATATATATATGTATCTTAGTGTGTATATTTTGTGTTTACAAGGAAAGAAAGTGTTTTTTTAGTTGCGATATTTTGTTCCCATAGACTTACATGGGACTTCCGGTATCGGAATCGGATATCGCCGATAGTTAGTGATATCGGCGATACCATTCCGATCCGATATTTTTAGATATCGAGCAGTATCGCTCAACACTACTCACTGGTATTTTTTGCACAGTGTCTTTTTGCACAGGCACCTTACCTTATTTCTACGCATCGCAGTCTGTACTCGGCTGATAAATATGGATGTGTGAATCCAGCTTTAGTCATAGTAAGTCTTTCACTGGTTTCAGTATATTCCAATGACTATCAAGGAATATGATAAAGAACCTGATGAGTGTGTCATCTCATGGGGAATCTGAAGAGAGCTGAGTTGACTGGATATCTAATATGAGGTGTGAATTTTTCAACCTTTTAATTTAAATGAAGATGTCTTCACCACTACTTACACACAGTGGGTACAACCATAATGCGTTCCAGTATAATCAGAATGTAGCATATCAGTTCATTAGCTAATAGGCACATCACTGACTCATGTAATGACCAAATCTTATGAGGACTCCAGGGAGTTGACATGCAGCTTTCTGATGAACAGTATGCCTAATGTCCTGTTAGTCAGAAAGAAAAAAGACATATGGCCCTTGCAAATGATATTTGCTTGAAGGCTAGTCTTCCTAGGCAGATCAGTACTTTCAAAACTCAATGTAATAAGGATTTTTATTGCAATTTGAATAGGAATGTCTATAAGTACCAACTAGGGTCATTTTAATATGTTGCAAACTGGACAATTTCTCAGGGCAGTCATTAGTTTGAGACCTTCTCTGGGACAAGACCCCAGAAGCAATCTGAATATGGAGCATCTAAAAAGTTATATACTCTTCCTCTGTGGAAGCCACCCTTTAAATAATAGAATTATAGAATTGTAGAGTTGGAGTGGACCTCCTGGGTCATCTGGTCCAACCCCCTGCTCAATGTAGAAATCACTAAACCCTCTCAGACAGATGTCTGTCCAGCCTCTGTTTGAAGACTTCCATTGAAGGAGAACTAACCACCTCTCGTAGCACCTGTTTCCCTCATTGATCACCCTCACTGTCAAAAAGTTTTTTCTAATATCTAACTGTATCTTCTTCCTTTCAGTTCATTCCCATTATTTCTAGTTTTCTTTGTGTAATTGAGAATACAACTGATCCCTCTACACCAGGGTTCCCCAACTCCAGTCCTCAAGGCCCAACAACAGGTCATGTTTTCAGGATTTCCTGTGTATTGCCTTGAGGACTGGAGTTGGGGAACACTGCTCTACACTGTGACAGCCCTTGAGATATTTCTAGACAGCTATTAAGTCTCCTCTTAGTCTTCTCTTTTGCAAGTTAAACATTCCTAAATCCTCTAACAGTTCCTCATAGGAAATTGTTTGCAGACCGGTCCATCATTCTGGTCGCTCTTCTCTGAACTGCTTCAGTTTGCTCATGTCTTTTTCATATTGTGTGCTCAGAACTGGACACAGTATTCCAATGAGGTCTGGCCAAAGAGGTGTAGAGGGGAATAATTACTTCACGTGATCTAGACTTTATGCTTCTGTTAATACATCCCAGAATTGCGTTTGCCTATTTTGCTGCTACATCACACTGTTGACTCATGTGCAGTCTGTGATCTATAGTATACCCAAGTCTTTTTCACACGTGCTGTTGCTTAGCTTACCCATGCTGACTCTGTTAATCATTTAATTCTCATCCAGGTACTTGCATACATGTTGTTTAATAATTTGTTCAAAGATCTTTCCTGTATAGAAGTAAGGCTCTCCGGCCTATAGTTCCCTGGGTCCAGCTTCTTTCCATTTTTGAAGAAGGGGACAACATTCTCTCTTCTCCAGTCTTCTGGGACTTCTCCTGTTCTCCAAGAATTTTCAAAGATTATGGAGAGTGGTTCAAAAATTTCCTCTGCATTCAGTACCCTAGATGTAATTCATCTGGATCTGGAAACTTGAATTCATTTATGTTAGCTAAATATTCCCTCACTATCTCTGTTTTATAAATAGTGTGGGTACTTCTATTCCTTCAATAGTACAGTGAAGATCAGTTGATGTTACATTTAGAGTACTTTCTGAGAGAACACAGATGCAAAATAAATCTTAAAGTTTGGTCTTCTCAACATAATTTTTACCGCTTTACCATTTTCATCCTGTAAAAATCGTATAGCATTTATAATTTTACTTTTGACATCCCCCCAAAATCCTTTTTATTGCTTTTGACTTCTTTTGCAAGCCTTATTTCATTATCGACTTTAGGCAATCTGATGCATGCCCTGCAGGTTCGCAACAGCATTATATTCTTCTTTACATATGCCTCCCTATTTCCATTTGATAAACATTTCTATCTTCCATTTTAGTATGTGTTTAAGTTTTGTGTTCTTCCATGACAATTGTCTTAAATGCTTTCTATTCTTCTCTCTTTTAGGGATTCTTAACAATTGTGTTTTGAAAATCTCATTTTCAAGATTTCCCATTCTTCCTGGACATTTCTGTCCTTAAGGACATCCAGCCATTGGATCCATTCTATCCTCTTTCTGAGTCCCTTAAAATCTGCCTTTCAACCTTGAAGTTTGAGTTTTCACAGGTCTTCCTCCTCTAGTTATCCAAAATGATAGCATGATCGCTGCCTCCACATCGAGATTCACAAATGCCTTGTCATACCTCACAGAAATCATCGCCCAAGGCTTCAAAGGTAGACTTTGACATATATTTGGTGTCTGATTGTGTATTCAGTCAGTGTGTGTTCATTTGCCATTTGTCTTGAAGTATTCCACCATCCACTTTTTCAGCTGCAATCACTTTACAAAACTCCTGTGTTTCTACTACTTCTCAGACCTGCTGATTAACCCATTGTCTGCTGTAAGTATTATGAAGCGCCCGCCATGTAGTGAGGTACTCAGTACTGGGCAGGTTCTTAAGGTATATGTCACGGCAGCAGTGACCCGGTCCCGTGGTCCTAGGTGTACAATGAAAATGATGATAAGGGGATGATAAAGTTTAATGAAAGATAGTTTTGTGACGCCACCTGTGGTATTCGGCAATAAAGGTGTTAGCCGACGCTGCTTGAAGAGACCGCGGGCTGATGATGATGCAGCAGAGCTAAGCCCAAGGGCAGTAATAGTGTAAAACGATGGTGATGATGGTTGAAGTGCAGGGCTGAAGTGGCGCAGCAAATAAACAGGAGGACATAGCCGGGTGCAGTCTTTTCAGTTTACTCACAGTTTGAGGTGCAGACCAGGGCACTGAGTACAGATGACAATGGAGATCCAGACAGCCCTGGAAGCAACTTAGGATCCACTAAGCCAGATGGGTTGGAGGCCTCCTTTCTGTGCTGTCCTATGAGGTCCTTGCTGCCTAAAGCTATGCTTGGACCTCTGTTCCTTACTGTCCTGTGGTACTTGCCCGTATCGCAGGCAGCTAGAGCCAATTGCAGGTGTCGCTCCTCTATGGCGGCTCTGATCTGCTGCTGTGCCTTCAGGCATATGATGGTGCTAGGAGGCCTGCAGTTACCTGCCCTCTGGATTTGGCTTCTGGACTGTTGTACCTGTGCAGCCATGGACTCCAACGTCCAGTTTCAAGTGCTCTGCCCTGGGGTGAGCTTTGTCACAGCTCCAATCCCCAGAGTTCCCTAAACTTCTCCTTTCCTCTCTCTTTACTCTGCTCTTGGGACAAGCTCCTCACAGCTCCTGTCCCTTGTACAGACTCTCACAGGCTGCCACTAACTCCACCTCTAGACCCAGAACTTATAGGAAAGATCCCCTGAAACTGGGTTTAGAGCTCCCCCTTCTGGTCTGGAGTAGGAAAAGTGTTTGATGTTGGTATTACCTGCATAAGGGACCCCTCCTAGCTTCCAGGCATGTCATCACCCCCCTGTGAGGGAGGCAATGCCACTGTGGCAACCAGACTCCTGGGGTGCAACAATTACAAACTGTTATTTAGAAACTGTTCAACTGGTATCTACATACTGGTTTAGACCTTCCATTTAAACCTTTATCTGCTCACCCATGTTTGCCTACACTCTTGGCTCTCTGGCTTCTAGTGTGTCCTGTTTTGTTTACTTGCTTTCTGTCTAGCAAAGTCAGGTCCTCACTGCATTACTATCACGCTCATTCTGTGTGTGTTCACCCTGACCATTGGATCCATTTTGGATCCACCCGGCTGTTTGGATCCATTCAACCAGCTATGCCCTATCACTAAATTTCTACACTTTTGCACACTAAAAAGGCTATCATTAACCCATTTATTGTCCTGGACTACCATGGACTTTAGCATAGACTGTTCAACATTGTAGGGTAGGGTAACATTATTTGGACACTGCATGGCAGTTTTATATTTTAAATATGGGAGTCTTCTCAAAGAGTCAATAAATATGACATAAAGGCACAAAAAAAATTGTCACAGGAAACTCTGGTCTTCAGTAGGATGTTCTTCTTGAAAAGGTGGTCTTCTCAAAAAGTTTCACTGCATTGGAATTTCTTTCCAAAAACAAGGAATACATTTGCTGAGTATTCATAGAGAAAAATTTTACCTAAATATAGAGTGTTGCCGATAAAAGGTGACCTCACTCAAAACTGGTGCAGGTTGTATCTCTACACTTCAAGGCCTTCTTATTTTGGAGGTAATGTTCTTCTTTTACTCTTCCGGCATCAGTGATAACATATTATTTACCTTTATAGACCTTTATAAACATTAAGGAGGTATCTGTGAAAACATAGGCAGGGACATCAGTAGAAGTACATAGCCTTTGTCAGGTGCATAATGCCCGCGGTCACAGAGGTCACAACCGGGCCTGTGGTGATTAGCGGTCCTCTGACACCAGCAGAAACTTCAACTAGATGTGTGTGTGTGCATCACCTGACCTTTCCTAACGATGATAGTGAACAAGCCATAACCTCACAGGCTAATTAAGGTCTGAAACCTTGGTCAAAGTTATCTGAGCACACAAATCTCCAACGGTGCCCAAACTTTTGCATAATATATATTAATATAATATATATATACCAGGATGGGGGGCCTGGACCAAATCTTGCACCGGGGCCCCATCAGACTCTAGTTATGCCACTGGCCCTGTATTCTTTCCTTAGTAACATAATTTCATGGCTTTGGTGGCAAGCTGTGAGCATCTGTAAAATAAGAGCAGGTGTTGGAGTAAGGCAAGGTTCCCAGTTATGTGAGCAGCATATACTTTATCAATGTTGGCTGATGTCTTTGAAATAAATTGGATTAAAATATATCTTCAGTCATGCAGAGTAGACATAATATTTTTCTACTACAAAAAAAAGTAGAAATAAAATTGTGATTATATTATGCACTGCATTTTGGAGGATTGTGCAATTTATTTTATTATAATGGGCAGTGTTTGCATGTATGCTCATTTGTACTTACGGTAGGTCTTTTGACACAGTCATGGTTATCCCTTGGGCAACCGTAGACCTTAGGTTGAGTTAAGGAATAAGGAAGGACCACCTAGTTAGGATCAGCAGAATGATGGTAGGAAGTAATGTCCTGTGTTGTGAATGGGTTTGAGATGAGTTCTGAGCAGAGGCTCCCTCTGGTGGTTACAAGCGGTGCTAGTGAAGATTGTGAGGACTGGGAATCAGGTGTTACTGACTGGTCTTATATAAGGGAGTCACCTTCCCATCAGGGTTGCCGGGGATCAATTGTTCTGGTCTGAATCCTTTATTCCAGTTTCCCTTGTAGCCTGCTGTGTCGTGTCTGCATCTCCTGCTAACAGATAAGACATTTTCTTCTTTTGTGTTTGTGCTATATTTTTGCATTTTGTCCTGCACTTCTGTGGGGGCCTTCTGGGTCCCCTCCGGGGGCTTCTGCCCTCTCAGTTTTGTTCAGCCACTGATGTTTGTACTTTGCTTTTTCCAGTTTTTTCAGTGGCTGCTGTTTTGATTTTGTTACACCAGAGAACTAATTTAGGTGGTAGAGGTCGTGTGATCTCAGGTGATTTTGAAATTAGTAGAGTTGGTGCTTTTCAGGGTTTTCTGGGATTGCAGTAAGTACCCTTCCTATCCTTTTCTATTTAGTTAGTTTGGGCCCCAGCGTTTGCTCATACTATTTTTCTTTCTGTGTCAGTATTTCATCTTGTCTAACCGCCATTACATGTTTGGTGGCTTTCTATTATCTTGGGGTTCTGCTCCGGGCAGATAGCTTTCCTATATCTATCTTTAGGTGTAGTTAGTTTCTCAGGCTGTGACGAGGCGTCTAGGACCAACGTAGGAACGCTCCACGGCTGCCTCTAGTTGTGGTGGTTAGTCAGGGTACTGCAATCTCATAGATTCCAACTGCTCTGGTGTATTGCCTTTTTTACCTGCACTCCTCAGCTACCGAAACATAACAGTATCACCGGCCCAAAAAATTGAAAATTGTATGGTACTCACAGAAGGGAAAAAATATTGTCAGAGTTGTCAGAGATATTTTTCTGTTTGTTTGCATTTTTTTTTTTTTTCCCTCTGTATCTCTGGGTGCTGGGGAGGATCTTTTCTATCAATGGAGTTTTGCACAGTTGTCTGGCCGTGTGGATCAGCTTGCCACTGAGGTTCAGAGTATTGCTGAATATCTTGCTAGTTGCCTGTTGTGGAACCTAGGATCCCCATGCCAGATTTGTTTTTAGGGGATCAAGCTAAGTTTCAGAATTTCAAAAATAATTGTAAATTGTTTTTTGCCTTAAAATCTAAGTCCTCAGGGAACGCAGCGCAGCAGGTTCAGGTTCAAATTATCATCTCTCTCCTGCGCGGCGATCCTCAGGATTGGGCTTTTTCCCTGATACCTGGGGATCCTGTTTTGAGTGATGTTGATGCATTTTTTCAGGCTTTGGGGTTATTGTACGATGAGCTTAATGTCACTGATCAAGCTGAAAAAGCCTTGTTGGCATTAAATCAGGGGCTTGATGACGCTGAGTTATGCTGTCAGAGATTCCGTAGGTGGGCAGTCCTGACCAAATGGAATGACGACGCTTTGGCAGCCCTTTTCCGGAAGGGTCTGTCAGATAATGTAAAGGATGTTATGGTGGGATTCCCTGTCCCCTCTGGTCTCAATGATTCTATGTCATTAGCGATTCAAATTGACAGACGTTTGCGTGAGCGGAGAAGTATGCGTGGAATGGTGTTGCCTTGTGAACCAGCTTCTGAACCCATGCAGTGTGATAGAGTGGTGTCTGGGCACAGCGTCATGAGTTTCGAAAGCGCAATGGGTTATGTTTCTACTGTGGTGATGCCTCTCATGCTATTTCAGTCTGCCCTAAGCGGGGAAGACGTTTTGCACGCTCAGTTGTCTTGGGTAGTGTTCAGACTAAGTTTTTATTAACTGTCACTCTGATATGCTCTCTGTCCTCATTTTCTGCTCAGGCTTTCGTTGATTCTGGAGCAGCTATTAACCTGATGGATTATGATTTTGCTAAACGTTGTGGATTTCCCTTGATACCCCTACAGAAGTCTATTCCCCTACTGGGGATCGATTCTACCCCTTTGGCTGAGAATAAACCCCAGTTTTCTACTCAGGTGATAATGAGGGTTGAACCTGATCACCAGGAGTGCTGCAAATTTTTGGTTCTGTATAATCTGCATGACATTATCGTGCTGGTTTTCCTTGGTTACAGTCTCATAATCCTGTTTTGGATTGGAAATCTGTGTCTGTAACCAGTTGGGGCTGCCAATGTGTTAATACCAACACTCCTGTTTTTTCTGCCTCCTCCCAGGCTCAGGATGTTCCTGACTTTTTGATTGATTTTTCTGATGTGTTTAGCGAAAGTAAATCTGCATCCTTGCCTCCCCATAGGAGCTATGACTGCACTATTGAATTAGTGCCGGGTAGCAAATTCCCTAAAGGTCGCCTTTTTAACTTGTCTGTACCTGAACATGACGCTATGCGGTCTTATATCAAGGAATCATTGGAGAAGGGTCATATCAGACCATCCTCTTCACCCTTAGGTGCCGGTTTTTTCTTTGTGGCCAAAAAGGATGGTTCATTAAGGCCGTGTATTGATTATCGTCTCTTGAACAATATTACTGTGAAATATCAATACCCGTTACCCTTGATTTCTGACCTGTTTTCCAGGGTGAAAAACGCTACTTGGTTTACCAAGCTTGACCTCAGGGGGGCGTATAACCTTATTCGCATTAAGCACGGGGATGAATGGAAGACGGCATTCAATACCCCTGAAGGGCATTTTGAGTACCTGGTGATGCCCTTTGGGCTCACTAATGCTCCTTCCGTCTTCCAGTCCTTCATGAATGACATTTTCAGGGATTTTGTGGACAAATTTCTGATTGTTTATTTGGATGATATCTTGATTTTTTCTAATGACTGGGACTCTCATGTGAAACATGTTCGAACTGTATTCCAGATTTTGAGAGAGAATGCTCTGTATGTGAAGGGATCAAAGTGTCTTTTTGGCGTACAGAGGATCTCATTTCTGGGATTCATTTTGTCCCCATCTGTTATTGAAATGGACCCAGTCAAGGTTCAAGCCATCTGTGATTGGGTCCAACCTACTTCATTAAAGGCTCTTCAGAGATTTTTGGGTTTTGCCAATTTTTATCGTAAATTTATTGGTAATTTCTCGGTTATTGTTAAACCATTAACTGATTTGACCAGAAAGGGTTCTGATGTGGTGAATTGGCCTCCTGAGGCAGTCTCTGCATTTCAGGAACTTAAGCAGAGATTCACTTCTGCTCCTGTTCTACGGCAGCCTGATGTTTCTCTGCCATTTCAGGTGGAGGTTGATGCCTCTGAAATTGGGGCAGGTGCCGTTTTGTCCCTAAAAGATCCAGAGACCTCTAAAAGTAACCCTTGTGCCTTTTTCTCTCAAAATTTTCTCCTACTGAACGTAATTATGACGTGGGTAATCGGGAGTTATTGGCCATGAAGTGGGCTTTTGAAGAGTGGAGACATTGGCTGGAGGGAGCCAAACATCAGGTGGTGGTCCTTACGGACCATAAGAATCTGGTCTATCTGGAATCTGCCAAGCGACTCAATCCTAGACAGGCCAGGTGGGCCTTGTTTTTCACACGTTTTAATTTTGTGGTTTCCTTTCTTCCTGGCACTAAGAATGTTAAGGCGGATGCCCTCTCGAGGAGTTTCCTTGCGGACTCTCCTGAGTTATCTGATCCTTCTGTTATTTTGAAAGAGGGTGTAGTTCTTTCCGCCATCTCGCCCAATTTGAGACTTGCTCTGGAGGGGTGTCAGGAGGATAGGCCCGAGTGCTGCCCTGTTGGAAAATTGTTTGTCCCGGACCAGTGGAAAAAGAGTGTGATGTCTGAGATTCATTGTTTCGCGTTGGCTGGGCATCCCGGAATTTTTGGTACCAGAGACTTGGTTAGTCGGTCCTTTTGGTGGCCTACCTTGTCTCGAGATGTCAGGGAATTTGTGCAGTCCTGCGGGACTTGCTCTCGCTCCAAGCCTTGCTCTCGCTCTAGTGGTTTGTTGATGCCATTGCATGTGCCCAAGAGACCATAGACCCATATCTCTATGGATTTCATTTCCGACCTTCCTGTTTCTCAGAGAATGACCACCATCTGGGTAATTTGTGATAGGTTTTCCAAGATGATACATCTTGTGCCATTACCTAAGTTGCCTTCCTCCTCTGAATTGGTGCTGTTGTTCCTTCAGCACGTGGTTCGTTTACACGGCATTCCTGAGAACATTGTGTCTGACAGAGGAGTCCAGTTTGTTTCCAGATTTTGGAGGACTTTTTGTTCTAAACTGGGTGTTCAATTGTCTTTCTCCTCGGCATTTCATCCTCAGACCAATGGTCAAACTGAGAGAACAAACCAGACATTGGAGACTTATCTAAGATGCTTTGTGTCTGCTGATCAGGATGACTGGGTCTCTTTTTTGCCTTTGGCTGAGTTTGCTCTTAATAATAGGGCTAGCTCTGCTACTTTGATGTCTCCGTTTTTCTGTAATTCTGGGTTTCACCCTCGATTTTCTTCAGGACAGACGGAGGCTTCTGTCTGTCCAGGTGTTGACTCTGTTGTGGAGCGTATGCAACTGATTTGGGACCAGGTAGTGGAGAGGTTGTCCCTCTCTCAGGAGAGGGCCCAGCGGTTTGCTAACCGGCATAGGACTGATGGTCCTCGGTTTAAAGTAGGGGACTTGGTCTGGTTGTCCTCAAAGAATATTCCTATGAGAGTAGCATCTCCTAAATTTAAGCCTAGGTTCATTGGACCTTATAAGATCATGGAGATTATTAATCCTGTTTCTTTTCGTTTGCTTCTTCCAGGGACATTTAAGATCCATAACGTGTTCCACAAGTCCTTGTTGAAGAGGTTTGTTGAGCCAGTGGTTCCTGCTGCTGTGCCTCCTGACCCTGTTTTGGTTGAGGGCAATCTGGAGTATGTGGTTGAGAAAATATTGGATTCTCGTTTTTCTAGACGAAAACTCCAGTATTTGGTTAAATGGAGAGGTTATGGTCAGGAAGACAATTCTTGGGTGTTTGCTTCGGACATCCATGCTAGGAGACTTATCCGTGCGTATCATAGAACTCATCCTGACCGATCTGGTTGCTCAAATGAGGGTTCGGTGACCCCTCCTCAAGGGGGGGTACTGTTGTGAATGGGTTTGAGATGAGTTCTGAGCAGAGGCTCCCTCTGGTGGTTACAAGCGGTGCTAGTGAAGATTGTGAGGACTGGGAATCAGGTGTTACTGACTGGTCTTATATAAGGGAGTCACCTTCCCATCAGGGTTGCCGGTGATCAATTGTTCTGGTCTGAATCCTTTATTCCAGTTTCCTTGTAGCCTGCTGTGTCGTGTCTGCATCTCCTGCTAACAGATAAGACATTTTCTTCTTTTGTGTTTGTGCTATATTTTTGCATTTTGTCCTGCACTTCTGTGGGGCCTTCTGGGTCCCCTCCGGGGGCTTCTGCCCTCTCAGTTTTGTTCAGCCACTGATGTTTGTACTTTTGCTTTTTCCAGTTTTTTCAGTGGCTGCTGTTTTGATTTTGTTACACCAGAGAACTAATTTAGGTGGTAGAGGTCATGTGATCTCAGGTGATTTTGAAATTAGTAGAGTTGGTGCTTTTCAGGGTTTTCTGGGATTGCAGTAAGTACCCTTCCTATCCTTTTCTATTTAGTTAGTTTGGGCCCCAGCGTTTGCTCATACTATTTTCTTTCTGTGTCAGTATTTCATCTTGTCTAACCGCCATTACATGTTTGGGGGCTTTCTATTATCTTTGGGGTTCTGCTCCGGGGCAGATAGCTTTCCTATATTTATCTTTAGGTGTAGTTAGTTTCTCAGGCTGTGACGAGGCGTCTAGGACCAACGTAGGAACGCTCCACGGCTGCCTCTAGTTGTGGTGGTTAGTCAGGGTACTGCAATCTCATAGATTCCAACTGCTCTGGTGTATTGCCTTTTTTACCTGCACTCCTCAGCTACCGAAACATAACAGTCCTGGCTGCCACTTTCCAATCAGTGTGTAATATGCGCTGACATAGATCTTGCAAAGACATCCAAGAACACAACAATGTTGTTCTGTGGATTTGTGAGGAGAGGACATAAAACATTACATAGAGTTTAGTTGGTACCAGAACTTGTGCTTGGCCCATACATGTGTCCTATACACTCTCCACATGAAGTGATCTGGTGCTCTCCTTCACAACTCTGATACAGAAAGCCTGTTGGGCCTGATATTGAAATATGGTGCTCTGGAGATGGACTGAATCAATACAGCTGAGGAAGAAGAAGAAATTTGTAGGGCTATTTGGCGAGAATTTAGCTCATAATCAAGCAGACATAGAAACTGTGTAGAAAAGCAGTAGGTAAGTACTCCACCAAGGTGGAATGAAGAATACTCCATAAGTGTGACTCTAGTGTGAGCAACAGACACCACCAACAGACATTACTTTGCCAAACTATTAACTTGTCTGAATTCTGCTATTGTGTTTCTAGAGGAAGCAGTGCCCCTAAAAATGACTAAAAACTGTGATGGTATCTGCAGTCAGCCTAGGAACATTGCTATTATTCTCTAGGCCTTTTCAAAAATCAGAGCATTTAAAGGGTTATTCCCATTGTTTGAAACTGGTGTAGTATGAAAATAAGCAAGTTTGCAATTGACTTGCTTTTTCTATCTGCTTGCATTCTTCTGCAATGAGAGCTTTTGTCTTACATATTTTATAGCTTATTACCAAGGGCACTGACCAGCAAAGCCTGGGCAAGTATGCACACTAATTACATTCCAAGCTGTAGAGTTAATATATGAGATCCAAGCCACTCCCTGCACTGCACTAAAGAGCTGGCTATTAGATCTGCTCCATTGACCATCACTGAACACATGGATTCGTTTCGTGAAGCCAGGATTCGGACCCTTCTCGTCACCTGGCTCCATGGAGATGTTTGAGGAAGCCAGAATTGGGACCTCCAGTCACTGGCCCCATGAATATGTTTGAGGTAGCCAGAATTTGGATCCACCGGTCACATGGCCCCATGGAGATATTCGGAGAAGCTAGTTTGTGACTCTCAGGTCACCTGTCCAAGTGCCTCAATGGACTGTCAGCTTCCTAAGCTTGTCATTACTTCCTTTCTGTGGATGCCCGCCAAAAGCGGTGTGCCACAGGTGGGGGTAGTCAGCCCTGGAAGTCCCAAAGTTGCAGCTGCTCTAATCCCGGTGAGACAGCGGAAGGGTGAGACTTTGTAATTTTGCACCATCTTTTGTATTTGCTGGGACTGTTCTATATGTTATTGTTGTTTGGTGGTTCAATAAAGTATTGCCACATGGTTTTACCTTTTTACCTCTCACCCTGTGTTGTCTGAGTAGTATAATGCCCACAGGAAAAGGAGAGCGGGCATTCAGTGGGATGAGGCCTGATCCATGCGGTTTCAGGCCAGCATACGAGAGCACCCACTGATGGAGATGAGCGAATTTGTTCGGGTTCCTTCTTATTCGGCAAGCTATAGAGCTTGCCGAATAAGCTGCAGAGGGAACCCAGTTTCCTGGATCGCTCGGGGTGAACAACTGATCGGTGCCGCAGCTGCATGTGTCGCGGATATGTCACAGTCACAGCACATGTATGGAGAGCCCAACACACAGGCTTTCCATGCATGTGCTGTGAGAGTGACACAGCCGAGACACATGCAGCTGCTGCGCCGATCAGCTGTTCACCCCGAGCGATCCAGGTAAACCAAGTTCCCTCTGCAGCTTATAAGGCTTGCCGAATAAGAGGGAACCCAAACAAATTAGCTCATCTCTACCAACTTACCCCGTGTCTCCACACACATGCTCCATTTTGAAGTTGCATCTGAGTTTCACAGTAAATTTACCCTTATAAAAGTCTGTAGGGAATTCGGAACTCCAGTTGGAGAGAAAAACCTCCAACGATACTTCTTGAATGAGAGTTTGCTGCATACAGGCATAGAAATAGCATTGTGTCAAGTCACCCTTTATGCTCCATTTATACATACACTTATTCCATTTATGTATAAATAGTTTCTCTGTGGAAAGGCTCTTTGTGCCGGTGCCGAGAGTGGTCCACACCTGACTCATTCCTCACTGCAGTTCGTCAGTATATTAATCATATATCCCTATTTCTTTTTGTAGCATTCTGAGCCTATTTTTAGCTTTAGAACTAAGCTTGTGACTTAAGACATTTTTTTCTCACAAATATCAGAACACAGGTGAGAAATACAAAAAAAAGAGAGATTTGCCTTTTTGTCCTGAGGCTCATGTTCAAGTATAGGAAATGTGATAGGGTGGTAAATGTTTTTACTTTGAAATCGGAGAAGCTCTCTTCCAAATCTGCACCTAATTTTACCAAAAATTGCCGCACTTTCATAATGCACATTTCACCCATGTAGCTTGAGCTGGAACTATGTTCTTAACCTGTACAAAGGGCCGATCTTGTCAAAATTGTAGGTAGACTTTAGAATGGACTGGGTAGCTTCTGAATTCTAGATTATGCTGGACATTATGAAAATATTATACATAGTTCAACTGGTCCAAGCATATAAATCTAGTGTCTAAGCCAATAAAATGGCTTACGTTATGCTTGCCAACCCTCATAAAATGCCTGATAGGGCCCATAAAAGGAGAGATGGTGACACCTGCTATACTCTAGTTTTAGGGTATGCAAGGCAGCAACTTTAGTTCCATGTCCTCTGGGAATTGTAGTTCTGTCCAGGCTGGGAGATCAAGAGTTATTTACTGCAAGTGTTTGCTCCCTGCTGAGTAGCATCAGTAGGGCTGAAAGCTATTTAAGCTCCTGAAATACTGCTGTCCCCTGACAGTTATAACCTGACTAGCTTCAGTGAACTTCCATGTGTCAGTAGACATTCTTGCTTTTGACCTCATTTTTTCACTTCTCTCCTGCCTTACAATTTTGTAACTGCATTGACCTTCTTGTTCAGACCTGGCTACCAGACCATTCTTTCTGCCAGCTGACACCAACGACCAGCAACTGACTCTATCGCTCCTATGTAAGCCCAGATTCCTGTACAGGTGTTAAAGGGTGAAGGCTAGAGCAACCCTTGGGATCTGGTAAAGAGAGTGGCTTGCACTGCCAGGTGATCACTGAAAGATGCAAGGTGCAGAGTGTTCCAAGTTGCCTAAAATTGTTGGCAAATTTCCAGAAAGCCAAACATTCTATCCAAAAGTCTATGCCCCCAAGTGTCCAGATGCATATTCATGGACAGTAAGAGCATGGCAGGAAAGGGTATAGCCTGCCCAAAGGATGGCATGCTAATGCATAAAACTTGGGGGGTACCTTTTTTGTACGTTGACAGCAATGGTTTACATAAATGGAAGATGCCTACTATTATTATATGTCTTAAACAATTCATTCCGCTATAGGATGTGTATCCTGTACAGCCATTAAGGGACTTCTGTCCACATTGAAGAGGACTCCACTTACTCGAAGGCCTGGGTACCCAAACCTTGCCCCATGATCCTACACATAGTATCACACCTTTAAGGCAGATACAAAAGACATGGCTGCGTTTTCTCATTTATTGATTTTGAAAGTTTTATACAAGCGCTGTCTGACTGTGTTACGCCCAAAAGGAGGAACCTACCTCTTACCCTGGAGGGACATAACTAAGAAGCTACCTTGACGTTCACTGGAGCCTCTAGAGGTGAGGTCAAGTTTGTGCGGCAGGTAGCTGTTATGATTTGGTAGCTGAGGAGAGCAGGCAAAAAGGAAATACACCAGAGCAGTTGGAAACTATGAGATTGCAGTACCCTGACTAACCACCACAACTAGAGGCAGCCGTGGAGCGTTCCTACGTTGGTCCTAGCCGCCTCGTCACAGCCTGAGAAACTAACTACACCTAAAGATAGAAAGAGGAAAGCTATCTGCCCCGGAGCAGATCCCCAAAGAACATAGAAAGCCCCCAAACATGTAATGGCGGTTAGACAAGAAGAAATACTGACACAGACAGAAAATAGTATGAGCAAACGTTGGGGCCCAAACTTACTAAATAGAAAAGGATAGGAAGGGCACTTACTGCAATCCCAAAAAACCCTGAAAAGCACCAACTCTACTAATTTCAAAAACACCTGAGATCACACGACCTCTACCACCTAAATTAGTTCTCTGGTGTAACCAAAAACAAAACAGCAGCCACTGAAAAAACTGGAAAAAGCAAATGTACAAACATCAGTGGCTGAACTGAACTGAGAGGGCAAAAGCCCCCAGAGGGGACCCTGAAGGCCCCCACAGAAGTGCAGGACAAAATGCAAAAATCAAGCACAAAAACAAAAAGAAGAAAATGTCTTATCTGTTAGCAGGAGATTCAGACACGACACAGCAGGCTACCAAGGAAACAGGAATCAAGGATTGAGACCAGAACAATTGATCACCGGCAACCCTGATGGGAAGGCGACTCCCTTATATAAGACCAGTCAGTAACACCTGATTCCCAATCCTCACAATCTTCACTGGACAGTCCAGTACCGTTTGTAACCACCAGAGGGAGCTTCTGCTCAGAACTCATTTCCAGCCTATTCACAACAGTACCCCCCCCCTTGAGGAGGGGTCACCGAACCCTCATTTGAGCAACCAGGTCGGTCAGGATGAGTTCTATGATACGCACGGATGAGTCTCCTAGCATGGATGTCCGAAGCAAACACCCAAGAATTGTCTTCCTGACCATAACCTCTCCATTTAACCAAATACTGGAGTTTCCGTCTAGAAAAACGAGAATTCAATATTTTCTCAACCACATACTCCAGATTGCCCTCAACCAAAACAGGGTCAGGAGGCACAGTAGTAGGAACCACTGGCTCAACAAACCTCTTCAACAAGGACTTGTGGAACACGTTATGGATCGTAAATGTCCCTGGAAGAAGCAAACGAAAAGAAACAGGATTAAGAATCTCCATGATCTTATAAGGTCCAATGAACCTAGGCTTAAATTTAGGAGATGCCACTCTCATAGGAATATTTCTTGAGGACAACCAGACCAAGTCCCCCACTTTAAACCGAGGACCATCAGTCCTATGCCGGTTAGCAAACCGCTGGGCCCTCTCCTGAGAGAGGGACAACCTCTCCACTACCTGGTCCCAAATCTGTTGCAAACGCTCCAAACAGAGTCAACACCTGGACAGACAGAAGCCTCCGTCTGTCCTGAAGAAAATCGAGGGTGAAACCAGAATTACAGAAAAATGGAGACATCAAAGTGGCAGAGCTAGCCCTATTATTAAGAGCAAACTCAGCCAAAGGCAAAAAAGAGACCCAGTCATCCTGATCAGCAGACACAAAGCATCTTAGATAAGTCTCCAATGTCTGGTTTGTTCTCTCAGTTTGACCATTGGTCTGAGGATGAAACGCCGAGGAGAAAGACAATTGAACACCAATTTTAGAACAAAAGGTCCTCCAAAATCTGGAAACAAACTGGACTCCTCTGTCAGACACAATGTTCTCAGGAATGCCGTGTAAACGAACCACGTGCTGAAGGAACAAAGGCACCAATTCAGAGGAGGAAGGCAACTTAGGTAATAGCACAAGATGTATCATCTTGGAAAACCTATCGCAAATCACCCAGATGACGGTCATTCTCTGAGAAACAGGGAGGTCGGAAATGAAATCCATAGAGATATGGGTCCATGGTCTCTTGGGCACAGGTAATGGCATCAACAAACCACTAGAACGAGAGCAAGGCTTGGACCGAGAGCAAGTCCCGCAGGACTGCACAAACTCCCTGACATCACGAGACAAGGTAGACCACCAAAAGGACCGACTAACCAAGTCTCTGGTACCAAAAATTCCGGGATGACCGGCCAACGTGGAACAATGAATCTCAGACATTACACTCTTTTTCCACTGGTCCGGGACAAACAATTTCCCAACAGGGCAGCGCTCGGGCTTATCCTCCTGACACCCCTCCAGAGCCAGTCTCAAATTGGGCGAGATGGCGGAAAGAACTACACCCTCTTTCAAAATAACAGAAGGATCAGATAACTCAGGAGAGTCCGCCAGGAAACTCCTCGAGAGGGCATCCGCCTTAACATTTTTAGTGCCAGGAAGAAATGAAACCACAAAATTAAAACGTGTGAAAAACAAGGCCCACCTGGCCTGTCTAGGATTAAGTCGCTTGGCAGATTCCAGATAAACTAGATTCTTATGGTCCGTAAGGACCACCACCTGATGTTTGGCTCCCTCCAGCCAATGTCTCCACTCTTCAAAAGCCCACTTCATGGCTAATAACTCCCGATTACCCACGTCATAATTACGTTCAGTGGGAGAAAATTTTCGAGAGAAAAAGGCACAAGGGTTACTTTTAGAGGTCTCTGGATCTCTTTGGGACAAAACGGCACCTGCCCCAATTTCAGAGGCATCAACCTCCACCTGAAATGGTAGAGAAACATCAGGCTGCAGTAGAACAGGAGCAGAAGTGAATCTCTGCTTAAGTTCCTGAAACGCAGAGACTGCCTCAGGAGGCCAATTCACCACATCAGAACCCTTCTTGGTCAAATCAGTTAATGGTTTAACAATAACAGAGAAATTACCAATAAATTTACGATAAAAATTGGCAAAACCCAAGAATCTTTGAAGAGCCTTTAATGAAGTAGGTTGGACCCAATCACAGATGGCCTGAACTTTGACCGGGTCCATTTCAATAACAGATGGGGACAAAATGAATCCAGAAATGAGATCCTCTGAACGCCAAAAAGACACTTTGATCCCTTCACATATAGAGCATTCTCTCTCAAAATCTGGAACACAGTCCGAACATGTTTTACATGAGAGTCCCAGTCATTGGAAAAAATCAAGATATCATCCAAATAAACAATCAGAAATTTATCCACAAAATCCCTGAAAATGTAATTCATGAAGGACTGGAAGACAGAAGGAGCATTAGTGAGCCCAAAGGGCATCACAAGGTACTCAAAATGCCCTTCAGGGGTATTAAATGCCGTCTTCCATTCATCCCCGTGCTTAATGCGAATAAGGTTATATGCCCCCCTGAGGTCAAGCTTGGTAAACCAAGTAGCGTTTTTCACCCTGGAAAACAGATCAGAGATCAAGGGTAAAGGATATTGATATTTCACAGTAATATTGTTCAAGAGACGATAATCAATACACGGCCTTAATGAACCATCCTTTTTGGCCACAAAGAAAAAACCGGCACCTAAGGGTGAAGAGGATGGTCTGATATGACCCTTCTCTAATGACTCCTTGATATAAGACCGCATAGCGTCATGTTCAGGTACAGACAAGTTAAAAAGGCGACCTTTAGGGAATTTACTACCAGGCACTAATTCAATAGCGCAGTCATAGCTCCTATGGGGAGGTAAGGATGCAGATTTACTTTTGCTAAACACATCAGAAAAATCAATCAAAAAGTCAGGAACATCCTGAGCCTGGGGGGAGGCAGAAAAAACAGGAGTGTTGGTATTAACACATTGGCAGCCCCAACTGGTAACAGACACAGATTTCCAATCCAAAACAGGATTATGAGACTGTAACCAAGGGAAACCCAGTACGATAATGTCATGCAGATTATACAGAACCAAAAATTTGCAACTCTCCTGATGATCAGGTTCTACCCTCATTATCACCTGAGTAGAGAACTGAGGTTTATTCTCAGCCAAAGAGGTAGAATCGATCCCCAGTAGGGGAATAGACTTCCGTAGGGGTATCAAGGGAAACCCACAACGTTTAGCAAAATCAAAATCCATCAGGTTAATAGCTGCTCCAGAATCAACAAAAGCCTGAGCAGAAAATGAGGACAGAGAGCATATCAGGGTAACAGTTAATAAAAACTTAGTCTGAACACTACCCAAGACAACTGAGCGTGCAAAACGTCTTCCCCGCTTAGGGCAGACTGAAATAGCATGAGAGGCATCACCACAGTAGAAACATAACCCATTGCGCTTTCGAAATTCATGACGCTGTGCCCCAGAAACCACTCTATCACACTGCATGGATTCAGAAGCAGGTTCACAAGGCAACATTATTCCACGCATACTTCTCCGCTCACGCAAACGTCTGTCAATTTGAATCGCTAATGACATAGAATCATTGAGATCAGAGGGAACAGGGGAAACCCACCATAACATCCTTTACATTATCTGACAGTCCCTTCCGAAAAAGAGCTGCCAAAGCGTCGTCATTCCATTTGGTCAGGACTGCCCACCTACGGAATCTCTGACAGTATAACTCAGCGTCCTCAAGCCCCTGACTTAATGCCAACAAAGTTTTTTCAGCTTGATCAGTGACATTAAGCTCATCGTACAATAACCCCAAAGCCTGAAAAAACGCATCAACATCACTCAAAACAGGATCCCCAGGTGTCAGGGAAAAAGCCCAATCCTGAGGGTCACCGCGCAGGAGAGAGATGACAATTTGAACCTGCTGCGCTGCGTTCCCTGAGGACTTAGATTTTAAGGCAAAAAACAATTTACAGTTATTTTTGAAATTCAGAAATTTAGCTCGATCCCCTAAAAACAAATCTGGCATGGGAATCCTAGGTTCCACAACAGGCAACCTAGCAAGATAGGTAGCAATACTCCGAACTTCAGTGGCAAGCTGATCCACACGGCCAGACAACTGTGCAAACTCCATTGAGAGAGAAAAAAAATCCTCCTCAGCACCCAGAGATACAGAGGGAAAAAAAAATGCAACAAACAGAAAAAAAAAAAAAATCTCTGACAACTCTGACAACTTTTTTCTTTCCACAATATTTTTCCCTTCTGTGAGTACCATATAATTTTCAGTTTAGGCCGGTGATACTGTTATGATTTGGTAGCTGAGGAGAGCAGGCAAAAAGGAAATACACCAGAGCAGTTGGAAACTATGAGATTGCAGTACCCTGACTAACCACCACAACTAGAGGCAGCCGTGGAGCGTTCCTACGTTGGTCCTAGACGCCTCGTCACAGCCTGAGAAACTAACTACACCTAAAGATAGAAAGAGGAAAGCTATCTGCCCCGGAGCAGATCCCCAAAGAACATAGAAAGCCCCCAAACATGTAATGGCGGTTAGACAAGAAGAAATACTGACACAGACAGAAAATAGTATGAGCAAACGTTGGGGCCCAAACTTACTAAATAGAAAAGGATAGGAAGGGCACTTACTGCAATCCCAAAAAACCCTGAAAAGCACCAACTCTACTAATTTCAAAAACACCTGAGATCACACGACCTCTACCACCTAAATTAGTTCTCTGGTGTAACCAAAAAACAAAACAGCAGCCACTGAAAAAACTGGAAAAAGCAAATGTACAAACATCAGTGGCTGAACTGAACTGAGAGGGCAAAAGCCCCCAGAGGGGACCCTGAAGGCCCCCACAGAAGTGCAGGACAAAATGCAAAAATCAAGCACAAAAACAAAAAGAAGAAAATGTCTTATCTGTTAGCAGGAGATTCAGACACGACACAGCAGGCTACCAAGGAAACAGGAATCAAGGATTGAGACCAGAACAATTGATCACCGGCAACCCTGATGGGAAGGCGACTCCCTTATATAAGACCAGTCAGTAACACCTGATTCCCAATCCTCACAATTTCACTGGACAGTCCAGTACCGTTTGTAACCACCAGAGGGAGCTTCTGCTCAGAACTCATTTCCAGCCTATTCACAACAGGTAGCTGCCAGGTGAGACATCCGGCAGCAGCAGCTGACCCCAAGGGTATGAGCCATTAATCCAGATTCCTAGACAGGGCAGGACGTCTACTGGAAAGTACAGACTGTGCAGACAGTATGGCCACTAGGTACAGGACAGTCACACAAGTCTCGGATAATAATAATAATAATCCTTATTTATATAGCGCCAACATATTCCGCAGCGCTTTACATTTTAACAGTTCTGGTACCCCATATGTGGCCACAGGGTACAGCTTCTGCGGATGCGGTTTCAAGATACGGACACCGTCAAAGCGGGCACAGGTAACAAGGGCATCTTATACTGGACAAACGGGACACAGGATATGAGAATATTGAGAACAGACTGGGGACAGGGCAACATAAACTTGCACACACCAACCACCTAACCGTTACTATAGGGTTTGCTCAGGCATCTCCTTATTGAGGAGGGTGCCTTTTATTCAAGATGCCACCCACCAACCTTGCAGGTGAACACATTAGTAAATGCTTCCCAACTGTTAGAAAGAGGCATTTACCATGTGCGCATGCTAGCCCTTTAAGAACAGTGAAAACATTGTTGTGTGCACAGGAAGAGACAAGGAGTACACCAGGACCACACCGGAGTAAGCCGGCATCCCTGCATGGAGAGAAAAGGGGACACCGTGCAGGGGTGCCGGAAGCAGCACTACAGACTTTATTATTTGGAAACTATACAGTACCCCATTACAGGGGAGGGGTGTATCAATAATGCTCTGATAACTACAGGGCACCATTGTCCTTAACAGATTTTGAGTTATTATAGCTTTTAGCCATATTTTTCGATTCTCTGTACTTTCATCAATAGTTTATTTTTTATTTATTTGTTTACTTATAATTAAAACTTTACTCCATTTCCACGGTCCAAAAAGTTTCAATTTGCAAAACCATCAGCGGAATATGCACTCAGCAAAACCCACCCATCTCCTGCAGACCTAACCGCACCCTGTCCTGGACCATCAAAAGAGAAAAAAGTTTAAAAAAAACTTAATATACGGTAATATTCATTAAATTGACTTTTTTTGTTTCCTTTATTTCATAAAAAAACACATCTAATCTTGCTTTTTCCAGAAATTCTGCAACTGTGGAAATCATTTGCAAATACTTATTTTATACCGTGTTTTCATGAAGCTGCACGCTTTAGATCATCGCCCGTAGGGTTAAACCCGACTCTGTAGAATGCGTTGCCCGTTTTTAACCCTTCGTTTCCTGAATCCATCATCAATTACGGCCGTATTGTCAGCCTGACAGCTCGTTGAGTTAAAAGACTGGACCCCCCTCTCCAGTTTTCAAGGCGTGATATTGATTTGATTGACAGCAATATGCCGAGGGGGGTCAGTCTTGGAACAGCAGAGTATGCTGCAGGTCAGGAATGAAGCAAAGTACCAGAGCGCTGCGTGTCGGTAAGCCAGTCTGCTGTTTCACTTGGCCGCAGTCCCTAATAGACCAAATCAGACAAAAAACGCGACTCCGTCTGAATATATAATGCGCTTTGGATATTGATGATGATGAGGGATGGGAGGGAATTGCAGACGCTGGTGCTGTTGCATGCAACCATTATGACATCAGAGGAAAGGAGGGAGGGAGAGGCCAGAAGGCACTGCTCAGACAAAAGATGAGATAGCAGCGATACATAGAGAAGATAACACAGAACAGAACGTCGAAACAAAGAAAAACCACTAAAGATGCAACTATAGGGTTAAGTGGGCAATCCTCGTAAGTTATGGGGACATCTGGAGAGTCACCGGAGCGAAGAGACTCTGGTCAAAGGCAAAGGGCCACCATAGGGTGCTAGTGATGTATCACTGGTGACAGAAGTACAAAGTACCCCATACGTATGACCATTGAGGGGGCGGCGAGTTTCTGCGCAATCTAGTAGTGTAATGCAGCCAAGTATGGGAAGCTGAGGAGCAGGACAGATGGAATTATACTGAACCATTTTTGTTTTTTTTCTCCTTAGGGTCAGGTATTGGCATTAGGAGAAGACAGAAGTAACATAATGCAGGGTGGTTCTGCCCTAGGGAGGGGCTTTATATGATCCCCGTCTGCTGCAGCGCCGGCTCGCTTCGCCCCATTCCAAGATGACTGGAATACTGAGTAGTAATGCAGCACAAAGCGCCGGCTGAGGGACACAACACAGCAAGCACGGGGACATTGTGCCGGAGAATGAAAGGCTTCCAGACGTTGCTATCATGACACGCAGACTCGTATCATCAGACGCGGCTTTAACCCTTGCACTGCACTCATTTATCTTCGCTACAATTTTATTTTAAAGAAATTTCTTAATCCCACTTTTTACCGGGGGGGGCTTATTCTACTAAGAAGGGCTTTACGCACTGAGCAGGAGTTTCGAGTTGCGCTAAAGTGGGTGCTTGGTGAATAATAATTGAATAAATGGGGTTTTGGGTAAAACGATGGCAGACTGGGGGAGCCTAGTGCAATCAGTCCTGGAGACCTAGAAAGAACCCCAGCGTTGTCTGCTGTTAGGGCATGCTAGGGTTAATTTATGAATGCTGACATTTTATATAACAGTCTTAAAGGGTTTTCCAGGGTCATCTTTAAATCTTTACTGTGGAAAGCCATATTCACCAACAAAATGTCACCCATTGCCCAATCCAGCACTGCTACTCCTACCTCTCCGCTGGATCGGTAGAGGTGATATCATTCATCTCCACCAGTCACCTGACCCTGCAGCCAATCTGTTGCCTCAACTATCAGATGATCCAAGACATCAACTTTTACATTGTGAGCTCCCCCTGGTGGCGTAGTCTAGCGATACTTACCCCCGGTAGTCCACCCCCAGCTCCAGTATTGCCACTCTGACTATCTCCATCGGATCAGAAGGGATGACGTCACAAGATGATGATGCCCCTTACGATGAATGTTCAGCATTGTAGGGACTGGTAGGTCGACTCCCAGCTTCACCCCTGATGAGCCGTTTGAAAAGGCCCCCGCCTACCCTTTATTGTGTATCGGACACATTTTGTAGTGTCTGTTCCCAGTCCAAGCCCACTCAACTCAATGAGTTTGAGTTATAGAGAGCTGCAGTACCAGGTTCAGCCACTATGTGATTCCAAGAGCTGTTTCTGGTACACAAGGGAACCCAGTGTTCCCTGGATTGAGCAGCCCCTTTAAGCCATACTTGCTAACTCTCAAGTGATTTAGGGCTCCGGAAAAGGAAAGATTTCCCTGGATCACCATAACAGTCAGCAGGTATCCTGGGCCAATCTAAGGGCATCAATATCAAAGTCGTGAAAAAAAAACCTTTAATGGCCACTATGAAATGCTCCATTTTCCTTTTAGTCATTGTGTAGAATACGTCTGACCAGACAAGACTTACTGGTCAATTTTCAAGACACAACCCTTTTGAATGCTGTGATAAAACAAGTTTAAGAATGAGAATTTTGGGGTATGTCCATGTAATTTGTAGTTTCTTGGCAAATTATAGATTATTTTAGAGGCACAATAAAATTGAACATTGAATACATATATTTTTATCTGTATTTCTGCTATTTATTCATTTAAGACTCTTAGCGCACATTTTGTCATCGGCAGATGGGCTCACGCAGTTTAATCAAAATTGTGTGAGCCCATCTGCCAATGACAAGGCTGTTTCTTTACATGGGAATCCAAATTAAGAAGAAAGCACATCAATCATCCACATCTGTAGTTAATAAGGACTTAAAAAAACTGCAAAAAAAATGCCGAAAAAGACAGAAACAATTAAGAATTGCCTTCATTAAACAAAATATGGCTGCACAATAAACAACATGAAACACAATAAGACAAGGTTAAAAAACGAGTGCAAAGAGGTAAACAGGCCAAAAAGATGTCATTAAATCAGAGGGTAACATGATTAAATGAATAATAAATCATAAATGATCACTGATACTAAATATGATAATTTATGCAAAGGGATAGAGTTAAAAAAAAAATATCATAAATAATTGGATAATAAACAATGACAATTAAAGTAACTATGTATTAATAATTAATTATTCCCAGGCATAAATATACAAATGCATAAGAAAAAATTATGATAATACACCACCAATTAAAAAATATTATAATAAAATTTAATGTGACACAATTCCACAGCAGTGGTCAAAGTTGGACAATTCAGAAAATAGCTAAAGTGAAATTAAATAATACCCAGGATAATCAATTTATACTGACCCAGTTGCATGGTATGGCCGGCTCCCTCTCACCACCGCTCCGATGCACGATTCACTATGTTGCTTCGTCAGGGAATGTTGTGAGATGGGAGGTAGCTTGACTAATTTTGATCAAGTTGTATGAGCCCATGTGCCAATCACAAGGCAACCTATTTACATGTTTAGGCATGGACACTGAACACAGATTTCACCAGGTGAATGGAGGTAAAAAGCACCAAAGTTGACATATCTAATAGATGTGGCTTTTCAGGGCGGCTGCAGGCTACTATTTTTAGGTAGGGTGGGCCAATATCAATGGCACCTTAACAGCTTGAGAATACAAGCCCCCAGCAGTCTGCTTTAGCAAGGCTGGTTGTTAAAAATGGGGGGAACCCAAGTCAGCTTTTTAAATTGTTTAATTTAAAAAACAGAGTGGAGACTGTTATGAATGTTCTAGAGATGGTTTCTGAGCAGAGGCTCCCTCTGGTGGTTACAGACAGTACTGAGCCTTTCAGCGAGGAATGGCAATCTGGGTTCACTGACTGGTCTGATATAAGGGAGGTTCCCTCCCATGATGGGTGCCGGTGATCAATTGTCCTTGTCTCATTGTGGTTCCTGGTTCATTTGGAAGTTTGCTGAGTCTTGCCTGCATCTTCTGCTATCAGATAAGATATTTTCTGCTTTTATTTTTGTGCTTGCTTTTTGCATTGTTCACTGCACTTCTGTGGAGGTCAGCCAGGTCCCCTCCGGAGGGCTTGTGCTCCTCTCAGTTTATCTGAAGCCACTGTTATTTGTTCATTTTCTTTTTCCTGTTTTTTCAGTGGCTGCGCTTGGTTTTGTTCACACTGAGATCTGATTTAGTGGGTGGCGAGATTGTGTGATCTCAGTATTTTTGTAATCAGAATTGTTGGATTTTTGTAGGGTTTTCTGGGTTGCAGAAAGTAATCTCTCCTGTCCTATCCTATTTAGTCAGCTTGTGGCCCCAGCATTTGCTCATTCTATTTTCTGTCTGTGTTCGTGCTTTCTTCTTGTCTAACCGCCATTACATGTTTGGGGGCTTCCTATTTTCTTTGGGGATCTGCTCCGGGGCAGATAGCTTTCATCTTTCTGCCTTTAGGTGTAGTTATCTCTCAGGCTGTGACGAGGCATCTAGGATCAACGTAGGAACGCTCCACGGCTACCTCTAGTTGTGTGGTTAGTTTAGGAATCTGCAACCCATTAGTTACCAACATCTCAGGTGTTCGGCTGCCCGGCTGTTGTTCCTCTCCTCCTCAGCTACCTAACATAACAGGAGACCCCTCTATTCTTGATAACCAACCTTGCTAATAGTGACAGCTGAGGGTTGCAGCTTTGAGTTGAGTTTTGCCTGGCTGGTTATCAAAATGCTAGGGAAGCCACGCTTTTTTTTAAATTATTTATTCAGAGCGCAGGCGCCGGCTGATTAATACTCCCATCAGCCGCCGCCTGCTGTCGCTGTTATTAGCGACTGCAGGCCAAACTTTATTCCTCCAACCATAGCTGCGGGCTTACCTTGTTATTTCACAGTGTGCGAACTGTGGCTTTCTGACCGACAATCAGAAGCAGTGTGTGTTGCGCTGTCATACACATGACAGCGTGAGAAACACTGGACTTTTGGGCTCCAATTCAAGTAAATGAGGTCCGGGTTCAGGTTCGGTACTGTTCTGGTACCTGAACCCAAACTTTTTTTAACCGTTCAGCCCGACCCGGATATCCAGGGGTCTGCCCATCTCTACTTATTACTGGCAGATGGTGTCACACAATTTGATCAAAATGTGCTCCAAGATCAAATTTAGAAGTATATTCTACATAGCAATAATGTGGTTCAATAATGAATTTATTCAATGTTTGCATATATGTTGTCAGGGAGCGGTTTATATGATGGATCACCACAATAGATACACAGAACATAAGTAACCTCAGCCACTTTATTCGTCATGTTTCCATCTTCATTTCTCAGCATAAGTAATATATTTCAGTTTTAATGTATCTGGGGAGAAGCTTTTCCATGTGTTCATTGTCACCTCCTTGTTAAATAATGCACTTTATTTCATCTGGGTTTACAGAAGCACACTATTTGTAAGGTTTGTGGACAAGAATAAGTTTAGTAAGTAAGTAAATTGTCATCTCTGTCTAGAGTTGCTCCTCTTCAACTTCAAGTAATTATATGTTATAAATACACCAAAATGGCCTTAAAAGGGTTGCCTAGTGAAAAAAAATTAGAATGCTTAAAGGGGATGTCCAGACTTGTAGTTCATTTTTTGAATCTTCATGTGCAGTGTACGCGCTGTTAGGATTCTCTGGTGGCGGGAATGTGTAGGTGCGTGACCTCAAGCATGCAATTTGCTCGTGCTCTGCTTAATACAAATGAATTGAGCGGGGTCAGGTATATCTAATTGGAATGGGGACGGAAATATGTAAATCCCCAGTTTCCAGAACCGGCACCGGAGAATCCATATAGCGTGCAATGTATATGCTGTGAGGATTCATAAGTCTGCTGTCACATAGAGTGATGGCAGACTTGAACTACAAGCCTGGACAACCTGTTTAAAACAACAAGATATATATACTACACACGGCAAAATTGCACATCCATTTTCAAAGGTGCTCCGATCTGAAGCAAACTCCTGCTGTCAGGTCCACTGGTAAGTGCTCGACACATCATAGATTTGTGAAAAAGGTGGTTTGGTGGTGAGCTCATTATATCAGCTAAGCCAGACCCCTTCTCTGTCTATATATTGGTTGTGATGCGGAAGGGGTCTGGCTTAGCTATTGAAATAAGCCAGTCAGCCAGCCCCTTCATACACAGCCCTGATGATGTGATGACACCGAAAGCTCTGGCCTGTTTTGAGTACAAGCAGGATATGAGTTGCAAGTAGTGAAGAGCGAGTATACTCGTTGTTTGGGTTTTCCCGAGCAATCTCGGGTGATCTCTGAGTATTTTGGGAGTGCTCGGAGATTTAGTATTTGTCGATGCAGCTGCATGATTTGCGACTGCTGTACAGCCTGAATACATGTGTGGAATTTCTAACAAACATGCAAGGAGTTGACAGTCACACGGTAGTGAAGGAATACAGGGCAGCGGAAGAATGGTAGAAGCTAACTTTGTGGGAACAACCCTAAACGTCCAAGGTCTACGACCTAGTAAGGAGTGGAAGAGCCATCCTTCAACTTCACCTTCGGAGAGGGAAGCGGGCGGGGAACTCCTGAAGCGGGTTAGTCTAACCAGTCAGGAAGCTGCGGTACCAAAGGCGACGGTACAACCCTGCGATATTCCTGGTGAAGTGAGGGACAGTACAGGGAATGGAATGGTGATGTTCTGCAAAGAATCTTGTGCTGTTTTTGTGACTAAACTGGACAAGTTAAGTAAAGTTGTTTTGTTGAAACTGGATTTGAACTCTGACTGCCATTGCGTAGTGCTGAAGGGAAAGAAGGCCCTGCAGTCCAGAGAGGACCCGCCTTACAGGGGGCCAGGGTGCGACAGAGCAGCCACTGTTAGCCACGACTACAGCCCTGGCCCCCCGTTTCACATGCATGGTCATCATTCCATTCTAACAGGACCGTTCAGAGCCCGAGATCAGAAGGGGATCTTAGCAATCGGCAAATTATCCCCTAGTCCTGTATATAAGTTGGTACAACCTCTTTAAGATCTATGAATCCTCATTGAACTTTGCTTGTGTAAGCTTGTTCTGGTATTGATAAGGTTAAGGAAAAGTTGTATACTTAGGAGAAGAACAATAGATTATGTTCCCTGAGCTGTTCTCATCCTTTCCCTCTCTCTGTAACTGCTTTCTGCTTTGTCTAGCAGTTCTACGTGCCTCTAATTCAGGTGCCATCTGGGCACTGTCACGTCGAGCTTCGGTCTGCAGATTTTTGGCTGGGGAACTTCATGCCCTGCTGAGTATGTGAAGCTGTGAAATATAAAGAGCTTCTCCAACATCCCGAGGATTCCCTGATCCCCAGTGATCCATCTGTTGTAGGAGGAAATGTTTCTGACTTCAACTGAGGGAGAGGAGCTCATGTGGGGATGGATCATTACCTGTCAATGATCAATCATCCCATGGCATAGTGCAGCAGAAATCATGCTGAAGAAGAACAGATAACGGCTGACTCTACAGGACGGAGACAACCGCTACGAAAGCTCCTCCTGAGCATCTCAGAAACATATCAGATGCACTGGTCATTCCTGTCTCATTCCTGACATTTTACATACAATTTTCTGATAGTTCATTTTTTGAAAGACTTGAAATCTGAGTTTTTGACATGAGCAAATCAAAATTTGTGTGCCAATTTCTAGTATTTCTCTGAACATTTTTTTTGTATAAATTACCTAAAATGGTAGCTACTATTTAACATATTGCAAGAGATTAAATTAGTCAAAAAAGTATCACAGGACCTCTGGCAGTCTTCCCCATAATGCCTTGCAGCTATTACATTACATGAAATAGCACAAGCAATGATGAAGGACTATCATAGCCTGTATAAAAGCAAGGGCAGGAAATGAAGTAGCCATTTCATGGTAAATCTGGATAATGGGAAAAAGTCACAGCTAAGCCATAGAAATAGATTGGGAATGCCATAAAATGCAGAACAAACTGTACAGATAGTGTGTGACAGCACAGCAGTGAAGAAGATTAGCATTTGATGAAAATACAATAGCATCATGCACATTTTACAATTAGGGGCTTTCGATTTTCATCAAGTCTATGCGCCACAAATCAAATTTCCTTGGAAAATTCGGCGAATTGAGTTAATCAGAATTTCAAAAGATTTACTCAACTATGAATTTTGCATAGACCTCTGATGCTCTTTCATCTCCATCACACAAACACACAATGTAACCACCTGATTAGTTGTAAGTGAAAAATTTTAATTTTAAAGGGTATTTCCAGCCAAACAAAAATAAAGATGATAGAACTAATATTGTATCCTTAGAACAGATGCCACATTCCTTTATTAACCACTACAGCCTCAATTCAAGTCATCTGTTCAACAGAAGAGAGCAATTCCTGCTTGCCGGGAAAACCCCTTGAGGTATGGCCAAAATGAGGCATCTGGTGTTATTAGGCAATATTCCCCATTCCTCCACTAACCCAGGGCCCTCAGTTCAAGTCCTGTACTCGACAGAGGAGAGAGATTCCTGTTGCGGCATGTAGCGTGTATAAAGGGGGATGGCTAGTTGCTTATTTTAATAGCTAAGCCAGACCCTTTCCCTGTCCATCCATTGGCGGTGACACAGAAAGGGGGCTGGCTTAATCATAGCAAGTTGACCCTGTCCACACATTGTTTCATATATCAAGGAATGATGAACAGAGTGGATTATGCCTAAATTTGATATTTGATTGATTATGCAAAAGGAGAACAGAAACCGCCCAATGTTTCGACCTATATAAAGGTCATCTTTTTCAAGAACACGTAGAAGCCGGATGTATTGGTGTGCATGATATGACGGTTACAAACACAATGTTTCGGTCACATGCCGGCTAGGAAATACTGTTCTGTTGCATCATTTTTCCAGATTTTTGTTTTTATGGAGGTTTTGACCAAAATGAGCTTCTAAAGGGGTTCTCAGGGCAAATGATAATAGTGACCTATCCTTGAGATAGGTAATCAGACCAGTAAAGGTCCATAACCTGCCAACCCTACCCATAACTGTTATTAGCTCCTTTGTTGGTCAAATGTAAGGATGGAATGGAACTGCACTGCGCAAATGCATTCAATATGTAACAGCCAGGATCAGGTCCTGTTCTCTAGAATAGGAACTGGTGCCTCTTTACCCACTTATCAATCACTTCTTTCCCTACAGTAATAATTCACTCTCTAAAACTTTACAAATCTGTCTACAGCTCTGTCTTCAGTGAAGTATCAAATTACACCTGCTTCTTATAGAAGTCTATGGAGATGGGAGGAGCTAAAATAAGAAAGAAGAAGGTCACACATAGAAAAGGTGCAGAGACAAGAATGTATAGTGCCTGATGTAAAGTTTTCTGCAGGATGGATTATGGATCGGGGATTTCCAATAATGGTCCAGGTCAAAAGTAGACAGTTATTACTCTTATTTTAATCCCGCTGCCCCCCAACCCCGCCTCCGAGTATTCCAGTTTATTTAATGCAAATTTTTATGATCCTTATCAAGGGGGTGCTTCTCATAGGATTCTTGGGAATGAGGAGCATATTTAGGCTGCTCTACATAATTATCCTTTGTAAAGACCATAAAAATCATCACTAACCAAAAAGGCCCAGTTGTCTGAAAATGTATGGCGGATTAAAAAAAATATTAATAAAAACGAATACTCAGGGTATGAGAAGAGAAAAAATAAGAGCAAAAACTAACCATTTTTGACCTTGTGATGCAGTTTTCAAAAAAGATAATTGACATTTTCATTCGGATTAGGTTAGGCGATCATATATTTTAATTTGTTTCAAGGCCATTGTAGGTTATAGATCTATTATTTAAGTACATGCATAACTATTTTATCAATTAACAGTTAAATTTAATTACAGTTTTGTCTTGTAGTAGGAAAGTAAAACCCTGTGATGGACATTTAAAGCCATGACAATGACAATGGCTTTATTTCAAATACAAAGCATTTCGGCTGCAGACAACCTTCATCAGGTGACAGATGAATACAGCCGAAACGCGTTGTATTTCAAATAAAGCTGCATTAATGTTATGGTGGCCTTTTATCTACATGACCATCCATGAGAATGCCGTACCACCTGGTTTCACTTCCTCATTGTGATTGTCCTCTGTTAAAGCTCCCTTTTAGGGAGATCATCTCCATTTATTGAACTGTCTTGTTGCATGACACAGGATTCAAGGACAAACCATCAGGTTGTGCCCAACCTCATGGGTCAAATTCATGAACTTAGACTGTGCGGTCTAATAGAGTGCCAAATTTATCACAGTGGTCCACGCTGGTGGGTGCATCTTTAGACTCTTTTATCTAGTTACCTCATGGTTGACATTCTCTTGGCCAACCTTTTGGACCAAAATCTTGGCGAACGTCATTGCATCTTAAGTCACATCTCTTCCTTGATAAGCCACTCCCAACCTATGAAGGCACACCTCTTTCAAGGGAGAAACACTGTTTCAAATAGATAATATATAGTGTGAAAACTAATTGCATCAAAATGTTCCACAATTTGGCCCGTTTTGCACCACAGTTGAGGAGATTAACAATAGCAAATCTTCCTTCTTGATTCAATTTTGTCTGGCGTGCTCCTTTAAGTCATAAACTGTTATAAACCTTGTCTGGGAAACAGTGTGCCATCAGGTAATATCCATCTCACGCCTAACTACCAGTGAATGATCCATGAATTTCTTGACCATTCTCATCACTGACTATATTTTGGTCTTCTTTCTGTTATTTGCACAGGACTTCTTCAAATAAGCGGAAATTATATAGTCTCATGGTAGCTACTTATGGTGTCTGTTTTTTTACTTTTTTATTATACATTTTATATTCACATGATATTACAACAAGGATTTCTCTGTAATAGGGACACCCACCATATGTCATCTAAAATGTTAAAGTAATTTCATGTGACCAAAGGTCCTTATCCACCTTCCACAGACCAAATTCAATTGATGCTTCTCTACCTCCTACAGATATGCCTAAAAAGGTCAATTTGCCTACTGTTCAGCGGTATAACCACACAGGTGGCACATTTGATATGTCCAGGCTCAAGCAATGAAATCAAGGTACTACAGAGCCTTGAAAAAGTATTCATACCCGGTGAACTTTTCCACATTTTTTTATGTTACACCAACAAACTTAAATGGATTGTCAGGGAGATTTATGTGATATACCAACCGAAAAAAGGCAAGTATTTGAAGTAGCATTTGAAGTATTTGTGAAGTGTAAAGGAAACAATATATGGTTTTCTAATTATTTTTAAATATAAATCTGAAAATTGTGACGTGCGTTTATATTCAGCCCCCTGTAGTCTGATATTCTTAAATAAAATCCTGTGAAGGCCTCAGAGGTTTGTTGAAGAACATCAGGGATCAAACAGCGTCATAAAAAAATAAGGAACACACCAGACAAGTCAAGGATAATGTTGTAGAAGAAAAAGCAGGGTTAGGTTATAAAAAAATAGCCCAAGCTGTGAACATCTCACTGAGCATTGTTCAATCAATAGCCCAAGCTGTGAACATCTCACTGAGCATTATTCAATCTATCATCCAAAAATGAAGGGAGTATGGCATAACTACAAACCTACCAAGACATGGGGATCTTCCTAATCTGACATCCTAAGCATGGAGAGCACTAATTGAGAAGCAGCCAAGAGGTCCATGGTCACTCTGGAGGAGCTGTAGAGATCCACAGATAAGGTGGGAGAATCTGTACACACAGGACAACTATTAGTCATATATTCCACAATTTTGGTTTTTATAAAAGAGTGGCAAGAGGAAAAACATTTTTGAAAGCAAGTCATAAGAAGTCCCATTTGCAGTTTGCAAAAAGCCATGTAGGGACACAGCTAGAATGTGAAAAGTGCTCTGGTCAGATGAGACAAAAGTAGAACATTTTGGGCTAAATGCAAAATGCTATGTGTGGTGGAAAACTAACACTTCACATTGCACCATCCCACAGCCAAACATGGTGGTGGCAGCATCACGCTGTGGGGATGCTTTTCTTCAGCAGGGACAGCGAAGCTGGTTAGAGTTGATGGGAAGATGGATGGAGCTGAACAGAGGGCAACCTTAGGTAAAATCTGTTAGAGGTTGCAAAATACTTGAGAATAAGGCATAGGTTCACCTTCCAGAATGACAACGATGCTAAACATAGTGCCAAACTACAATGGAATGGTTCCGATCAAAGCATATTCATATGTTTGAATGGCCCAGTCACAGTCCTTAGAAAACCAGGAAGGACAAAAAAGCACTAGTAACTGAGTATTGAATGGTTGCAATTGGACTATTATAGAACTGTTTTCCTCATTATCCATTAATGTATTACATCCTATTTGTGTGCTACATGTAAACTTGCCATAGAATCATAGAGTCATAGAATGTTAGAGTTGGAAGGGACATCCAGGGTCATCGTGTCCAACCTCCTGCTCAATGCAGGATTCACTAAACCATCTCAGACAGACGTGGCCATGCCACAGTCCCGAAATATGAGAGAAAAACATACACAAATATATATCTATACATACACACAACGGCAGCAAGAGACCCATAGGATAATGCCATCTACACAAAAATGTCCAAACAGGTGGCCCAGGTTCCCGGGGAAGACCAACCTCATAGGGTACAGCTGTTTTAAAAGTTCTTTTCGTTTTTTAATCCTCTAATTTACTACACCACGTAAACTCGTAAACTGTTTGTATTTTTTTTACAGATGGTCTGTTTTAGTCTATTCTCCGCTATTGACTTTTCAGTTTTTTCATTGTGTTCTTCATTTGAAAGGTCACCTTTTATGAGTCACTAATACTGTAAAGTATGTTTTTCCTTCCCCGTGCTTTTATCTAATGATAAATCCATAGTTATTTAAATGGAGTTTTGTGCAGGTTTGTTCATTTTCTGGTGTATTAAAGGTCTTTGATTCGAGATTAAGAATTTTTAGTTTTTTTGGAATTTTTTTCGTTAAATGTAAAAAACTCCAAAAACAAAATAAAAATATATATCCCGGAATTCCCAGCACCCACTATTGTATATGAAACTTTCAATAATTACTATAAACAGAGAAACACGCATGAGCAGCTATCTGTCTATTTGATCTCCTACATGTAGCTGCCTTCTGGCAGGGGGTCAATGTGTTGCAGATTTCAGCTTTCAGCAGACTCATTCCGCACTGACATTATCTACTTCATCATCAACATGGAGAATTACAGGAAGAACTAACACAAGCAAAACTGAGAGGTCATACTAAACTACATGTATATCAACAATCTCTAACAGTTAAAGGGTTCATCCCCAATCAGTGAACTCAGCAGCTCTGAGCAAATTGCTCTGTCTACTCAGTCAGAGCCACTGAGATCTCTTATCCGCTGATATGTTAGTTTTGCAGACAATAGCAGACACCAGGGGATACATTGGAGACATAGAGCTGGACCAGAGTATGGTTAGCGAAGCACAAAACTGGAAAACTCCAGTATCACAGTAAAATCTGCAGTCTGCACAACATTATCCCAGCCCAGCATAAGCCTGCAGCTGTTTTACTTGTACTCCAACACAAAGAACATTGTTCTCCCGAAAGATGAATATCCTTAAAAACCCAATTAATAATCTTTTCTCCTTTGATCTTATAATAACCCTGTGATAAAGATGCAAAACTGTTCTCTTATGTGTGCCCCTGATGATTAAGCTTGCAATTTCCCTTTATCCTTATCACAAAATTTCTGTCTGTAAAGCAACTGGCTTAAGCAGAAGCCCTTCCCCACTACAGAGTAGGGAAATGCCTAGATGTAAGACAACTGGCTTAAGCAGGAGTCTTCCCCCACAACAGAGTGGAGAAATTTCTGTCTGTAAGATAACTGGCTTAACTCCTTCACGACATGCGCCGTACAGGTTCGGCATATGGCCTGTCTCTCCCTTTGACGTGGGCTCTGGCGCTGAGCCCACATCTTTCACGGCACATGTCAGCTGTTTGAACAGCTGACATGTGCCCCTAACAGCCACGGGTGGAATCACGATCCACCTGTGGCTGTTAACCTGTTAAATGCGATGTCAAACTCTGACATTTAACATGCACGCTTAGGAAGTGTGTCACTAATCCTGCCCATCGGCGCCCTGTCACATGACCGTGGGTCACCAATGGGTTGGCATGACAACTCGGGTCTGGTTGTCATTGTCGCTCTTGGAATTTGTTTCCCATTTTCCATTGCATAATATGGTAAAACCAATTATGTCATTCAAAACTGCAACTCGTCCCGCAAAAAACAAGCCCTTACATGGCCATATTGATGGAAAAATAAAAAGTTATAGCTCAGGGAAGCAGGGGAGCAAAAAACAGAAATGCAAAAATGAAAATGGGCTGCGGCGTGAAGGGGTTAAGCAAAAAGGTAAAGTATAGAAATGCCTAGATGTAAGACAACTAGCTTCAGCAGAGAAGTATTTTCCCACTACAGAGTAGAGAAGTTTCTGGCTGTACGGCAACTGGCTTAAGCATAAGTCCTTCCCTGCTGCTTAGTCATGGTCTTAGTTAAGCCCCACTCCTCAGCAGTCATAAACCTGAAAAATTAGTATTTTAATAATTCTGCGTGGAAGAAATCATCAACTTCTTATTTCATTTTGCATTACTGGTTCCTCTGGGATCTTATGTGCTATTGTAGGACCCTTTGAGACAGGAATCAAAGGGTCATTTCCTTTCATCAAAAAAAAAAACCAGAGTGACTGAACGTTCCACCATGGCGGTAAGGGACACACTAGCAGGATTTCTTTCGAGCCATTAAAAAATTGGATTTTTAACCAACATCAGACCTAAAGTTACTTTTTTTACCTAGTGATCTTCACATCCATAAAATAGCGTATGTTATATAGAAAATAGACATTTTATGGTTGTGATCTAGTTCATTATAGTTCCACGATGTCCCATCCACTCTCTAGGTGAGGTCATAACCCCAAGAATACAACCCATTTCACACCCCGTAAACTTGAGATGGCCATAAAACCAAAATCCAACCATTATTGAAAATCAATAACAGTAATCATTAAGTTTATTGAAGTGAAGTAATTGGTTGAGATTGTACCTGTAGTGATGAAATGAGGACTGGCTTTTGGTCCTTATGATGATGATAGCTTCTTCAATAAGTTTTATCGGGGACTAGTTCGGGGATGAAAAATGGAAAACTCCTCTAATCAAGACACATTGACTTATCCTGATCTCACGTTAGGAATCGTTCAAGTAGAACACCAGTTCCTTCGTTAAAATAAGGCCAAGTCCCTATTACCAGCTGATCACGGATGAATCACCGGCTGACTCACTCCATGCAAATAATAAAATGACTTGCACTCGTAACTGTACTAAAAGTCCGTAGATACATTCAGTAGAGCTGACGTTTTAACTTCCTTGGATAAAAATGTCCCAGGACTTAGACATATGTTGATTTCACCCAAAACAATAGTGCAGTTATCGTCAAAGGTCATAGTTGACAGAAGTTGCCATAGTATAGCATAACTTGCAATACCACTTTTAGTCACCAGGGGAAGTGGATCTATGAACAACAAGACTATGATAGTGTGAAGGTCAGCCAGGACCGTAGTCATGGCCGAGGACATCTGGGCTTCTGTGTCCTGGCCTTCCCTCACAGGAACATATCCATTCTTAGTCAGCACACCTGTACCTTTAGGTCCAGCTCCTTCTGGTTCTCCCCTATGCTGTGAGAGACCCTCACCAAGCTGATCAGAATAAACTGAGACACAGTCCATTTCAACTTCAACAATAACTTCAAAAGGTTTGTTACACAGCACATCCACAGTCTTCACATTCTTTACAGCAGGCTTGACATAACAATGTTCCTTTCCTTGCCCTACACTTCTTTTGCGGTTACACAGCACAGATCCAGGTCGGACCGTCCCTCACGGTTCCTCAGTATTCTCTCTGTTCAGCTCTACTACAGATACACATCACTCGGCTGTTTCACCCCAGATGCAAGATCATTAGTTCCTGAAGTCATAAGCCCCTTGGAGAGAATCCTCCCCTTCTGTACTGTCCCCTGCACTGGGTCCGCATCTTCACATGCTGTACTCACTGCATCTGTGGGTTCCCCAGGCCGTTTCACCCCGGTCCTCAGGGTATCTGCCCATGCGATGAGTTGCCACATACTGGAACCACTATTGGCTCCCTCAACTGCTTCAGCCTGCTGCTGTGGTGTCCTGCAGTGGTGGATGGCTTACTTCTTCTAGGTTGCATGGCTGCTGTGCTGTCCGGGCCTATAGCCCTTGTGGACTGTACGGGAGTCCAGCCCTAACTGAACTCTAAACAGGAAATGTTCCTCTCTTAGCTCTCAGCAGCCCCTCCTATGTTTAACTCTTATATCTCCTACAGGAAATCTTATAGTGTTATGTACTCTATGTCCAAATCAAGTGGGCATATCACTAACTGCACTGTCCCTATTATGCACATGGTGCAACAGCAAACAACATATTTTACATAGATTAATCAGCAACATAACATATACATACATGTGCAGTAGCAGCATGGGGGTCTAAAGGGACAGGTTTATTACATACCCCTACATTAGTACCAGGCAAGATTAATCCTGGAAAGATTCTAAACTTCACAGCCAAAAGAGAAACATAATCAGAAAATGACCTTTAGTTTCAATTAGGTTTTTTATACTTTTTGTCATTTCAGGAAGAGCTTTCAGCAGGCTCGTTATCAGCAGAGGCAGAATTTCAATGAAAGGTAACACCTCTGTGAAATGCTGATGCAGAATAAAAAACTGGAAAGACAGTAGCGCGATAGTGTCTTATCTGGGTTGAAATTGTGATGAAGGATGAGAAATTGCTCACCTGGTTCGGGTTGTACATCAACAGCCACAGATGTCGCTTGAAAAATGTCTGCTGCAGGCCCACAGGAAGGACGATGAACATTTTTGAGGGAGGAATGGTGTAACGACACAGCATTTAATTTTAATTATGCCTGACGTATATTTTCAGTAGGCCAGGAGACATAGGCCATTGTTCATATGAGCCTGAACGTTGACTCTTGAATTGATTATTGTGTTGAATGGAGAGTTATAGACGAATGGAGCAAAAAATTTGATTAAGTACAAATGTGATTTAATGTCAACGCATTTCAAATTTATACCAAACTTCTTCATCAGGACAGACCACAGACCCACTGTCATGATCCTAGTCAGGGTTTGCTTTCTGCTTCCCGGCCTGGTCAGGTGGGGGTTAACCTTCTCTGTGTTACTGTGCTCTGTAGTGTATGACCCGGCTTGACCTCTGACCTGCCCTTCTGTCTTTTGTTTCTGCTTTGGATTGTTCTGTCAGGCTCTGACCTTTGGCATGTTTCTGGCTGTGCTTTTGTCTCGTCCTCCTGTTACCGCGCTCCCGACCGGCTTCTTGACCTCTGGCTTACTTCGGACCTTGCTCCTGGCCTTCCCCTCTGAATCTATATTCCCGGCTGTTGCTGACTTGGATTGTACAACCTCTCTACTGCCTCCTAGTGGTGTTTGCTCAAGCTCTTCAGATCCTCATTTGTGGTGAGCTTGTTACCTCATTTCCTCACTCCCTAGTGGTTGTCCTTGTATAACACGACACCCACTTTTGAAAGCACAAGTTGAACCCACTCTTTTCTCAAAAGCATGTAAACTACTGATAACACAGGATCCACCAATCACAATAGCCGATGTCACATCTGATCCTGCTTCTCCATGTCACATCTAATGAGCGGGTTTCACACGCTCATTAGACGCTTCTATACAAAAGATAGCATTGCTACTAATGTACATGTAGAATTCCTGAAACAACCGGAAAATAGAGTCTAAAAGAACAAAGTGGCCTGTCTGAAAATTAAAATGATTCTATTTTTTTTAATTTTTAATACAAATTGTGATATGAACAATTAAAAATTGCCAAAAAATTAAAAAAAAAAATTTAACACAAAAGCAGAATTTAAATAATAATTCATTTTCTGATAATAACTGACAATCTAACATCACCAGCACATACTGTATATACACAGCAGTCAATCTTTAACCAGACTATTGTACCCCTGCATCATTTATAAGGTGCACACATCCTCCTAGTTGAATTTTTGGCTTTTCTCCCTTCGTAAGAAATATGCTATTTAACTATCTACCATGGCCAGAGCTGAATCTCTCCATACATCAATTTAGCACCAGAGTCATATAACCAGCAGAACATTACATTTATCAGCAGAGGTTGAGATTAAATGATTAGGGCCAATCACAGGCAATTTATGGGCCAGGCCTGAGATACAGAGATGATGTTAAATCAGACAAGGTCACATACAAATGTCCTATCTAACCGTCATCCATATTGGCTCAGTTTACCATTATTGATTTATTTTATCATTTATAAACCGTGTTGTGTACACTTATTATAACCTATAACCCGAGCAGCTAATAACATTATAATAATGTAAATTGTCAGCTTTGGCCATTAACTCTTCATCCTTTGATTATAAATGCATCATAGACTAAAAATTTATTGGAAAGTGAAGAAAAAAAAATAGGAAATGCAAAAAAAAAAAAAAAATTATTTGGATAATATCCATTTTTTCCATCACACAAATTTCAGATCAGACTCTAGATCAAAGACAGCTGGCTGCAGCAGGAGCCTCCCCCCTTTGATCTGCTTGCAATAGAAGACCAGAGGTGGCAAGCCCAACATTTCCCAGTATTGGCAAAACAAGTGAGCAGTCATATAACTGCAAGCATGCAATTTGCATATATGTGGTCATGTGACGACTAGTCCGGCTTCTTTTAATAGCAGTGAAGAGAGAGAAGCCATACGCGTCTAGTCGACATGTGACCGCTTGTATGTAAATTGCATACATGCAGTTATGTGACTACTCGCTTTCATCAGCAATACAGGGGAATCGAGACAACACCTTGCGCCTCACAAGCTGTTACAATTCAGAAACTAGTAGTGACATAGAGTATGACTGTAGATTATGCTCTGAAACCTGGACAAATCCTTTAAAAACTTCAATATGCAAATTGCCTCTTCAGAGAGGAAGAGGACTTGAACTCCACAGAGCCACCTGTAGAACTCAGTAATTCTGAGTCAGTCTGTTCCTGTTAATATACATGTGCTCAATGGGAAATAACATTCTAATAGTAAGACTATCACAGTCAAAATTTCAAGACTTTTAATTTGTCATATAGATATAAAAATATATATTAATTAAAAAAATACATGTAGCATAAAAATTGTAAGATAAGTATTTTTTGATAACGTATTCTGTTTAAACAGTAATAGTAAAAGTTAATGGTTTCCTCTTCTTCCAAATCCAGGCAAGTCTTGTCTCACTTTCAATATGGAGGAATCATTGGTCCCATAGCATTGTTTTCTCTCTCTAGGTTACAGACACTTGAGGAAAACTCGCTTAGCTGTACTATGCGACCCTTTCCTTCAAACACCGTCCTGCTAGCCAATGCTGGGGTAACCGGGCACTATGTTCTCCCTTCTAGCTGCTGATTTGTTTTGAACAGTCTCTCAGTGTTCAGACTACTGGTCCGTCTTCCTGCCACAGGCACAAGTTTCTCTCTCCACTTCCAGATCCAGACCCTTCCTGCTTCCTGCTCAAACCAACACACAGCAAGCTGCAGAGGGGAAGGACTAGACCAAGAGCACACAAATCAGAGGGGAGCATTGTCTCTTAAAGTCACAGTGTCATTCAGTTCTTAGCAGGGGCTGACCACACAAACAAATTTGTAGCAATGTTTTAGTAACTCGCTGAACCTGATGAATTTAAACAATTTACTATTTGCTTTGTGTGAATCATTTACAAAAACCGCCACCATTTGGCACATTGCAAAAGATTGCTTCAGCCAAAGAAGGCTCATATGATTTGAGCAGGCTTTCCAATAATGTCCTGAAGCTATCACATCGTATTATATAGCACAGCCAGTTAGGTGGAACTATTATAGCATGTATAAAAAGCAAAGCAGGGAATGCAGCAGCCAATTTTTGGTGAATCTGGATAGTGAAAGGACAGCTTAGCCATAGAAATTGGAAGAGGAAGATATAAAATGCTGAAGGCACTAGAAACTGAACAGATAGTGTATGAAAGCCTATCAATGAAGAAGATTAGTATGCAAGGAAAAACAATATTATCATACATATTTTTCAGGACTCCTGAAAGCTTTGGTATACTTTCTAATCATAACAAATCAGTTTAATGCATGCAGTTTTAAGCCAAAGCCAAGAGTGGGTGAAAAATTCAGAAGTGGTGAAGACGTGTTTTTATTATACTTTTCCACTGATCGTTCCACTCGTGAACGTAGCCTAAAAGAGAAAATTTAATAATCAGCAAAACCCTCTGTAACAAGATGTTATGTTTTCATACCGGTAGATTGGGGACTGCACCCTCATATCTTCCATTTTCTTTGCAGTTTACATTAGTAAATGCAGCACGACACAGAAAAATAATTGATGACCGCAACGCAAGGGTTCTAAGAGGGAAATGAAAGATCAATTCTGCAGTATTCAATGCTTCTGCTGTTATTGATTCCTTATGTGTTTTCTAAGAAACGTGTCCACCGGTGAACAGTTCTTGCATAGGAATTAATGATTCCAGAAGTGAGAGCTCTGACTTCTTATAGCATTAGTCTTTCCTTGTTTATTTAGAAGAATTTCTTGTTTTACATTCATGAAAACAAATTGACTCTTCTAATATGGATCAAGGCGAATATGAAAAATTATTATAAATTAGTACAACAGTATTAACAAAATTCAATTTATAACAATAAAGGACTAATATTTGAAGTGCAAGATTTTCTGACTTCAGAACACTCAAAGTCACTGACTTCCACAATGAAGGACCCTACAGAACGATCAAACCCATCGGCACTAAGCATTGATTTCTGTCATGAGAACATGTAGGCTCTTTTCAAACTGCTTTTGGGATATCCATTCTGTATGCATGTTCAAGTACATCCCTGTATGAAGACGTATACAGGTTAAAAACATACCGCTTGCCATGTTTATGGCCGTAGTCAATGAACAGAAGATGTCCTGTTAAAATCAAAAAAAACGTCATGTTGGTCAGAGGCCACAGGCTCAAAAAGGCATCTTCAGAAAGACATGACACAAGCCATTCCATCTGGCACATCCCAGAGGAACCCCGAACTTCACCTATTAACCCCTGTACAGGGATCAGGTCTTACAATGGGATCCACTGAATTGCTTCCACAGAAGGGCTGTCTGGAGGAGCGAACCAGCGGCAGGAAGGATCGCCATGCATGGTCAAAGCCAAAAGATAATGTCAGGGAAAAAATTGTAAAAGCAGGCGGGTAGTTGAAAGTCAAGCCGAGGTCAAAGAAGGGGAATAATCAGGACAAAATACTGGAGCATAGCACAGAGGGATATACCGGGATAGCAGAGCTATTGACTGGCAGCCGGTTGAAAAACGTACCCTTTGCCTTTTCAATTGGGCATAGTCAATGAACTGGAGATTTCTTGTGGTATTCACTGTATGTTAGGGACTGTAAAAATCCAAAAAATGTTATGTCTGCTAGAGGCCACTTGTTCAAAAAGCCACAAGTCACTCCGCCTAGCAAATCCCAGAGGAACCCCGACCTTCACCTTTAAACCCCTGTACAGGGATCGGGTCTTACAATTGTGTCCATAGAATTGCTTCCACAGAAGGACTCTCAACTGGAGGACAAACTAGCGGCAGGAAGGATCGCCATGCAGGGTCAAAGCCAAGAGATAACGTCAGGGACACAATCGTACAGCAAGCGGGTAGTCAAGTCAAGCCGAGGTCAAAGAAGGGAATAATCAGGACAAAACACAAGAGAACAGCACAGAGGGATTTACTAGGATAGCAGCGCTATTGACTGGCAGTGGAAACTAATTTGCAAGGGTTTAGATAGTAATCAGCCCGACCCAAGGCTGACTGCTGGAAAAAACACAACCTAACAAAATTTAACTGCATAGTTGCTGTACTGGCCAGAGCCACAAATCCCAGGAATAAAACAGGACTACTGAATAGCCACTTTGAGTCAACCGATGAGCAAAGCAAGAGTAGAGGAGATAGGCATGGATGTCGCAGAAATGCAAGTACACCAACATCCCTACAGACTTTATATATAAGTATTGGCACATTTTTGGCTGGAACACCTTTTTTACAATTGCCGACATATTGTCCCTCAGTAGATTAATCATTCAGTACTGTGTAAAAGTTTTAGGCATGTGTGGAAGAATGCTGCAATGTAACAATTCTTTCAAAAATAGAAGTGTTAATAGTTTATCTTTATCAAATAACAAAAGGCAAAGCGAATGAATAAAAGAGAACTCTAGATCACATCTATCTTTGGTGTGACTGCCCTTCACCTTCAAAATAGCATCCAAGCATGAATTCTTCTAGGTACACTTGTACTTACACTCAGCTTTTAAAGGAACATGGTTGGAGGTTTTTCCAAACATCTTGGAGAACTGACCACAGATCTTCATTTTTCTACTCCAGTCTAAAACGTCTTCACAGTACTTTGTACGTCGACAGGTTTTTCCAAAGTATGTGTCGAATGTGCATAACAAATTGTGTTAATAAAGGTTAGAGAAAAAGAGGGCGTCCACTACAGGGAAACCCTTTCTTAAAGGCTAAAGGACATGATATAAAGTCAAAAAATCACATCCCTCATGTACCAGCGTTATCAGTGCTGTGTCTCCTGAAAGTCATAGATGATGGGCTGTAGCCCACATCTTTCCTCAGAGGGAACAATTCCATCTGATGGAAATGTGAAGGCTGCACTGATTGGCTGCAGCGGTCTCGGGACCTTACAATGATATGTAATACCAGGAAGACCCAGCATCAACATGTCTGTAATGATGTCACTCCAAGAGGGAAGTATATATTTTTTTATTTTTTTACCAGGCAGGGACACTTTGTTATTTAAGAAGGGGGGTTTCCAGTAATGGGCAACTACTTTAAGTCGAAGGCAGTTTGGACGGTACCAAAGGGGTTTGAGCAGTCCAGCACTGATTCACTTTATATATATATTACAAATCTAAGATCACAGACCATGATAGAAAAAAAATATCAGTACAGGTATTATAATTCACAATTCGACAATATATTATAGTATTTGTAACATATCAGTTTTACAAAATCAGGGTTCATAAAGATAAAAGAAGCTAAGGCTTAGCCTGCAGATAATGTAAAGGGAATCTGTCAGTAGGATCAACCTCTCTTAAACCATTTATTTGGGCTTGCAGGTCATAGAAATTTGAATAAAATGAGACCTTGATATCTGTGATCCGATGTCTTATTCAGGAGTAATCCACCTTTTTTTAATATGTAAATGAGCTGTTAAGATCTATGGGCCGGACATAGATCGCCCCGAGAATCTGCCTCCAGAGCTTATTTTAAATGAAAGGGGAGTTACCAGAACCAGTACCTGTAAGATTGAAACCTGGTGCTCCCGGGAGCAGTAAAGTTCATTTTCTCCCACTAGTCATGCTTTCAGTAAGGTGGCCAGATAGCTGAATAACCCCATGTAAGTAATTTGTGGGGACACGACAGGTTAATTTTAAGTTATGATTCTGTAATGATTGATAAAATAACTTTGCTTCAGGAACCATTGGGTGCCCAGCTCCTAAACCGCACAAAAGGCTCGATATTCTGACTCACAGAGATCCAGCTTTCCTATGTTGTAGACTTTTATAAATGTTTCATGAAGCCCTGTTCCTATTCTTTGGAGACAGCGAATATTTGAATGTTAAATACGTGCCTATCAGCACCAAGGACAGAGCGTGAACTATAAAAAGGTTCCATCACTGCATCTGATGCAAAAGAGAGGCTCTGCTTTTGTCCAAAATATACTGATGGCATATTCTAGTGATAGACTTTCACTTTTTGAGATTCGATTATCACGGTAAATGTTATAATCCCGATTCTAAGAAAAAGTTGAGCCTCTCTTGTAAAGATAAGAAGCATTCCTCCAATTAAAACTTTTATCCTCTTTATAATTTGCAGTCATCATATTATATAGCATTGTGTTCTTACAATTGCTCATTTTCCCTTTCCACCCGGTAATTATTCTCTTTTCCATTAGGTCTATGACATTGCGTGATTAAAAACTGACTAGCTGAATCCTTCTAAGCTCTATGTAGAAACAGGAGGTCAATTTTCCCTGCATGACTCATGAGTCACTGCAAAAGTCTATGGCAGGAGGAGATCAGAAGTTGAGGGTAGTGATTCATGTAGGGAAAAGAGACTTCCTGTTTCTACATAGAGAAGACAAAAGAGAAGAAGTAGCTGGGTAGAAAGGCAAAATGAGCAATTGTAAGAACACAGTGATATACAATATGATGGCTGCAATATATTGAGAAGATAAAAACTTTGAAAGGCATAGGAAGAAGAAGAGGAGGAGGAGGGCTTCTTTGAGACAAGTTCTGTTGTACATGCTTCATCCATGGTGCTGATAGACCATTAATACAGATATCACTAGAATGTGCCATCACCTTATAATCCGGAGGTCTGACGTCTGGGACTTCCATCTGACCTCCAGGACCCTACAATCCTGAGAATTATAGGGTCATTGAACTGCTGTTCAAATACCCTATAATTCTCAGGATTGTAGGGTTCTGGAGGTCAGATGAAATAAAGTGATGGTATAACCCAGGGATATGACATCACTTTATGAAATGGTACAACCTCTTAAAGCTATGCTTGTTACCATAGGCTCCTATACTGTCGAAATGGGTGGTAATTGACCTATAGACAAAATATATACCGCATATATATTTTTTTAAATTAGTGCCATTATTGTTCATAGGTTGTTCCGGTATTGCAACTCAGCCCAGTACTGTGCCTGTGACATTACATTATTAATAGGGTTCTAGCTCATAGGCTCCAAGAGATATTATCTTCTCTTATGTACGTACAGTGCAGACCAAAAGTTTGGACACACCTTCTCATTTAAGATTTTTCAGTATTTTCATGACTATGAAAATTGTACATTCACACTGAAGGCATCAAAACTATGAATTAACACATATGGAATTATATACTTAACAAAAAAGTGTGAAACAACTGAAAATATGTCATATTCTATGTTCTTCAAAGTAGCCACCTTTTGCTTTGATGACTGCTTAGCACACTCTTGGCATTCTCTTGATGAACTTCAAGAGGTAGTCACCGGAAATGGTCTTCCAACAATCTTGAAGGAGTTCCCAGAGATGCTTAGCACTTGTTGACCCTTTTGCCTTCACTCTGCCGTCGAGCTCACCCCAAACCATCTCGATTGGGTTCAGGTCTGGCGACTGTGGAGGCCAGGTCATCTGGCGTAGCACCCCATCACTCTCCTTCTTGGTCAAATAGCCCTTACACAGTCTGGAGGTGTGTTTTGGGTCATAGTCCTGTTGAAAAATAAATGATGGTCCATCTAAACGCAAACCGGATGGAATAGCATGCCGCTGCAAGATGCTGTGGTAGCCATGCTGGTTCAGTATGCCTTCAATTTTGAATAAATCCCCAACAGTGTCACCAGCAAAGCACCCCCACACCATCACACCTCCTCCTCCATGCTTCACGGTGGGAACCAGGCATGTAGAGTCCATCCGTTCATCTTTTCTGCACCGCTCAAAGAAACGGTGGTTGGAACCAAAGATCTCAAATTTGGATTCATCAGACCAAAGCACAGATTTCCACTGGTCTAATGTCCATTCCTTGTGTTCTTTAGCCCAAACAAGTCTCTTCTGCTTGTTGCCTGTCCTTAGCAGTGGTTTCCTAGCAGCTATTTTATCTTGAAGGCCTGCTGCACAAAGTCTCCTCTTAACAGTTGTTGTAGAGATGTGTCTGCTGCTAGAACTCTGTGTGGCATTGACCTGGTCTCTAATCTGAGCTGCTGTTAACCTGCGATTTCTGAGGCTGGTGACTCGGATAAACTTATCCTCAGAAGCAGAGGTGACTCTTGGTCTTCCTTTCCTGGGGTGGTTCTCATGTGAGCCAGTTTCTTTGTAGCGCTTGATGGTTTTTGCAACTGCACTTGTGGGCACTTTCAAAATTTTCCCAATTTTTTGGACTGACTGACCTTCATTTCTTAAAGTAATGATGGCCACTTGTTTTTCTTTACTTAGCTGCTTTTTTCTTGCCACAATACACATATTAACAGTCTATTCAGTAGGACTATCAGCTGTGTATCCACCAGACTTCTGCACAACACAACTGATGGTCCCAACCCCATTTATAAGGCAAGAAATCACACTTATTAAACCTGACAGGGCACACCTGTGAAGTGAAAACCATTTCCGATGACTACCTCTTGAAGCTCATCAAGAGAATGCCAACATTGTGCAAAGCAGTAATCAAAGCAAAAGGTGGCTACTTTGAAGAACCTAGAATATAAGACATATGTTCAGTTGTTTCACACTTTTTTGATAATTATATAATTCCACATGTGTTAATTCATAGTTTTGATGCCTTCACTGTAAATTTACAATTTTCATAGTCACGAAAAAACAGAAAAAGCTTTAAATGAGGTGAGTCCAAACTTTTGGTCTGTACTGTATCTGTTAAATGAAAGAATGTTTCTGAATACATACAGTTAGGTCCATAAATATTTGGACAGAGACAACATTTATCTAATTTTGGTTCTAGACATTACCACAATGAATTTGAAACAAAAGAAATCAGATGCAGTTGAAGTTCAGACTTTCAGCTTTCATTTGAGGGTATCCACATTAAAATTGGATGAAGGGTTTAGGAGTTTCAGCTCCTTAACATGTGCCACCCTGTTTTTAAAGGGACCAAAAGTAATTGGACAAATGACTCCAAGGCTATTTCATGGACAGGTGTGGGCAATCCCTTTGTTATGTCATTCTCAATTAAGCAGATGAAAGGGCCGGAGTTGATTTGAGGTGTGGTGTTTGCATTTGGAAGGTTTTGCTGTGAAGGAAACATGCGGTCACAGGAGCTCTCCATGCAGGTGAAACAAGCCATCCTTAAGCTGCAAGAACAGAAAAAAAAACCATCCAAGAAATTGCTACAACATTAGAAGTGGCAAAATCTACAATTTGGTACATCCTGAGAAAGAAAGAAAGCACTGGTGAACTCATCAATCCAAAAAGACCTGGGAGTCCACGGAAGACAACAGTGGTGGATGATCGCCACATACTTTCTTTGGTGAAGAAGAACCCGTTCACAACATCAACTGAAGTCCAGAACACTCTCAGTGAAGTAGGTGTATCTGTCTCTAAGTCAACAGTAAAGAGAAGACTCCATGAAAGTAAATACAAAGGGTTCACATGTAGATGCAAACCATTCATCAATTCCAAAAATAGACAGGCCAGAGTTAAATTTGCTGAAAAACACCTCCAGAAGCCAGCTCAGTTCTGGAAAGGTATTCTATGGACAGATGAGACAAAGATCAACCTGTACCAGAATGATGGGAAGCCAAAAGTTTGGAGAAGAAAGGGAACGGCACATGATCCAAGGCACACCACATCCTCTGTAAAACATGGTGGAGGCAACGTGATGGCATGGGCATGCATGGCTTTCAATGGCACTGGGTCACTTGTGTTTATTGATGACATAACAGCAGACAAGAGTAGCCGATGAATTCTGAAGTGTACCGGGATATACTTTCAGCCCAGATTCAGCCAAATGCTGCAAACTTGATTGGACGGCGCTTCATAGTACAGATGGATAATGACCCCAAGCATACAGCCAAAGCTACACAGGAGTTCATGAGTGCAAAAAAGTGGAACATTCTTCAATGGCCAAGTCAATCACCAGATCTTAACCCAATTGAGCATGCATTTCACTTGCTCAAATCCAGACTTAAGAGGGAAAGACCCACAAACAAGCAAGACCTGAAGGCTGCGGCTGTAAAGGCCTGGCAAAGCATTAAGAAGGAGGAAACCCAGCGTTTGGTGATGTCCATGGGTTCCAGACTTAAGGCAGTGATTGTTTCCAAAGGATTCGCCACAAAATATTGAAAATAAAAATATTTTGTTTGGGTTATGTTTATTTGTCCAATTACTTTTGACCTCCTAAAATGTGGAGTGTTTGTAAAGAAATGTGTACAATTCCTACATTTTCTAACACATATTTTTGTTCAACCCTTCAAATTAAACGTTACAATCTGCACTTGAATTCTGTTGTAGAGGTTTCATTTCAAATCCAATGTGGTGGCATGCAGAGCCCAACTCGCGAAAATTGTGTCACTGTCCAAATATTTCTGGCCCTGACTGTATATGACCAAAATGCTATTCAATTTCTACATGGCACTGTTGAAATAAATGGCTTTTTTAATGTATCATCACATTGAAAAGTGAAGTTGCTGATGTTCTGGTTTCATCTAACTAGAAAAATTCCATAATTCTTGGATAGGACTTAGGTCTTGTGCACTTAGAGGAGCATATGTACTGTATGGAGTCTGTATGGCCCTAAAGTTATGCAGCCATACACAAACCATGTGGGTCCTTGTGGTGCCTCCATGTGACGTTGCAGCACCCTTAGTAGCAATTTATCTGTAATGAGGCATCTGATGTAACATTGGATAAGATACCATAAGGCTACTGAGCATTGTGTGCTGTAATATTTTTTATATACTGCGTTTTACAAACTCATCTGCTTTCATTGCCGTGCTAATCTTCTTTGTCATGTGCCCATGATTCTGTATTGATGGTAATGCTAATTGAAACTTGGAAGAAGCCAAATCCGGTGGTCTGGCTGACCAGCCATATAGAAGAGCCAGTCAGTAGGCCAATCAAAGTGTTAAGGCTTACTAGGTGAAGCGGCTTATCGAAGCCCTTAGGTCCGGGTGGGCACACCGACCCCAGGTCTTGTTGCAGTGAACAGGAAGGCAAGTGGGCAGTGAGGTCTTTAAAGGACCACCAGGAATCCAGGATCAGCAGGACGGTTGCAATGAAACCTAGCAGGAATAAACGCAAGCATCAACACAAAGCATAAATAGCACAAATGGAGGAGCACAGCTAACATAGGACTAGAAGTGTTAGAAACTCAATCCCAAGACGCAGGTGAGTTTGTCAATGGTCTATTAAATAGGTGATGTCGTTGGGCAACTTGCAAAACCCAACTTGGATCTTTACAGGATCTCACCCAGGGGAAGGAAGCATGGACCGGGCTACAAGGGACAGATGTGTAACACAGGGGATGAGTCTGGTGGCCACTAATTAAATACCCTTAGTTCTTTACTCTGTGCCAGTTACAGAATACTTTTGGATATTGCCCAGTGTACTTTTAGGTCGCTATTCTGTCTTCTGACACAGCAACTTCCTGAGCATTCTCCTGATTAATCCCTGGATGTCCTCACTGGTTTGACCTTTGGATGGCCTGACTTTTCTCTGCCTTGTGCTCTGTCTGACCTCCTAGGGTCTGCCTTGGCTACTGTACACAAATATTGGTATCTGCAATGATTCTGTCCTTCTCTGGTTCTCACCCAGCTTCTTTGGTATTTGGTAATGCCACCTTGTTCACTGGTCTGCATTTACTCTGGAGTGAAAACCAAGGGAACCCAAAGTCCAGATCTCTGTATAGAGTTTATTTTGAGCAGCAAAACCCTGCTAAGTGGAGTGGATAATGCCAAGACTGACTGTTGTAACTCACTTTGAGATGACATATTATTACAATGAGCAATGAGCCATAACTCCACATTTACTTTCATACATCGCAATATCACAAAGGCAAAAAAGTAGAACATGCTAAGGGGGTGTAAAAATAGTAATGTCAAACCTCAGTGAAGAGGAAGTAGTTTGTAAATGTTCACTCTTCATTGGACAGGAAAAATGTAGGAAGACCTCCTAATGAGAGCAAACCGGGTCTTTCCAGCGCACAAGACTCCATTCAATGGGGTCTACCAATTTGACCTTTATGACAATTTTGAATGGAGTGTTTTTAAGGGGTTATTTACAGTATGTAAAAGATATATGATAATTTAATGATCTGTAAAGGTCTGACTGTTGAGGACACCAACCGATTCTGAGGTTGGGGCTCAGAACAGCCCCTTTGAAGTGGAGTGGTGGCCATGCATGAGCGCACCACTCCTTCCATTCTTTATGGAACTGTGGGAGATAACAGAGTATAGCACTTGTTGTTTTCTTCCAGTCCCCAAAAACAAAGAACGAAACAGTGGAGCACATGCGCAGCCACTGTTTCATTCCAAAGGGCATTTTAGAGCCTGTTCTTGGGGTTGGTGGAGTCCCAGAAGTTGGACCTCCATTGATTCACAAGTTATAACTTTTTATGATGGAAATACCCTTTAAGTAGATCATAATTATTTTTTCTAGCAGCATTGTCACTATATTTGTTATACAAGACCTAAATTCATAAATTATTTATTGCGCATTACTTTTCACTACTGTTACATGACTGTAGGATTCACGCTGGCGACATTCACTTTCTTGGAAGCCATGGTGAGGAACCGGCTATACTTTGTGTGATAACAGAATCACCTGCTCAGGAGACTGTTCGGCGCTTTCAGTGGAGCAGCAAAATGCAAATGAGAGCAGAAAAATTGTTTTTGTCATTTCAAAATGTAGCATGTAATAGAAGAGCAAACCAGATTTTGTAAAGAAAATGCTGAGCAATTTAAGTTTTCTGTGCCTGCCAAACTGGCACATGAAAGAGAAGTAGCATTCAACAAACTCAGCACGCTCAAGCCGGTAGAGGACAGGTTGTACTGTGTTTTAAAAAAGTTTTACCCGTTTGGAAAGCTTGTGTTGACAACAATCAAAATTATCTGTACAAGTTTCTTCAGCTTCAACAAAATCACAGACACCTTAAGAAAAATGTTATGGATAGGGAAAAAAAAGTCCCTATTTTTACATACTGTCCTGGAATTTCTGGACAGTTGGCAACCCTTCTGCTGGATCGGGTCCTGCAAAATTTTTTTGCTCAACTCTAATATGTACCTAACTGCTAAATTTGGAGCTAGGTCAGCAGTCATTGGTAAGGATAAGTGCACACAGTGTTCAGGTCTTCTGTTGGAAGTGATGCCAGGAAGATTTCTTGACATGCAATTGAAGTGAAGATTTTCAGGTTTAATTAAAGGGGTTAAACAAAAATATTCTGTGAAACTTTTAGGATTGCAAACATTTTTCTATAAAGTCTCCTCATTTCAGGGCTCAAAAGTAGAGATTAGCGAACTTGTTCGGATGCGGTTTCGAATACGATCGGAATCAAATTTTGTTTTTGCAATATTCGTTGAACACAGCCGAACGTCATTAGAGTCAATCGAAGTAGAAATTTCCAAATATGTTCGGAACCGATCATAAGACAAACATTCGGAACGAATAGTGTTCGAATATGGCCCGAATATGTCAAAATCAGATTCGGGGACAAAATCCGAACAAATTCGCTCATCTCTACTCAAAAGTACTGTATTTTTGTGGACTATAAGACGCACCGTACCATGAAATGCACCCCAAATTTAGATTAGGAAAATAGAAAAAAATCATTTTTATTGTGAAAATTAGGGTCCATCTTATAGTCCGAATTTATTTTACAGGGACGGCGGCAGTTGAGCGGGATGACAGGAGGCAGGAGCCGGGTTGCTGCTGTGGGAAGCCGGCGGCAGCAGGAGTGGAGCAATGCTGCTGGCCCTGGGCTGGGAGGAGGGGGTGTCCTGACGGTGAGAGGCAGGAGCCATTGATCTCCCGAAGGTGGGCTTTAGGAAAATGTCGGCAATACGTAGCAGGAGCGGAGTTCCTGCTGCGCACATTGATTTCGTGGCGGTGGGCTTCAGGAAAATGGTGCCAGAGGCGGGGTATGCGCAGATTGAGGTGTTGGCTCGTCATTGAGATGAGATCAAAATCTGTGCATGTGCTGACACCATTTTTCTGAACGCCACTGCCAGGAGATCAATGTGAGCAGCAGGGACTCTGCTCCTGCTTCACAATGCAGACATTTTCCTAAAGCCCACCACCGAGAGATCAATGGCTCCTTCCCTGTACACTTCAGAATTCATCTGGCTGCTTCTGTCTTCAGCCACATCATCAATAAACACTACTGACCCAGCACCATTGGAAGCCATGCATGCTCACGCCATTACACTGCAGGATGTGATGTGCTTTGGATCATAATTCGTTCCGAACCTTTTCCATACTTTCTTCTTCCCATCATTCTGTTACAGGTTGATCTTAGTTTCATCTGTCCAAAGAATGCTTTTCCAGAACTTTATCTTCCATTGAGAACACCTTTGACCGCATGTTGTGGGTTCACAGTAACAGCTTACAAATGGAAATACCACACCTGAAGTCATCTAAAGACCATTTACCTGCTTAATTGATGATGGATTAATTAGGAAATAGCCCATGCAGCCCATTAAAGAACTTTTGAGATCATTGTTCAATTACTTCTAGTCCCTTTAAAAAGAAGCAGCTACATATCAAAGAGCTGTAACTCCTAAACCCTTAGTCCAATTAGGATGTGAATATCCTCATATTAAATTAAAGCTGAGATTCTGCCCATATTGATTATATAACTTTATCTTGAATATGTTTTGGTAAAAAACTAAAATAACAATACTTGTGTCACTGTCCAAATATTTGTGAACCTAATTGTATCTCTGACTGAAGTTCCAAAATACACTACTGCATTGGCATATGTTGCCTATGGACTCTAAATGGAAAAAAATGTAGGGTATAATTTTTTTGCAGTTGCCAACTGCATAGGAGAGTACAGTTTAAAGAGAATCTGTCAGAAATATTTCAGTAGGATCAACCCTTCTTAGCTGTCTACATGGACATAAATGTCATGGAAAGTTGAATAAAATGATACCTTGATATCTGTGATCTGATGTCTTATTCCAGCAAAATCCATATTTTTCTAATATGAAAGTGAGCTGTTAAGATCTATGGGCCGGACATAGATCTCTCTGAGAATCTGCCTCCAGAGCTTATTTTATTTGAAAGGGGGTGTTACCAGTGTGAGACATGTAATGAATGACAGTCTGCTCTTCCTGATCTACATATCTCTCAGTGGTGATACCTCTTTTAGATTTCCTTTAAAAGTATAATGACCCAACAGGTGGGAGGAGACCTATAGATATGCTTAAACTTTATATTCATTGGTTTCTTTAAGAGAAATATTGTACTTGAAGCAACTGAAACAAAAGTTGTATTGTATTCATGATAAACAGGATGGCACGCCATAGTTTGATTACCCGGTATTTCCGATGGAACATAAAGTTAACAATCAAGTCTAGCATTATTCAGTAAAGCAAATCTAAGGCATATCCAACAAGCTAAGCCATAAACGTCTATGCCTATTAACTTTATGGTTTAAAGAAGATCAGCCAAAAGAAATTTCCAATTTCCATCTACATCGGTGTTCATATACGTTGCCAATACTCAAAAAACCTTCAGAAATGTTGTAGCTTTTTTTTTTTTATTGTTGAGGGTCTTGATGACGTGAAACAAAGATCATTAGAAGGAATAGACAGTAACTTGGCTGATTTATGTGCCCTTTGCCGCTTTTTTCTTCTCTTTTCCCGAAAGGACAGTAATTTGGTGTCTAGGCTGATGGAAAGTCTATAACCCATAAAGTGCATGAATGACCCGGAGTAGGGTTTTTTTGATGATCATGATAGTTAGGATGTAAAGATTGATGAAGATGGAGATCTGAATCCACATAAAGTCACGATGACAGCTCAAAAATTGACAGATATTAGAAGGGAGCACGTTATCGTCTCAGAAGTGCAGCCTAGTATAGAAGATGAATAGTAAAATATGGCTTGCATATTCAGAGGCCTTTTTATGAAAAGGAAGACAGGTTGCATCTAGGGATGATCAAATCGATTTTAGCAAACACAATTTTTCTGAAAAATTCAGATTTGTCGAAACCTTAATTTTTGGAGGATTTGTTTCGCACAAATGCAGTAAAATGGTCAGCCGTATATGACTAATTACCTGTTCTAGTCTTGATACAGTAAAGATGTATATCTTAGTACCGTGTTAGCCAGTAGATAGAAAAATATTTAGAATATGTGATTCTTCAGATTTTGTATAAGTCTTTGCCTGATGAAGAGACCTGAGTAGTCTCGAAAGCTTGCAGTTTGTTACCATCTTTTCAGTTAGCCATTAAAAGGTATCAACCACTGAGGACTCTCAATTCTAAATATTTTTCTGTTCTAGTCTTATCACTTATCAGGCCTGTTGCTGTGTGTGTGCACCTAGTTTTTCTGTAGTCTCGAATTGGTCTTTGGACTGGTGTTTGGCCTTCGTTCCAGTGCTGACTAGGCCTCGTGGGTCAAGTGGGGCACGATGTACCTGAATGAAGAGCAAACTCCATGCAGTCAATGACATGGGACAGTAAAGTGACCACGTGAGACCTAGTCAGTGATGGAACATCTGGACTGTGGACAATCGAATAAATGCGAATCGAGAGCTGTGGTAGAAGGACCAATGAGGACCTTATCTAAGACAGGTGAGTATGATGGCTTTAGTATTTTGAACCCCTTCCCTACTTTTTATTTATTATGCTTTAGCATGTACAAAGACCTCATAGGATGAAAAAAATTTGGGAGGTCAGATTCGACTGGGATTAAATTTTAGTGGAACCGAATGGAATCTACATGCCAATTCGAGTGAATATGCCGAAAATGAATTTTGGAAGTTGCGTTCATCTCTAGTTGCCTCCAATATAAAGCTAGAATTAATGAAAAATTGAAAATTAATTATGAAAAGAAAAACTAAAATTGAAAACAATGCCGATTGTTGCAAAAACAGCGCCACACCTGTCTACAGGTTGTGCGCGGTATTGCAGCTCAGCTCCATTTACTTTAATAGAATGGATCTTTTTACATGCTACACAACTCATGAACAGGTTTCAAGCTTTTCCAGGTCAAAGCAACAAATCTTTTCTAGTTTTTCTGTTTTTGTTAATTTAGCACACAAGCTCTTTCTTAACAAATTTCTCTGAGTTAATATTTGATGAAAGTTCAGCTGTAAAGTCGCGTTTCTGAAAAGTTGGCGAATTTCAGAATGCAGAAACAAGTTGTTGCGCAAGTTTCACATTTTTTGTCCCTGTATAGCGATGAAGAGATTATTATTTTCCATCATCATTTATTCATAACTAATATACATTTTCCAGCGCAGCACAACAGTCTATGCGAGATAATTAGATAATATATAACACAGTGGTAGGAACACATTTCTCTGCAAAAGGTAGAGAAAATCTCATCAATGTATCACGGCGCCCATAAAACATTACGTGGATGAAAATTGTTTATGCCGGAGAAAAGAACATTTGTATATATTAAGATAAGAAAGCGGTAACTGCGCCGCGTATGATCGAATTCTTAGGTAACCTTGCTTTTATTTCACAAGCGTAAAACTAAATGGGTTTATTAGAATTTTAAACAAGGTTTTTTTCCAAAAAAATAGCGCCACTCTTGCTCATAGGCTGCTTTTGTACTGCAGCTTGGTTTAATTTGCGTCAATACCAGATGCAACCCATAAAGTGAGGCAGTTTCTAAAAAAGAAAAAGACCCTGTTGCTTTTAAAATTGGCTCATCAATAGGAGGCATGTGATCAGATAGACACCTCTAGGATCTACATTTGTCATTTCTATATGATGATTATTCATACAGATGCATCAGTCCTCAGTTCTCTAAATGGGATGTTTGGTTTATAAAAACCCAATTCTGAAAACCCCGTCTTGAACCCTGTATAGGACTGAACTTATAGTAGTTGAAAAGACTTTCACTTGCTCTGGAGGACTGGCAAACTGTTAATTTCAATAGGTTCTTGCAATACTTCATATCGCCTGTGGGTGCACTGTAGGGAGTTCAGCATGGCGGCGACAGCAGCAGGACACCCTTTGTTCCTGTTTCCAGGCGAAAGTTTGAACTGAAAGATTATCTAAAATAGACATATGGACAAGTGAGAAGATTGTCAAGGGGATATCCAGAATTTGTAAAAACAGTATAGCTAGAAATGTGTTAAAATAATAAAATAAGCATTACTTACCTATTCAATCCTAATGCTGCAGCTCCACCGCTCCAGTGGTTTCTGATAGTCTAGCTGTAAAGATGTAATTCTGATCAATGGCATGCTGACATAGACATGTGATTGGCTACAGCAGTCATGTAAAAATGATGGATATTAAAGAGCTTGCCTGGTCTAATACTACATGTCTACAGTCACTCTATGTGAGTGCAGAATTGTGAGTCCTCGCATCTCACGCACTGCAGGCTGTGGGGATTCTTCGGTGTCGGCATCGCGAGTGATCATGTTACAACAAGTATGTGATTTGCATACTTCCGGCCACATTCAGACTAGACTGTATCATTCAATACATTTGCATTGAGACATGCTGAATATAGTCTAGTCAGCATGTGACCACATGTATGCCAATCACATTCTTGTGGTCACGCCCCCTCCTCACCCTGCACTAGTGTGCCACCCCGGCAGGGCTGCTGCGGTCACTATACTGTTGCGTGGCAGTTCTAAGTGCTGGTATGGTCCGACAATGGGCATGTGCCAATCTTTGTCAATTGTGGGGGTTAATAATAAAATAATAAAAAGTCTTTGTGACACCAGTTGGTATGTTCGGCTTGGCATGGCCGGGCACTGATGAGGGTCCCTGGGAGTTAGGTTGTGATGGACACTGCCGCATGATTAAACCCTTCCAAACTAGGCCTGGCTCCCAGGGGCGTTGGAGCTGGAATGATGCAGCAGAGAATAATCAGCATTAAACAGGGTAATGATCAGTTGGTAACTTTTACTGAAGTTCTGCAAACAGTTCCAGATGCTACCGTACAATTCACATACAGGGTTTTGGTCTGACCTGAATGGTAAGAATTCAGTTTCTCTGCTGTGACATAGTGTAGCCTTCCCGCTGCTAATTATACCTCTGGTAAACGATTCTTTGGATCCCTAGGGGTCCACGGTAAACAGTTACTGGATCCGTGATCCCTTCCAGAGAGTAGGCAGCTCGAATCCTGTGGAAAACACCCTCTCTTGCAGCATTGTCCCTGATTCTATGCACAGCTGAACTCCTGGTCAATAACACACTACTGCTCATTATATGAAATCCGAGCAGTCTTTCAGTTTAGCACGGACCCTGAAAGTCTCTGTGCCAAAGGGACTGATAACCTGCCTCTTGCAGCTTGTCCTGGCAGAGAGAGCATGCTCCTTTCTTCTGCCTGCGAACCTCCATCTTGCTACTTCTCCCTACATCTTCACTGCTAGGCACATTGCAACCTCTCAGAAGGCAAAAGTGCACAATCTTCCAGTAAAGGATTGGGTGAAATGTGTAGATGCAGTTATAGCAAAGCCCTCACTATAGCTGACAACACAAATAAATTATATTACACAAGCAAAATATTTAGACTTGAGAGTCCTCAGTGGTTGATACCTTTTAATGGCTAACTGAAAAGATGGTAACAAATTGCAAGCTTTCGAGACTACTCAGGTCTCTTCATCAGGCAAAGACTAATATAAATATGTGATTCTTCAGATGTTGTATTAGTCTTCGCCTGATGAAGAGACCTGAGTAGTCTCGAAAGCTTGCAATTTGTTACCATCTTTTCAGTTAGCCATTAAAAGGTATCAACCACTGAGGACTCTCAAGTCTAAATATTTTTCTATCTACTGGCTAACACGGTACGAAGATACACATCTTTCCTATTACACAAGCAGGCATTTTGTGGTGCTAGAGACACGTGCGCCACACTAGCACCGGAGAATCCTCAAGGCGCGCATATGGAGTGACTTCAGACTTGTAGTTTTAGCCCGGACAACCCTGTTAAGTCATTCCTGCAGTGCCAGCTAGGACTATACGAGCAGTGGCTCTTTATCAGCATGAGATTGAATAGATAAGTAATTCTTATTTTAGTTTTATCATATTTTATCATACTCCGGACCATGTAATCGTGGTGACAAGTCGTGGGGAAATAAGTTTATGAGATAGCCGTTTTTTTCGAATGGCATAGAAAGAACCTTTTATTTCACCACCCTAGCGGCTGTGAAACCAAATTATGATTCCCAAGGAGTATTCCTATCTTGGACATTTATGGCACATTAAAAGGATACATGTGTGACCATATCACTATTTGTGAGACAGGCACATTTCACAGGTGGAATCTGCATGCACAGAAGAAAGGAGCACATTTTCAAGTTTAAGGGGTTGTCCATTTTCAGGAAGGTGGACCCTAAATGCTGTAAATTACTTAAAATAATAAATACAGAAGGTTCTCACTCTCTTTCGGATCAGAAGTGGATTAATCCTTTGCTCCAATCTCAGTATATTGGCTGCAATAGTGACGTCACATCGACAGTGCATATGACCGCTGCAGCCAATCACTGAGGTTAGAGGTGGCGAGCTCCGTGATGGGCTACAGTGGTGATGCGCACTGTTGACATGATGTCACAGCTGCAGGACCACCCCTTTAATATTAGATTAATTAGTATTATCCGCCGTATTTAGACGTTTCTTGGATGTTATTTCCCAGGTGAAGGTCCATATTTCGTCAATTTCCAGGTGCGTAAATCGCAGTGAGTTGACCGTACATGAACATGTTCGTTTAGCAGCATGCCAGGCTTTGCCAAAAGCGCTGCTCTTGTCCTCCTCAACCTTGGTTTTAATAATGTTTCGGATTAATGCAGATGGCAAATGGAATGGTAATTTATCTTGTAATGCGTGGGAGTGGAAAGCAAGCCAAATATTTTCTGATGTGCAAAATTCTCCCTAGTGTTTTATGAGATACAACAAATGTCCTGCACCCCCAACCCTTCGTCTGCACCTGCTGAAAATCAAGGAAATGTATTACAGTGTTTCCTAACAGGTCCCATATGGCGTCATTATTTTATAAAAATTTCATTATGTCGAAAAAAATGATTCTTAGATTATTTGAATTAGGCAAAGTTGACTGTGTTTTCGGAACGTATACTTTCATCTAATGCTAAGGAGACAATTATGTTGTACTAAAGAACATTTTAACCCCCTTGACAATGAACATGAAGTCTAATTATGCTGAACATCTCCGTTCTTCTGCTGTTCTGATGTCTTACAGAATTAAGGACAAAGAACGGCGCCAAAGATCATACTGCTTTAGTTTCTGATTTGGGGGGAGGCTTTAAAACTCATGATTACATAGAATATGCAGTATTGTTTTTGCTGTCAAAAAATAAAACATATTGGAAGCATAGGATAACTCATTTTAAGTCAATAGGGTCCAATAGGTGTTATTGGGTAAGTCGGGCATAGCCAAACCCAGATATAAGCAGAGACTCTGTTTTTTTTTTCTGTCTCCTAAAGACCGAATAGTTTTCTACTGTTTCATTTCCCCTGTGAGGTCGCTGCAAGGGTTCAAATGCCAGGAGTGTACATCAAAGGCAAGGGGAAGGCAAACAAATAGTCAAAAGGCAAAGTCCGAGGTCAGGCAACAAAGATCTAAGTATGTCAAAGGCAAAGGGCAATACAAATGAATAGTCAAAAGGCAAAGTCCGAGGTCAGGCAACAAAGATCAGAGTATGTCAAAGGCAAAGGGGCAATACAAATGAATAATCAAAAGGCAAAGTCCGACGTCAGGCAACAAAGATCAGAGTATGTCAAAGGAAAGGGGCAATACAAATGAATAGTCAAAAGGCAAAGTCTGAGGTCATGCAGCAAAGATCAGAACAGCAGAACACATAGCACAAAGAACTAACACCATAGAGCAAACCTATGACTGGCAATGGTCTGACCATTGTCAGCTAGCTAAATAACCAGTCAGTCACCCAGAAAGGGTGACAACTGTATGAAACTAAGTCAGACCGGATTGATTGGGCTGCTGGTCAAACCTTAATTTGCATGTGGATAGCCCGATATGCCCCTGTTCTTGATTGGGCGGCTGGTCTATCCCTTCCACAAAACTGAGAGTCATGCATTGCCCTGAAATCCATATGGAAGCTGAGCTATCACTTACTGTGTGCCTAAGACACAGTGAGTGGTGGAATCGTGATATGAACTTCACCAAGACACAAGCTGTAAACCTACAGGACAACCATATACAACTATTAAGAACAACTTGCAGACTGGCCTCTGTAGCAGTCGAGGGTGATCTCTCCACTACATCAGTCCACTACACAGGTTAGAAACAAACAGGTCACCAACCAGAACTCCTCACAAAAGCCTAGAGCCTCTTGGGTGAGATACACAGGTACCACTCGCAGCATATGTGGCTTCAGCCACACATTCCTGACTTCCTGCTACCAACTCCTTTATAACCCCCGGTCTCTACTACAACAGAGTGGTAACAGTTAATATTACAGTACAATCTCTATGTACAGAATTACAAATAGTAATAAGGGGGAAAACAGTAGACATAGTCACATAGGCAAACAAGAAGAATAGTAAGGGATTATAAAGCTTACATGTATGTGATATCTGCATATAGTATCCATTTTATTAACCCAATCAAATCAACTGTGTCATGCTATAGTAACTGGTAAAGGGACTATGGCTACTAATACCCAGGAGCTATCAGTCCTGATCTTCATTTTCTAATTATTACATATTAATTGAATTGTTTTATGTTGGTAGATGTAAGTGTTGAGCAAAAAGATTTGGTAGATCTTGTGTAAGGAGAAGGACCAGACCGGACGTACCTCTTCCGTGATGGTTACGGAACTGTCGGGGCTGTAACCCATGTTGTACGGGGAAAAGAATAAAACCCCGGACAGACCTTTGCACCCATGCGACAGCACGCGAGCATACAGGAGGGTTACCGCCACCTCACAACCCCCAAGTCCAGCGGTGGATACCGCGACATACCTATACACGGGGCTGAAGTTAAAACCCGATTCCAGGATACTTTCTATAGTGCAACAGGGTTTATACCCACTAATCGTATCTAATTATAAATGACCTCACCTTCATTTTGATATACGCAACTGATGAAGGTCTTACATGACCGAAACGTTTTGTTTTCACACCGCTGTCCATAATAAATTCTACACAATTAAGCATATTTAAGTTGAGTGCCGAGTTTATCTATACAGACCTTTGCACCCAGTGACGAGGGGTGCGTCTAAGCTTATAAAGCTGCAGCGCGGGAAACAGGGGACAGTTGGTGGGAATACGTGGCTCGTGGAGGGACAGTTTTGGTGCTCCGTCCTCTGAGTAGTGAGACAGAGCAGGCCCACACCATAGGGGTACAGTATTCTCCCGCCCAGACCACCGTCAGAGACTTGCAAAGTGCCCGCTGGCACCCTCGACCGGGAGTGACAGGCAGAGACTAGACGTGCGCGAGTCAAGGCAGAGAAACCGGGGGACCCGCCGTGAACAGTGTCCCTACCTACCCGTATACAGCTGCCGAGCAACGTTAACCTCGGGCAGTGGCAAAGATTGCTCTTCTTCCTGCACTGCTGTCTCTGGACCCGGGACTCCCTTCAAGTCATCGAGGACCCACAGCATTTCGAACTTGCTCCTACCTGTGACCTCCGCAGTGCCTATTCAGATTAGCAGGGTGCCGGATGTCATTATGTTGCTACGCAATGTATGCATGGCATCAGGGCAGTCTACTAATAAGTGTAGGCATCGGGAACGTCGCATGTAGTCGGAGGTTCTCAGTGCTAATCCGGCAGCCAAGGTGTCCGCTAGACCGCAGCTCAAATCCTCATAAAGGACTCTAGAATTATTTCCAAGCTGACAGCCATGATTGCCTCCTCTATCAGCTCAAAATGTCTTTATATGGCAAAGAAAATGTGTTCTCTAAAGCTAACGACCACCTTTAATGGTCTGCTTTGTCACAGCAAACTCTTTTTATAGTGGCGCATAGGCTATACGCCGTTGATCTGACCTTGGAAACCTCCTGTGGGACACATATTACAATATTTCCCCCACCTGATTTCCATGTGGCCGATGTAGATAGCGAATGCCATATTCCGAAATTCCGTCTTAATGACATTGACTCTGCTGCACGTGTATTTGTGTGGCAGGTTAAACTATAGATCCCGTATTAAAGCAATAAGTCATGACTGTCAGTAATTCATCACATGCACACTAATGATCCCACCGGTTGATTCCCTAGCCCCATATTAGTGTGATTTCCCATTATATGTGAATATGTGAGCGCACCTGGTATCGCTCAGGCAGATTTGTGCAGTCTCCCTTCATTCATACTGCAATGCAGGTACATTTTTATGGACATCGTAAAGGGAAAGGACTGAGCGAGAGAGAGGGAGAGAGAGAGGGAATGAGCGAAGGCAGGGAAAAACGGAAAACAGAAAGATGAAGAGATTGCGGCGCAGCGTCATGTATAATACATGACCATGTGATCGAAGGACTAAAAATGATTCCCTCAGGGAATACGGCCATATATCTATACACTGAACAACCTAATATAATTGTCTAGAGCCAACAACATTACAAAAGAGAAGCAAATATTACACTATTTGCATGCCGCAGACGAGGATTGTGCTGCGCAAATCTCATCCTGTAACAGAATACATACTAATAGTGAAAAAAAACATTCCCCGGTCCAAAGTTTTACAGGGAATAACAAGTACAGTGTGCAGTGTGTTTTCTGAAAATATATCTAAACTCCAAGATATCAAAAATGTGGGGGGTAAGCTTTATTCATAAGTTGGAATCATATTTTTTTATTATTATTATTATTTTCTAATGATGGCAATTAATTTACGAATATGATAGATAGATAGATAGATAGAAGACAGATAATAGATAGATGATAGATAGATAGATAGATAGATAATAGATAGATAGATAGATAGATAGATAGATGATAGATAGATAGATAGATAGATAATAGTAGATAGATAGATAGATAGATAGATAGATAGATAGATAGATAGACAGATAATGGGATAGATAGATAGATAGATAGATAGATAGATAGATAGATAGATAGATAGATAGATAGACAGATAATAGTAGATAGATAGATAGATAGATAGATAGATAGATAGATAGATAGATAGACAGATAATAGGTAGATAGATGAAAAAAAGAACAAATTGTGCAAGTTCTCCCACTTGAAAAGATGAGAGAGGCCTGTAATTGACAGGGGGGAAGAACAAAATTATGAAAGACAAAATGAGAAAACAAATCCAGAAAATTCACCTTTTCTGATTTGGTAAGATTTATTTTGCTAATTATGGTGGAAAATAAGTATTTAGTCACCTAAAAAACATGCAAGATTTCTGCTCTCACAAACCTGTAACTTCTTCTGTAAGAAGCTCCTCTGTCCTTCACTCATTATCTGTAGTAATGGCCCTGTCTGAACTTGTTATCAGTATAAAAGACACCTGTCCACAAACTTAGTCACAAACTCCACTATGGTGAAGACCAAAGAGCTGTCGAAGGACACCAGAAACAAAATTGTAGCCTTGCACCAGGCTGGGAAGACTCAATCTGCAATAGGCAAGCAGCTTGGTGTGATGAAATCAACTGTGGGAGCAATGATAAGAAAATGGAAGACATACAAGACCACTGATAATCTGCCTCAATCTGGGACTCCACGCAAGATCTCACTTCGTGGGGTCAAAATGATAACAAGAACGGTGAGCGAAAATCCCAGAACCACACGGGGGACCTAGTGAATGACCTGCATAGAGCTGGGACCACCGTAACAAAGTAACCACAGTTACTCACTACACCACCAGGGACTCAGATCCTGCAGTGCCAGACGTGTCCCCCCTGCTTAAGCCAGTACATGTCCGGGCCCGTCTGAAGTTTGCTAGAGAGCATTTGGATTATCCAGAAGAGTATTGGAAGAATGTAATATGGTCTGGTGAAACCAAAGTAGAACTGTTTGTAGAAACAAAACTCGTCATGTTTGGATGAGACGGAATGCTGATTGATCCAAAGAACACCATACCTACTGTGAAGCATGGGGGTGGCAACATCATGCTTTGGGGCTGTTTCTCTGCAAAGGGACCAGGACGACTGATCCGTGTACATGAAAGAATGAATGGGGCCATGTATCGTGAGATTTTGAGTGCAAACCTCCTCAATCAGCAAGGGCATTGAAGATGAAACGTGGATGGGTCTTTCAGCATGATAATAATCCCAAGCACACCACCAGGACAACGAAGGAGTGACTTTGTAAGAAGCATATGAAGGTCCTGAGTGGCCTAGCCAGTCTCCAGATCTCAACCCCATAAAAAACCTTTGGAGGGATTTGTAAGTCCGTGTTGCCCAGCGACTGGCCCAAAACATCACTGCTCTAGAGGAGATCTGCATGGAGGAATGGGCCAACATACCACCAACAGTGTGTGCCAACCTTGTGAAGACTTACAGAGAACGTTTGACCTCTGTCATTGCCAACAAAGGATATATAACAAAATATTGAGATGAACTTTTGTTAATGACCAAATAAGTATTTTCCACCATAATTTGCAAAATAAATCTTGCCAAATCAGACAAGGTGATTTTCTGGATTTGTTTTCTCATTTTGACTCTCATAGTTGTGGTCTACCTATGATGTTAATTACAGGGCTCTCTCATCTTTTTAAGTGGGAAAACTTGCACAATTGGTGGCTGACTAAACACTTTTTTGCAACTTACTGGTGTCACGTCTGTCAGAGGTCTCAGGCTCAAAAAGGCTACCTTGGGCAGACTTGGCACAAGCCACTCTGTCTGGCAGGTTTCAGAGAAACCCCGACGTTCACCCTTTAACCGATGTACAGGGATTTGGTCTTACAATGCAGTCCAGTGTATTGCTCCCTTGGAAGGGATGGCATCCGGAGGAGCGAACCTGAGGCAGAAATGGTCACCAAGCAGCATCAAAGCCAAGATATCACTTCAGAAACAGAATCGTAAAACAAAAGGATAGTCACATCTCATGCCCGGGTCAGAAAACAGGAGGAATCAGGAAAACAGCTTGAGCGAAACAGGTAGTAAAACTAAATGACTGGCAGTGGAAGTCAGAGACCCAGGAGATTAAATAGCAGGCAGACCCGACCATGGCTTTCAGAAAGGAGGAATCAAAACCAGACAATTACCCCATATTTCCCTGATCTCATGACACCAAACGTCCCAGTAATAAAACAGGACTGATGTTGTCAAGCATCACCCACAACAAAGAGGTGGCACTGCCAAGCTGCCGAAGCAGAAATCGGCACAGATGTTACAACTGGGCTGTTGTCATGTATAGTGTACAGTTCCTATAGCGTCTTGTGCTTGGGTGCGAGGAAAACACAGGAGACATAGGTTGAAATGAAATGACTTGTATTACTTCATACAAGCATGCTGAAAAGTTCACACAGTTTGCAGGAACAGAGTCAGGAGACACAGCAGGCCAGAATAATTTCAAGCACTACAATAAATCTCCAAAGCAGGTTCAGGATCTCTTCTCTGTACCGTAATTCCTCTGCAAACATGGATTCACCAAACAGCAGGTTTCCAGAGTCCAAAAGTGTTCAAAGGTTCCTCAGTAGGGAATAGCTGGAGTACAAGTTCAAGGTTTCCAGGAGTCAGGTCACAGACTGACTGAGGCTTGATTCAGGAGCACTGATTGTTCAGCTGAGGCTGCTTAAGAAGCAAGAGGGAAGAATCAGGGCGGGAACATGAAAACTGGAACTCCATATTAACTGAGGGCAAGAGCTGCAGAAAGACAGAAAGCAAAATGGCCGACGGAAAATTGAGTTTCAAGGAACATGTCAACAGAGACAAAGAACCTTACATTACTCCCCCCTTAGGGACAACCTCCGGATGACCTCAGACCAGGCTTGTCAGGGTACCTCTGATGAAACTGGCGGAGCAGGCGAGGAGCATTTACATTGTTGACTGGTTCCCATGAGTTGTCCTCCACTGGGTAGCCCTGCCACTTAATCAAATATTGCAACTGATTTCTGTACAACCTGGAATCTAGAATCCTTTCCACCATAAATTCTTCCTGACCATCGACCAGCACTGGGTCAGGGCAAGGAGAGGAACGTCCAGGAAACGTATTGGGTGTTGCAGCCTTTAGTAGGGATACATAAAAGACAGGGTGGATTCTCATAGTTCTGGCAGTTGAAGACGACAAGCAACAGCACTTATAATCTTACTGATCTTATAAGGTCCAATGTACTTATGTCCCAATTTAGACGATGGAATCTTTAATTTAAGATTTCTGGTTGACAGCCAGACCAAATCTCCTACCTTGAAAGCTGGTGCAGGTTTACGAAATTTATCTGCTGCTTTCTTGTACCTTTCCTGAGCCAATTCTAGATTTTCCTTTAGAAGATCCATATTCTTTTGTAAAGAAGTGATTCTTTCAGCCACTGCCGGCAAGGGCGTATCTATGGGAAATCGAGGAAGAATGTTAGGATGATAACCTAGATTGGAGTAAAAAGGAGACTGCTTAGTGGAGGCGCTCTGAGAGTTGTTATAAGAGAACTCAGCCAGTGGAAGTAGATCCACCCAATCATCTTGTAGGTGGCAGATAAAACAGCGGAGATACTGCTCCAGGGTCTGATTGGTTCGTTCTGTCTGTCCATTAGTCTGAGGATGAAAAGCAGAAGAAAGGTTTACTTTAATGTCCAATGCTGCACAGAAATTTTGCCAAAACCTTGAAGTGAATTGCACCCCTCGATCCGAAATGACCTCATCCGGTACTCCATGTAAGCGAAACACATTCTTAATCATCAAGTCTGATGTCTGTTTTGCAGTGGGTAAGCCGACACAAGGGATAAAATGAGCTGCCTTTGTTAGACGGTCAACCACCACTAGAATGGTGTTCTTCCCTTGAGAGGTTGGTAACTCCACAATGAAGTCCATAGAAATGGATCCCCACGGGCGGGACGGGGTGGGAAGAGGTTGCAACAGACCAGTTGGTGAGGAGCGAGGTGTTTTGCATCTTGCACAGACTTCACATGAAGTGACATAGTTTAAAACATCTTTCCTGTAAGTGGGCCACCAAAAGAAACGAGAAAGAAATTCTTGTGTCTTTAGAATTCCCCTATGCCCGGCTATCTTGGAATCGTGGATGAGTTGCAATACTCTCAATCTGACTGTTTCAGGTATATACAGACGTTGTCCCTGAATCCACACACCATTCTTAAAGACAAGACTTACGTCCCTTGGGGTTGAGCCAACAAAGAATCCGCATGGTATGCTTCCTTGATGTCCTTAAGTAGGTCTTGATTATGAATCACTCCCAGGAATCTAGAGTCAGGAAGAATAGTCTTAGGAGGAGTAAGTGGACGTGTCTCTGCTGAATGAATCCTAGAGAGTGCATCAGCCTTTCCATTGCGCGATCCTGGTCTATAAGAAATGACAAAATTAAATTGGTTTAGGAAAAGATTCCAGCGAGCCTGGCGAGGAGTCAGGCACTTAGCCGACCTGATAAATTCAAGGTTACGATGGTCTGTCAGGACGACTATTTGCTGTGCAGTTCCCTGAAGAAGGTGTCTCCATTCCTTGAAGGCGGCAATAATGGCCAACAATTCTCTATTGCCCACATCGTAGTTCCTCTCAGCCGAAGACAACTGCTGGGAAAAGAAGGCACAGGGATGCAAGACATTCTTCTCACCTGTTCTCTGAGAGAGTATAGCTCCAACGGCACAGTCTGAAGCATCCACCTCTATTATGAAGGCAAGCTCGGGGTTGGGATGTACTAAAATAGGTGCGGTGGTAAATTTATCCTTTAAACAGGAAAATGCTTCCTGAGCTTGCGGGGTCCAGGAGAACCTAGACTGTTTCCGGGTAAGTTGGGTGATAGGTGACACTACCTCAAAAAAATTTTTTAATGAAACGTCTATAGAAGTTGGCAAACCCGATGAAGCGCTGCACCTCCTTCACATTTCTAGGAATTTGCCAATCCTTGATGGCTTGGGTCTTGCTTCCATCCATACTAATCCCTTGCGTAGATAGTACATACCCCAGAAATTGAATTTCGGTCCTATGGAATTCACACTTTTCAAGTTTGATGTAGAGATGGTTTTGTCTTAGGCATTCTAAGACCATTCTCACATGTCCATGATGTTCCTCTGTGGAGTTAGAAAAAATTAGAATATCATCCAGATAAATCACCACAAATGTATCTAGGAGATCCCTGAAGATATCATTCACGAAGTGTTGGAAAGTGGCTGGGGCGGTACTCAGACCAAAAGGCATAACTAGATATTCAAAGTGTCCATAGCGTGACCTGAAAGCAGTCTTCCATTCATCCCCAGGTCTAATACGGACCAAGTTAAAGGCCCCACGGAGATCCAGTTTAGAGAAAATTTTGGCATGCCGCACTCTCTCCAACAACTCAGGGATTAAAGGCAATGGATAACGGTTTCTAATAGTAACCTTATTGAGTTCCCTATAGTCTATGCAGGGTCTCAGAGATCCATCTTTCTTCTTCACAAAGAAGATGGGTGCACCTGCGGGAGATGAAGAGGGGCGTATGAAGCCCTTGGCTAAATTTTCATCTATATAATCCTTCAAAGCTTTTAGCTCGGGCCCCGCTAGGGGGTAGATCTTACCAAAAGGTCTCTCGGCTCCAGGCAATAATTCAATTGGACAATCATATGGACGGTGAGGAGGAAGCTGATCAGCGTTCTTCTTGTCACATAAATCCACATAGTCCTGGTATACAGCTGGTAGTTCAGGGACTGACATGGTTCCTTTAGGAACAGAGCAAGCTGAAACTCCTTGACTCATCTGTTTCTCCGGAAAGTGTAATTCCTTGGTCTCCCAGTTAATCGTAGGATTCTGCGCCTGCAGCCATGGTAGCCCTAGAATAATGGGAAAGTGGGGAGAAGAGATAAGCATAAAATACATTTTCTCCTGATGATCTTTACCCATAAGGACCCTCAAAGGCTCTGTTTCTTGATCCACTGGTCCAGAAGTCAGTAGAGAGCCATCCACAGTCTCCATCTGTACTGGAGTAGCCTTCTTCACTGAACGTATCCCCTGTTTCAGAGCAAAGGAGATATCCATAAAATTTCCACTTGCTCCTGAGTCGATCATAGCAGAGCTAGACACCCAGACTGAGTCAACCCAGAGTTTGATGGAAAGGAAGCAATGAGAATTGTTTCTTTTACAACTCAGCTGGGACATCGCTGAGGAAACTTGAAAAATTGCAGCGTTTATACCGTCATCGTCCCCAGAACTAACAGAGTTTAAGTCCGAGAAATCAAGATCTCTTGCAGCAGATCTCTCTGGAGCCTGAGGCTCGGACATGACAGAGCTCCTCTCGCAACACTCAGAGTGAATGACTGCTGCAGTAGTCTTACGAGAACGGCTGGGGCAGTTTATAATGAAGTGCCCTGACTTACCACAGTAGAAACATAGATTTTCCTTTATACGATGTTCTTTGCGTGCATCACTAACCCGTCTTTGTAAAGAGTCCACCTGCATGGGTTCAGGTTCTGGTTCCCTTGTGATCCTACTCAAAGGTTCCTTAGCTGAGGAGGGAGGTAGTAAAAGATTAGTGCGATTATTTTCGAACCATCTCTCTTGTCTGCGTTCAGTCAGACGAGCATCAATACGAATACAATAGTTAATAAAGTCACCTAACGCAGTGGAGGGTCGGCACGAGCAAGTTCATCCTTAATCAGTGGAGACAACCCTTTCCGAAAAATAGATTTCTTAGCGGAAGTGTCCCAAGTGGTATCAAGAGCCCATCTCCTGAAATCCAGGGCATATTCGGCTACTGAACGCTTACCTTGGCGCAAAGTTAACATGGCTGCTTCAGCTGTTGCACCTCGATTGGGGTCATCAAACACCTGCCCCATGGCTGAAATAAAAGCATCAAGGTGATTCAAACAATCATCCTCAGTCTCAATCAGAGGGTTTGCCCACATCAAAGCCTTATTGGTAAGCAACATGATTATAGTAAGCACTTTGGATCGTTCAGTGGAAAATTGTGAAGCATGTGCAGAGAAAAATAAATTGCATTGATTAATAAATCCCCTGAATTTCTCACGTTCACCGCCAAAACGAAAAGGAGGTAATTTGGGGATCCCAGAACTCGGGTTATGGCAGGAGCCTGGGCTCGTTCCTCTAGAGCCTCAATCCTGGCTCGCAATTCCTGGGTAGTCTGTCCAAACACTTGCAAATTATGATTAGTGAGGTCCTGTAGGCTTGCAAAACGGGTTTTTAAAGTCTGTACATCTGAAAGGATTGTATCAGTCACTCCGCAAAGTTCCTTTATGCGGGCCTCCATCTTCCAGATCTTTTAAGGCAGAAGTGCTGGAAGGAGAAGAGGAAAGGAAAAAAAACAATAGTGTTTACCTGTGGTAACACTGCAGAGTAAAATTTTAAGGGAATGCGCTCATCTGGAATGGTTGTGAGAAGTCACAACCACTGTCATCACATAAGGTATTTAAACGGACATCTGATATCCACAGTCACAGCAGACACGGCTTTCCCAGACCCAGCAGACACTAAACATTGGCTCCTGAATCTTGTCATGTATAGTGTACAGTTCCTATAGCGTCTTGTGCTTGGGTGCGAGGAAAACACAGGAGACATAGGTTGAAATGAAATGACTTGTATTACTTCATACAAGCATGCTGAAAAGTTCACACAGTTTGCAGGAACAGCGACAGGAGACACAGCAGGCCAGAGTAACTTCAAGCACTACAATAAATCTCCAAAGCAGGTTCAGGATCTCTTCTCTGTACCGTAATTCCTCTGCAAACATGGATTCACCAAACAGCAGGTTTCCAGAGTCCAAAAGTGTTCAAAGGTTCCTCAGTAGGGAATAGCTGGAGTACAAGTTCAAGGTTTCCAGGAGTCAGGTCACAGACTGACTGAGGCTTGATTCAGGAGCACTGATTGTTCAGCTGAGGCTGCTTAAGAAGCAAGAGGGAAGAATCAGGGCGGGAACATGAAAACTGGAACTCCATATTAACTGAGGGCAAGAGCTGCAGAAAGACAGAAAGCAAAATGGCCGACGGAAAACTGAGTTTCAAGGAACATGTCAACAGAGACAAAGAACCTTACATTACTCCCCCCTTAGGGACAACCTCCGGATGACCTCAGACCAGGCTTGTCAGGGTACCTCTGATGAAACTGGCGGAGCAGGCGAGGAGCATTTACATTGTTGACTGGTTCCCATGAGTTGTCCTCCACTGGGTAGCCCTGCCATTTAATCAAATATTGCAACTGATTTCTGTACAACCTGGAATCTAGAATCCTTTCCACCATAAATTCTTCCTGACCATCGACCAGCACTGGGTCAGGGCAAGGAGAGGAACGTCCAGGAAACGTATTGGGTGTTGCAGCCTTTAGTAGGGATACATAAAAGACAGGGTGGATTCTCATAGTTCTGGGCAGTTGAAGACGACAAGCAACAGCACTTATAATCTTACTGATCTTATAAGGTCCAATGTACTTATGTCCCAATTTAGACGATGGAATCTTTAATTTAAGATTTCTGGTTGACAGCCAGACCAAATCTCCTACCTTGAAAGCTGGTGCAGGTTTACAAAATTTATCTGCTGCTTTCTTGTACCTTTCCTGAGCCAATTCTAGATTTTCCTTTAGAAGATCCATATTCTTTTGTAAAGAAGTGATTCTTTCAGCCACTGCCGGCAAGGGCGTATCTATGGGAAATCGAGGAAGAATGTTAGGATGATAACCTAGATTGGAGTAAAAAGGAGACTGCTTAGTGGAGGCGCTCTGAGAGTTGTTATAAGAGAACTCAGCCAGTGGAAGTAGATCCACCCAATCATCTTGTAGGTGGCAGATAAAACAGCGGAGATACTGCTCCAGGGTCTGATTGGTTCGTTCTGTCTGTCCATTAGTCTGAGGATGAAAAGCAGAAGAAAGGTTTACTTTAATGTCCAATGCTGCACAGAAATTTTGCCAAAACCTTGAAGTGAATTGCACCCCTCGATCCGAAATGACCTCATCCGGTACTCCATGTAAGCGAAACACATTCTTAATCATCAAGTCTGATGTCTGTTTTGCAGTGGGTAAGCCGACACAAGGGATAAAATGAGCTGCCTTTGTTAGACGGTCAACCACCACTAGAATGGTGTTCTTCCCTTGAGAGGTTGGTAACTCCACAATGAAGTCCATAGAAATGGATCCCCACGGGCGGGACGGGGTGGGAAGAGGTTGCAACAGACCAGTTGGTGAGGAGCGAGGTGTTTTGCATCTTGCACAGACTTCACATGAAGTGACATAGTTTAAAACATCTTTCCTGTAAGTGGGCCACCAAAAGAAACGAGAAAGAAATTCTTGTGTCTTTAGAATTCCCCTATGCCCGGCTATCTTGGAATCGTGGATGAGTTGCAATACTCTCAATCTGACTGTTTCAGGTATATACAGACGTTGTCCCTGAATCCACACACCATTCTTAAAGACAAGACTTACGTCCCTTGGGGGTTGAGCCAACAAAGAATCCGCATGGTATGCTTCCTTGATGTCCTTAAGTAGGTCTTGATTATGAATCACTCCCAGGAATCTAGAGTCAGGAAGAATAGTCTTAGGAGGAGTAAGTGGACGTGTCTCTGCTGAATGAATCCTAGAGAGTGCATCAGCCTTTCCATTGCGCGATCCTGGTCTATAAGAAATGACAAAATTAAATTGGTTTAGGAAAAGATTCCAGCGAGCCTGGCGAGGAGTCAGGCACTTAGCCGACCTGATAAATTCAAGGTTACGATGGTCTGTCAGGACGACTATTTGCTGTGCAGTTCCCTGAAGAAGGTGTCTCCATTCCTTGAAGGCGGCAATAATGGCCAACAATTCTCTATTGCCCACATCGTAGTTCCTCTCAGCCGAAGACAACTGCTGGGAAAAGAAGGCACAGGGATGCAAGACATTCTTCTCACCTGTTCTCTGAGAGAGTATAGCTCCAACGGCACAGTCTGAAGCATCCACCTCTATTATGAAGGCAAGCTCGGGGTTGGGATGTACTAAAATAGGTGCGGTGGTAAATTTATCCTTTAAACAGGAAAATGCTTCCTGAGCTTGCGGGGTCCAGGAGAACCTAGACTGTTTCCAGGTAAGTTGGGTGATAGGTGACACTACCTCAGAAAAATTTTTAATGAAACGTCTATAGAAGTTGGCAAACCCGATGAAGCGCTGCACCTCCTTCACATTTCTAGGAATTTGCCAATCCTTGATGGCTTGGGTCTTGCTTCCATCCATACTAATCCCTTGCGTAGATAGTACATACCCCAGAAATTGAATTTCGGTCCTATGGAATTCACACTTTTCAAGTTTGATGTAGAGATGGTTTTGTCTTAGGCATTCTAAGACCATTCTCACATGTCCATGATGTTCCTCTGTGGAGTTAGAAAAAATTAGAATATCATCCAGATAAATCACCACAAATGTATCTAGGAGATCCCTGAAGATATCATTCACGAAGTGTTGGAAAGTGGCTGGGGCGGTACTCAGACCAAAAGGCATAACTAGATATTCAAAGTGTCCATAGCGTGACCTGAAAGCAGTCTTCCATTCATCCCCAGGTCTAATACGGACCAAGTTAAAGGCCCCACGGAGATCCAGTTTAGAGAAAATTTTGGCATGCCGCACTCTCTCCAACAACTCAGGGATTAAAGGCAATGGATAACGGTTTCTAATAGTAACCTTATTGAGTTCCCTATAGTCTATGCAGGGTCTCAGAGATCCATCTTTCTTCTTCACAAAGAAGATGGGTGCACCTGCGGGAGATGAAGAGGGGCGTATGAAGCCCTTGGCTAAATTTTCATCTATATAATCCTTCAAAGCTTTTAGCTCGGGCCCCGCTAGGGGGTAGATCTTACCAAAAGGTCTCTCGGCTCCAGGCAATAATTCAATTGGACAATCATATGGACGGTGAGGAGGAAGCTGATCAGCGTTCTTCTTGTCACATAAATCCACATAGTCCTGGTATACAGCTGGTAGTTCAGGGACTGACATGGTTCCTTTAGGAACAGAGCAAGCTGAAACTCCTTGACTCATCTGTTTCTCCGGAAAGTGTAATTCCTTGGTCTCCCAGTTAATCGTAGGATTCTGCGCCTGCAGCCATGGTAGCCCTAGAATAATGGGAAAGTGGGGAGAAGAGATAAGCATAAAATACATTTTCTCCTGATGATCTTTACCCATAAGGACCCTCAAAGGCTCTGTTTCTTGATCCACTGGTCCAGAAGTCAGTAGAGAGCCATCCACAGTCTCCATCTGTACTGGAGTAGCCTTCTTCACTGAACGTATCCCCTGTTTCAGAGCAAAGGAGATATCCATAAAATTTCCACTTGCTCCTGAGTCGATCATAGCAGAGCTAGACACCCAGACTGAGTCAACCCAGAGTTTGATGGAAAGGAAGCAATGAGAATTGTTTCTTTTACAACTCAGCTGGGACATCGCTGAGGAAACTTGAAAAATTGCAGCGTTTATACCGTCATCGTCCCCAGAACTAACAGAGTTTAAGTCCGAGAAATCAAGATCTCTTGCAGCAGATCTCTCTGGAGCCTGAGGCTCGGACATGACAGAGCTCCTCTCGCAACACTCAGAGTGAATGACTGCTGCAGTAGTCTTACGAGAACGGCTGGGGCAGTTTATAATGAAGTGCCCTGACTTACCACAGTAGAAACATAGATTTTCCTTTATACGATGTTCTTTGCGTGCATCACTAACCCGTCTTTGTAAAGAGTCCACCTGCATGGGTTCAGGTTCTGGTTCCCTTGTGATCCTACTCAAAGGTTCCTTAGCTGAGGAGGGAGGTAGTAAAAGATTAGTGCGATTATTTTCGAACCATCTCTCTTGTCTGCGTTCAGTCAGACGAGCATCAATACGAATACAATAGTTAATAAAGTCACCTAACGCAGTGGGAGGGTCGGCACGAGCAAGTTCATCCTTAATCAGTGGAGACAACCCTTTCCGAAAAATAGATTTCTTAGCGGAAGTGTCCCAAGTGGTATCAAGAGCCCATCTCCTGAAATCCAGGGCATATTCGGCTACTGAACGCTTACCTTGGCGCAAAGTTAACATGGCTGCTTCAGCTGTTGCACCTCGATTGGGGTCATCAAACACCTGCCCCATGGCTGAAATAAAAGCATCAAGGTGATTCAAACAATCATCCTCAGTCTCAATCAGAGGGTTTGCCCACATCAAAGCCTTATTGGTAAGCAACATGATTATAGTAAGCACTTTGGATCGTTCAGTGGAAAATTGTGAAGCATGTGCAGAGAAAAATAAATTGCATTGATTAATAAATCCCCTGAATTTCTCACGTTCACCGCCAAAACGAAAAGGAGGTAATTTGGGGATCCCAGAACTCGGGGTTATGGCAGGAGCCTGGGCTCGTTCCTCTAGAGCCTCAATCCTGGCTCGCAATTCCTGGGTAGTCTGTCCAAACACTTGCAAATTATGATTAGTGAGGTCCTGTAGGCTTGCAAAACGGGTTTTTAAAGTCTGTACATCTGAAAGGATTGTATCAGTCACTCCGCAAAGTTCCTTTATGCGGGCCTCCATCTTCCAGATCTTTTAAGGCAGAAGTGCTGGAAGGAGAAGAGGAAAGGAAAAAAAAACAATAGTGTTTACCTGTGGTAACACTGCAGAGTAAAATTTTAAGGGAATGCGCTCATCTGGAATGGTTGTGAGAAGTCACAACCACTGTCATCACATAAGGTATTTAAACGGACATCTGATATCCACAGTCACAGCAGACACGGCTTTCCCAGACCCAGCAGACACTAAACATTGGCTCCTGAATCTTGTCATGTATAGTGTACAGTTCCTATAGCGTCTTGTGCTTGGGTGCGAGGAAAACACAGGAGACATAGGTTGAAATGAAATGACTTGTATTACTTCATACAAGCATGCTGAAAAGTTCACACAGTTTGCAGGAACAGCGACAGGAGACACAGCAGGCCAGAGTAACTTCAAGCACTACAATAAATCTCCAAAGCAGGTTCAGGATCTCTTCTCTGTACCGTAATTCCTCTGCAAACATGGATTCACCAAACAGCAGGTTTCCAGAGTCCAAAAGTGTTCAAAGGTTCCTCAGTAGGGAATAGCTGGAGTACAAGTTCAAGGTTTCCAGGAGTCAGGTCACAGACTGACTGAGGCTTGATTCAGGAGCACTGATTGTTCAGCTGAGGCTGCTTAAGAAGCAAGAGGGAAGAATCAGGGCGGGAACATGAAAACTGGAACTCCATATTAACTGAGGGCAAGAGCTGCAGAAAGACAGAAAGCAAAATGGCCGAAGGAACATGTCAACAGAGACAAAGAACCTTACAGCTGTTTGCTGGTAATATCACCTGTTTATCTGCTGTAGATCTAGCAGTTCTCTGAATGCTGAGTTGTGTATAACTCCACCCACATCGATTAGTATCTAACTGTGTACACTGTGCATAAGCAGAAATCTGCCAATCAGTGGTGAGGGCGGGGTTATACAGAGCTCATGAATATGGAGGACTACATGGCAGCAGGTTTACTAGTCCTCTAGTGATAATGTCCTGCTGATAAAACAGTGATTTTATCAAAACTGCAGCCCAGTAAGTGATACATTACTGGAATCAGGTGGCAAAAACATGGTGACAGATTCTCTTTCATGTCAGGGGCAGACATAATTGTTGGTGCAATTTGTTCAGCCGTGTTAACAGGTACGAAGAGGCAACAGCGCAAAGGATGAGTACTCAGTAGTAACTTAACCAACTGATATTTATTACTTAACACAGATATATGTGGTGCACGGGGCACAGTATCAAAAAGTAAAACAAACAATGGGAATGCAACAGGTTATTATACAATGGGGAATCTATACAGGTTATTAATGCATAGTGATGTCTTGAACCTAATAAATCCACCTGAAATGTATCACAGTTCTATCAGACCTGTCACAGTCGTCACTCAGTCATACCCTAAGCAATACGGACTGTCACACAGGCCCTAATGGTAGTGTATGATACCCTGTCATAAGGCCGCAAGTCCTGTATCGATCAGTCATTCTACACACCCAATACTGCCTATGTCTTCTGAAGCACGACCCAGTCTCCTTTATATTGTACGTCAACACCGGTTGTTACAGCTCACATGAACTTCCTTCTTCTGTGGCCTGGTAGTCTCTCTAGGCTCTGGCTTGGCTCACTCGGCTTGGATCTTCCACCCCTGTTCTCTCATCACTGGCTCTGGTCACCCGGATTTGGTCACTCAGTTCCTCATTCGGATCTGGTTTACTCGTCCTTCACTCGCATTAGGTTACTTGGTCCTTCACTTGAATCTGGTTACTTGGTCCTTCACTCACATTAGGTTACTCGGTCCTTCACTCGGATCTGGTTACTCATAAAGGTCCATCCTGCTACAGGTTCAGGCTCTGACTCTACCACTTCTAAGCCCTTCCAGGCCTTTTATAATTATTAACAGCGCTACAGCTGTCACTTGACCTGGCACCTTCTCCTGTCTCTTCCCAAAGGTAACGTGCACTTCAGTCTTGAGTTCCTGCTAATGTAATTCTTTCTGCTATTCTTTTCTCCATCATCTTTAACCAACAGATGGCTGTGTTTGCTTGCAAAAACTCTGTTAGGCATTGACTGTGTGCGTCTTCTCACTTGTCTATCACCTTCCAGCCAGAGGTTCAAGAGGTAAATGGGCCAATTTCTAACTTCAAATCAGCAAGCAAGTTCTGTCATAGATACAAAAAGGGTCCCATATACTTTTCTTGCACAGAGGCCCTCTTCCGTATGTGTCTGCCACTGCTTTAAATTATGCTGTAGGAATTAAGTTTGTTCACCAAGTACTGATTTGAAGGGTCCCCCAATCAACTGCAATTTGTTTGCAAACTTAGCAGCAAGCGTTCAGTTTTCTTGCAGCACCTCCACAGGGAAATTAAGCATTACAGTATCTATTGAAATCACTGAGCTGGTTATGTAATGTATGCATCCTCCAAAGCAAAAAAGAAAACACGCTTTGTACCTATTTTACTCTACACTTTTACTACCTGTTCTTCACCGGCAGTGTTCTCGTCTATGGTAATGACCAGGAGATTCTTTCAACTCCTCCCGCCTGAGGTTCTTCAGCCAGGTGAGAACCATTGGAGAAAAAGAGGACAAAGGAAGCCAACAATTATCACCTATTAGATATATCAATGATGATTTATATAGACCGGAATATCCCTTGAAAGTTTTTAATTTACACATGTAGCAATTTTACTAAACGAGAAATATTCAAACAACACAGTAACTATTCACATATCAAAGCACATTTTATACAGTTCTAGAGGAAAAGCCCAATGGATAATTGAGTAAGCCCATATGTTCGGCAATTAATCAAACACATACTAGATACATTAATTAACGTGGATACATGCCATGAAAACGCAGACAAATAAGAATACACAAACAGTTGTGCAGAATTTTTACTTTCTTGGTCTTTTTTTCAGAGAATATGAATGATAACACCAAAACTCTTTTTCCACTCATGGTTAGTGGTTGGGTGAAGCCATTTATTGTCAAACTACTGTGCTTTCTCTTTTTAAATCATAATGAAAACTTAAAACATCCAAATGACCCTGATCAAAAGTTTACATATCCCAAATCTTAATACCGTGTATTGCCCCCTCTAACATCATTGACAGCTTGAAGTCTTTTGTGGTAGCTGTGGAAGAGGTTCTTTTTTTCCTCAGATGGTAAAGCAGCTAATTTTTCTTGGCAAAAAGCCTCCAGTTCCTGTAAATTCCTGGGCTGTCTAGCATGAACTGCGCACTTGAGATCTCCCCAGAGTGGCTCAATGATATTGAGGTCAGGAGACTGAGATGGCCACTCCAGAACCTTCACTTTGTTCTGCTGTAGCCAATGAAAGGTCGACTTGGCCTTGTGTTTTGGATCGTTGTCATGTTGGAACGTCCAAGTATGTCCCAAGCGTAGCTTCCGGGATGATGATAGCAAATTTGCCTCCAGTATTTGCTGATAACGTGCTGCATTCATCTTTCCTTCAACTTTGACCAAGTTTCCTGTGCCTTTGTAGCTCACACATCCCCAAAACATCAGTGATCCACCTCCGTGCTTTACAGTAGAAATGGTGTTACTTTCATCATAAGCCTTGTTGACCTCTCTCCAAATGTAACGGTTATGGCTGTGGCCAAAAAGTTCAATTTTGGTCTCAGCACTCCAAATTACCTTGTTCCAGAAGTTTTGAGGCTTGTCTCTGTGCTGTTTTGCATATTGTAGGTGAGATACTTTGTGGCATTTGCGCAGTAATGGCTTTCTTCTGGTGACTTGACCATGCAGCATATTTTTCTTCAAGTGCCTCCTTATTGTACATCTTGAAACAGCCAGACAGCTAGTTTTCAGAGAGTCCAGTATTTCAGCAGTTGTTATTTGTGGGTTTTTCTTTGCATCCCAAACAATTTTCCTGCCAGTTGTGGATATTTTTGTTGGTTTACCTGACCATGATTTTGTTTTTACAGAGCCCCTGATTTTCCATTTGTTAAGTTTGAATGCTGCTGACTGGCATTATCAATTCCTTGGTTATGTTTTTGAATCCCTTTCCTGTTTTATACAGTTCAACTACCTTTTCCCGTAGATCCATTAACAATTCTTTTGCTTTCCCTATGACTCACAATCCAGAAATGTCAGTGGCTGGTTGAAAGATGCAAGATTCTGTCTGGATCCTAGAAACTCATCAGCTTTTATGCACACACACTAATTACAAGCAAACAGGTCACAGGTGAGGATGTTACCTTTAGTAGCCATTTAAACCCATTTGTGTCAACTTTTTTGCATGTTATCAGGCCAAAATCATCAGGGTATGTGAACTTTTGATCTGCGTCATTTGGATGCTTTAGGTTGTCATTATGATTTAAAAAGATAAAACACAGTAGTTTGACAATAAATGGCTTCACCCAACCACTAACCATGAGTGAAGAAAACGTTTTGGTGTTATCATTCATATTCTCTGAAAAAAAGGCCAAGAAAGCAAAAATTCTGCCTGGGTATGTAAACTTTTGAGCATAACTGTAACAATAGTTATCACACACAAAAGACAGAGTTGTAAAAAATGTGAGACAGCCCAAAAAGTTATGGCCAGGTGTATGTAGGCAATTCAAGATCGTCCCACAACAAAGACGACCCTGAAAGAGAATCCTAGAAGTCCACATTGAGGTGAAGCTACTTCATCCTCATGTTGTCACCCATCTAGTGAAGCCAGTGGTTTAGAGATAGAATTGGATTTCCAGATGACTTGGACACATGATCAGGAAACATTGGTGACGTGCTTAAGAAATGGTTTAAAAATGTTTTTTCATAGTAAGGTCCAATTTTGAAGCAGATATGTATGTTTTAAACCTCCCAAGAATTTGGGGTTTTCAACCGAGACCCCTAAAGTGTGGACAGACCTTGTAGTCCTAGGAAAATATGCATCAGAGAACCATTGTGCAATATCACTCACCTTGAGTGGTGGATCCTCTAAGCCCAGGTTCTGGTGGGCACACGGATCCTAGATGTTGATGAAGCCGGCAGGTAAGGGACTCAGGAAACAATGAGTAGAAGAACTGGAAGCCACAAGGAGACAGGATACAGAAAAATTGAGTCTTAATACCAAGACACAGGTGTGTGTGGTGGGACTTATATCAGCCTAGACAGATCACAAAGAAGCATATCCTGCCACTTGCAAAACCCGGTGTAGAGCAGAGCAAAGGACAGTGGCTATACGAGAAGGTGATGAGCCCTGCCGAATTGGGGCAGATGCGTAACTCTTTGGCTGAGTCATAGAGTGTCATCAAGCAAAAGGGAAGATGGGAGGAGACAATGAGGCACAAAACTGCCCAATTCTTAAGGTATGCCACACTAAACAACATCGCTAACGGGATCGCTAAAAAACGTCACTATTTAGCGATCCCGTTAGCGATGTTGTTGTGTGCGGCATCTACCAGCGACATGGCCCCTGCTGTGATCTCGTCCGTCGTCCTGATCGTTCCGGACCCTATTTTCATCGCTGGCGTCCCGCTGGTATCTAATCACTGAGTGTGGCACCTTTTTTAGCGATTTAGCGGTACTTTTGTACCGCTAAAGTCGTTAAGGAGATCGTTAACCGCGATAGCGTCCTTAACGATATCGCTAAATTAGGTAGCTACTAGCGATATAGAAACAATCCCGCTAGCGATCTCATTAGTATGCGACGCTAACGAGATCGCTAGCGGGATTGTGTAGTGTGGCAGTACCTTGAGACTAAATAGTATTAAAATATGGAAAATTTATCAAAGTGGTTCATGGTTTTAGATTGTTCACATCACCTGTTACTTTAGTTGGCTTAATTTGTGCCAAAAATGTGCGCCACAATTTCATGATAAGCCATGCCCGTTCAGTGATGTCCTAGTTGGACAAGTAGCAAAAAGTGTGCAAAACCTGTGATAGATATGATGTAAGTCATGAAAGATAGTTTAATGGCCCAAAACATACTATAATTCTTGTGTTTTTAGGGCCCTATTCATTAAGACTTGCATTTTGTACACCAGTCTTAACTTTTGGGTATGCAGGAATAAGAGACACCTAATTTATTAAGAGGCACAACAAACTACGCGCTTCTTATCACGGGTGTGCATCTCATTGCACATTGCCAGAAATGTGACTCCAGTTTTATGCCACAAAACTTTGAAGAATTTTAGCTAGCGGATTTCACTATTACTCATCCCACCCATGCGCTACCTACTTTGTCGGATCAGGCTGGAACTTTTCAAAGTGCTTTACCCCTTAGATATCTGACGGAAACACTTTGACTCGGGGTCATCTGGTGAAGTTTAAAACTGTGCTTTACTGAGATCTTTCAGGGGTGGAAAAGAGTCCAGGGAATGAGAAAGCGCTAGAGATCTTCACGAATTTAGATGCCTTGTTAGGTTTTCATATTTTAAATGGTGCTTACCTCCATTTGGTCATGTATTATTACAGTTATCATATATTAGCTTATATTTGTGAGCCAGCATAAAAAAGATGGCAAATTAAAATAATTGTCTCTTCTATCAGACCCTCGAGCCCTTCACCTATTGCCTTCCACAAACGGTAAGGGCTGCAGACATTATTGAAAAGATACACATCAACAATTGAAGAATATTCTAAAAAAAAAACAGGAAGATGAAGAAAGGAAAGCTGTCATCTACTCCATTAGTGCAATAATTTGTAAGATCTTGAAGCTATCCATCTGACCTGTCTGTCCCTAGATCATTAAGTTACCAAGACATTGCCTGAGGCTTCCCTTTCTCTTAAAGTAGGAATGAAGTGATGCTTACCTTAATCCACTGGGACCGGTGAATAGAGCTGAGCTGGCTTTTCAAGGCAACTGTTTATATTTTTGTAACTTGGAGGCATTATTTTTCTTTATTGCCTTTTTTTCAGTAATAAAATTGCATTTTCTAATATTTTATCAAGCCCCCAGGTTTGTTCTTTAATATTAAAGTCCTATCTGCTCTAAGCTAAATTTTAGCGAGTCAACTCTTGACTTCCCAGTGCACCAAATCTCGGCCAAGTATTGAGACAGTACAACTAAAACTATGGACAACAAACTTTGATGAGTTGCCAACAGCAGAAAAGTTAGGACGCAGTCCATCATACCTCATAAAAAGATATTAAAGGCATTTTTTTTATGTGTACAAAGGTTAAGAACCAGGCACAAGAAAGTCCAGGGTACATTTTAATGTAATTATGTAAGCATATGAGCTGAGAATGAGACCAGACGACCAAGACTGCTGTTCAAGAGATATCAAGTTAGGTACATAAGGTACTTCTTAATCTTTAATGAATCAACCCTGATGAGTGAGGAGGAAAAACAACTGAGGTTTGGTTCACTACACTCCACACTTAGTACATTTGTAGCCCCTGGAGCAATATAATGTTTTCATTTTTGGCAAGAGGTATACATTTAGATACCATTAATGATAGTCCATGGTCAGGATCTGTTAACATCTAAATTCAGTTTTAGGTATTTCTGTTTTGTCATAAGAATGGAAAGGCAAAAGAAAATAATGGAAGCGTTGGACCCAAGTCCTATTGGACCCGATTAATCACAGTATGCAATTGCTATAAAAAGTTGCAAAATTTTGTGCAACCTGGAGTTGCTCAAAAGTTTTGTAACTTTTGGCGTTCACTCAAATTTCGCCCAGCTCTTCTAGAAATGAGTGAAACTGGGGCGTAAAGCCACAGATCCTCTGGCTTTCTATTTTTTCTGGACACCCTATCAAAAATACTCCGACAGACAATATTTTTTTCAGGACACATTGTAAAAGCATAACAAATCATTATGATTTTAAGTGATACCTGTCTACAGCCCATAATTCTGATATGAAGACATCAGCGGCATTCACTGTAAACTGCAAAATGATGATAATTACAATCATAATTAATCTGTATAAATTCTTCAGTTCAAAAAATTTATTTTTTTTTCAAACAGGTCAAAAAATTGCCTTGTTTTTAGAGACTATCCTGGAATTTTTGGATGGTTGGCAACTCTGGGAGGCGCATGCCATTCATGAACATTGTATGTCTTGATGAATCAGGATTTTTTACTTTAAAAGGGTCAGTCCTGTTCCAACATGTGTCCTGCATTTTACTGGAAATAATATTTTTGGGTAGATCTGCAACAAATGCCCAAATTAAGAACAAAGCCTAAAATTTGTAATCTGTAATATACCGTAATAAGAGAAGGGCGGCACTCACCGTGGGTATCTTCAAATACTTTATTCAATACGTAGAATGCAGATCATGGGAGGCATTGCCGGTACAGAACTCGGGTGATGGCCGTTTTGCGCTGGTGTGCACTTTATAAAGTACCATTGAATGTCATTCAGGCCAGATGATGCGAAGAAGACAACGTGTCAAGATGGAGTTGAATTGTAAAATAATGTTTTATTACTATTAATGTTTTATATAAATCTGCATTTTATCCTTATGGCCGGTTTGTGTCTCCTTTGTGTTTCCTGGAGATTTTACCTTGAGGCTGTCCCCGGGGATTGGGGAGGTCTGTCCATAGGGGAGCCCTTGAGAAGGCATAGGATATATGTTAGCAGCAGTTCGGGTAAGATATAGTTAACAGCTTGGAATAGCCCACATGTTGGGAGGGGATAGATCAGATTAAAAGGGAAGAACTTCTTAGTTAGAGGGAGAAGTAAGGAAGTCTTAGACAGTGTCAGTGAGGGGTGACAGGTTCAAGGGCAGCAGATTCATAGGCAGCGATATGTTCTGTCAGTCTCAAATCTCCAAAACAGCATGACGACATATCTGATGTTTCAAAAGGATCTCGGGTCAGTCAAGAGCCTAGGGCCGGGAAGAGGCATCAGATTCCATGGCTCTTTCTCCTTTAAGTGGAAGAGGATAGTAGGGTCACAGCTAGAGGGAAAGATGGTGGCCTCAGGGTAGCTGTAATGCCGGAAAGTAAGCTCCTGGAACCCACAGAGACTGTTGAGGTGGGGGCAGCTCGGGTAGAACGGAGGAAAGAATTGATAGTATACTGGGCAAAGGGAACACCAACCATAGGAGACTCTGCCTCATTCTGTATGGCGCAGCCAAATGTATCTGAATTACACAGTAAAGTTGAACCTTTTGAACCGAACCAAATGACCCCTGTTATGTGTGCAGCTGTATCTGGTCCCAAGGATGGGGAGGTAATAAGGACTCCCGAACAACGAGTACAGAACGAATCCCACAGCACAACACACACATGACAGGCTCCTGTTATGATTTGGTAGCTGAGGAGTGAGGTAAAAAAAAGGCAATACACCAGAGCAGTTGGAAACTATGAGATTGCAGTACCCTGACTAACCACCACAACTAGAGGCAGCCGTGGAGCGTTCCTACGTTGTCCTAGACGCCTCGTCACAGCCTGAGAAACTAACTACACCTAAAGATATACAAAAAAAAAAACAAAAAAAACCCTGTTTGGGAGAGAAGAATAGACAAATCGCGGCGCCCTAAGTGCGTAAAAACAATATTATAGTCTTTAGAGTGTGCACAATTTTATGCACTCACCTGATAGAAGACTAATATGGCTTTAGATTGTGTATCCTCAAAAATCCTTCTGGGATACTTTTCAATAGACAGGGCTTGCAGCTTGCCTCGGGTGGATCCAAGTGAAAGAGCCAGATTCAGGCTCACACAGGATGAGTAAATCAAGAAAGACACATCCAGCCCATGAATGGCAGCGCTTCCCAGGACTCACATCCAAAGATGATATTTCATATTTTTTTATTTAATAAGTTAAAATGGAGGAGATACAACGCGTTTCGGATACAGTATATATCCTTCATCAGGTATCATAAAAACACAGTACAAATCCTCTTTGTACTGTGTTTTTATGATACCTGATGAAGGATATATACTGTATCCGAAACGCGTTGTATCTCCTCCATTTTAACTTATTAAATAAAAAAATATGAAATATCATCTTTGGATGTGAGTCCTGGGAAGCGCTGCCATTCATGGGCTGGATGTGTCTTTCTTGATTTACACCTAAAGATAGATATAGGAAAGCTATCTGCCCCGGAGCAGAACCCCAAAACAATAGAAAGCCCCCAAACATGTAATGGCGGTTAGACAAGATGAAATACTGACACAGAAAGAAAATAGTATGAGCAAACGCTGGGGCCCAAACTAACTAAATAGAAAAGGATAGGAAGGGTACTTACTGCAATCCCAGAAAACCCTGAAAAGCACCAACACCACTAATTTCAAAAACACCTGAGATCACACGACCTCTACCCCCAAATTAGTTCTCTGGTGTAACAAAATCAAAACAGCAGCCACTGAAAAAACTGGAAAAAAGCAAAAGTACATACATAAGTGGCTGAACTAAACTGAGAGGGCAAAAGCCCCCGGAGGGGACCCTGAAGGCCCCCACAGAAGTGCAGGACAAAATGCAAAAATATAGCACAAAAACAAAAAGAAGAAAATGTCTTATCTGTTAGCAGGAGATGCAGACACGACACAGCAGGCTACAAGGGAAACAGGAATGAAGGATTCAGACCAAACAATTGATCACCGGCAACCCTGATGGGAAGGTGACTCCCTATATAAGACCAGTCAGTAACACCTGATTCCCAGTCCTCACAATCTTCACTGGACAGACCAGCACCGCTTGTAACCACCAGAGGAAGCCTCTGCTCAGAACTCATCTCAAACCCATTCACAACAGTACCCCCCCTTGAGGAGGGGTCACCGAACCCTCATTTGAGCAACCAGGTTGATCAGGATGAGTTCTATGATACGCACGGATAAGTCTCCTAGCATGGATGTCCGAAGCAAACACCCAAGAATTGTCTTCCTGACCATAACCTCTCCATTTAACCAAATACTGGAGTTTCCGTCTAGAAAAAACGAGAATCTAATATTTTCTCAACCACATACTCCAGATTGCCCTCAACCAAAACAGGGTCAGGAGGCACAGCAGCAGGAACCACTGGCTCAACAAACCTCTTCAACAAGGACTTGTGGAACACGTTATGGATCTTAAATGTCCTGGAAGAAGCAAACAAAAAAAACAGGATTAAAAATCTCCATGATTTAAAAGGGGCCAAAAACTAGGTTAAAATTTTAGGAGATGCCATCTCATAGGATAATTTTTTGAGGAAACCAGCCAATCCCCCACTTTAAACCAGGCCCTCAGCCATGCCGTTACAAACCGCGGGGCCCTTTCCTGGAGAGGACAACCCTCCATACCTGGTCCCAAATCTTTTCATACCCCACAACAAGTCAACCCCCGGACAACGAAGCCTCCATCGCCCCGAAAAAAAACGAGGTGAAACCCAAATTCAGAAAAACGGAGACTCAAAGTGGCAGAGCTACCCATTATTAAACAAACTCAAAAAAGGAAAAAAGAGACCCATCACCCCGTCACAAACAAAATCTTAGATAAGTTTTCCAATGTCTGGTTTTTTTCCTTATTTTTACCATTGTTGGGAGAAATGCCGAGGGGAAAAAATTTTAACACCCTTTTTAAAAAAAAAGTCCTCCAAAATCGGGAAAACAAACTGGACTCCTCGCAGACAAAATGTTTCGGGAATGCCGTTAAACAACCCTGCTGGGGGAAAAACGGCACCAATTCAGAGGGGAAGGCAATTTGGGGAATCACAAATGAAACTTTTTTTGGAAAACCCCTTCCAAATTCCCAGATGGTGGTCATTTCGAGAAAAAAAGGTCGGAAAGAAACCAAAGAGATAGGGGCCCTGCTCTTGGGCCAGGCAATGGCAACAAAAAACCACTGACGAAAAAGGTTGGAGCGAGACAAGTCCCGCAGGACTCAAAATTCCCTCATCCGGACAAGGGGGGCCACCAAAAAACCGACTAAAAAAACCTTGGTCCCCAAAAATTCCGGGGGTGCCCACCCCTGCGGAAAATGAATTCAGACATCACACTCTTTTCCACTGATGGGGGGCAAACAATTTTCCAACCAGCAGCGCTGGGCCTATCCTCCGAAAAACCCCCCAAGCAATTTAAAAATTGGCGGATGGCGGAAAGAACAACCCTCTTCAAAAAAAAGGGGTCAGATAACCAAAGTCCGCAAGAAGCTCCTCGAAAAGGGCATCCGCCAAAAAAACTTAGTCCCCGGAAAAGGAACCACAAAATTAAAACGGTGAAAAAAAAAGGGCCCCCCGGGGTGCCCAGGATTACCCTTTTGGCAGTTTTCCGATAGACCAGATTTTTTAGGGGGCCTTTTAAGGCCACCACCTATTTTTTGGTCCCCCCACCCAAAAACTCCCTTTTTAAAGCCCCTTAGCCAATAACTCCCGATTCCCCTCATAATTACGTTCAGTAGGAAAAAATTTTTTAGAGAAAAAGGCAAAAGGGGTTTTTTTAGAGGTTTGGGAAATCTTTTTGGGAAAAAAAGGCACTGCCCCAATTTCAAGGCTCAACCCCTCCTAAATGGCAGGAAACTCAGGCTGCCTAGAAAGGGGCAAAGTAATCTCTGCTTAAGTTCCTGAAATTGGGGGGACTCCCTCGGAGCCAATTCACCACATCAAAACCCTTTCTGGCAAATCATTAAAGGGTTTAACAAAACCCCAGAAATTACCAAAAATTTTTACAAAAAATTTTTGGAAAAAAACCCAAAAATCCAAAAGAGCCTTAATGATGGGTTTTGGACCCAATCAAAAGGGGGTAACCCCTTTCCCGGTCCATTTCAATCAATGGGGACAAAAGAACCCAGAAATGAACCCTCTGTACCCAAAAAAAAACACTTAGATCCCTTCACATACAGGCATTCTCTCAAAATCTGGAAACAGTTCGAACATTTTCACATGAAGTCCCAGTCATTTTAAAAAATTTTAAAATATCACCAAAAAAAAAAACAAAATTTGTCCACAAAACCCTAAAAGTCATTATGAAGGGGTAAGACGGAAGGGCATTAGTGACCCAAGGGGTCCCAGGTACTCAAAATGCCCTTTAGGGGTATTGAATGCCATCTTCCATTCTCCCCGTGCTTAAAACGAATAAGGTTATACCCCCCCCTGAGGGGACTGGTAAACCAAAATACGTTTTTCACCCTGGAAAAAAAAGGGCAGAAATCAAGGGTAACGGGATTGATATTTTTCCCGTAATATTTTTTTTTAAAGACGATAATCAATACACGGCCTCAATGAACCACCTTTTTGGGGCCCCAAAGAAAAAAACCCGGGACCTAAGGGTGAAGAGGGGGTCTGATAAAACCCTTCCCCAAAGATTCCCCCTTATATAAACCGCATACGTCATTTCAGGTACAGACAAGTAAAAAGGCACCCCCCCGGGAATTTTTTACCCCACTAATTCAATAGCGATCAACTCCTATGGGGAGCAAGGATGCAGATTTACTTTCGCTAAACACATAGAAAAAAAAAACAAAAAATTTTAAAAACACCTGAGCCTGGGGGGGAGAAAAAACAGGGTGTTGTAATCACATTTTGGAGCCCCCCAAAGGTTTCAGACACAATTTCCAATCCAAAACGGGAAAAGACTGTAACCAAGGGGGAAACCCCCACGATAATTCATGCAGATTTACAGAACCAAAAAATTTCAGCACTTGGGATCAGGGGTTAACCCCCATTATCACCTGATAAAAACGGGTTTATTCTAGCCAAAGGGTAAAAATCAATCACCTAGGGGGGAATAGACTTTGAGGGGTAAAAGGGAAACCCACAACTTTTTGCAAAATCATAATCCATCAGTTAATGCGCCCCAAATAACGAAACCTAGCAGAAAATGAGGACAGAGACATATCAATACTTTTTAAAAAAAACTTAGTCTAACATCCCAAAAAAAAACAACTGAGCGTGCAAAACGTCTTCCCCGCTTTGGCAATGAAAAACATGGAGGCTCAACAGTAAAACATAACCCATTCGCTTTCGAAACTATGACACTGTCCCCAGACACCACTCTTTTAAACTGCATGGGGGTTAAACTGGTTCACAAGGAACACCTTTCCCCCATATTCTCCGCCCGCAAAAACTGTCAATTTTTAAACGCTAATGACATAAATCATTGAGGGGCCCAAGGGGGGAGGGAATCCCACCATAACATCCCCTTTCTTATCGACAGACCCTTCCGGGAAAAGGGGGGGCCCAAAACTCTATTCCATTTGGTCAGGACTGCCCACCCCCGAATCTCTGCAGTACAACTCAGCTTTTCAAGCCCCTGATTTAATGCCAACAATTTTTTTGCTTGACATGACGTTAGGTCATTGACAAAAACCCCAAGGGGCCGAAAAAAAGCATCAACAACCTAAACAGGTTCCCAGGTTCGGGAAAAAAGCCCCCAACCGAGGGGCGCCGCGAGGGGAAGATGATAATTTAACCTGCTGCCTCGTTCCCTGAGGCTTAGTTTTAAGCAAAAAAAAAAATTTTTTTATTTTTGAAATTCTGAAACTTAGCTCGATTACCTAAAAAAAATCTGGGGGTTGGAATCTAGTTCCACACAGGGGAAACCTAAAGATAGGTACAATATTGAACCCCCGGGAAGTGATCCACCGGCCAGACAACTGTGCAAACTCCCCTTTAGAGAAAAGATCCTCCCCCACCCAGAGAAAAGGGGAAAAAAAAAAAAA
>JARQOD010000004.1:23032512-23197948 GCA_033576555.1 Oophaga sylvatica
TCTAAGCTAAATTTTAGCGAGTCAACTCTTGACTTCCCAGTGCACCAAATCTCGGCCAAGTATTGAGACAGTACAACTAAAACTATGGACAACAAACTTTGATGAGTTGCCAACAGCAGAAAAGTTAGGACGCAGTCCATCATACCTCATAAAAAGATATTAAAGGCATTTTTTTTATGTGTACAAAGGTTAAGAACCAGGCACAAGAAAGTCCAGGGTACATTTTAATGTAATTATGTAAGCATATGAGCTGAGAATGAGACCAGACGACCAAGACTGCTGTTCAAGAGATATCAAGTTAGGTACATAAGGTACTTCTTAATCTTTAATGAATCAACCCTGATGAGTGAGGAGGAAAAACAACTGAGGTTTGGTTCACTACACTCCACACTTAGTACATTTGTAGCCCCTGGAGCAATATAATGTTTTCATTTTTGGCAAGAGGTATACATTTAGATACCATTAATGATAGTCCATGGTCAGGATCTGTTAACATCTAAATTCAGTTTTAGGTATTTCTGTTTTGTCATAAGAATGGAAAGGCAAAAGAAAATAATGGAAGCGTTGGACCCAAGTCCTATTGGACCCGATTAATCACAGTATGCAATTGCTATAAAAAGTTGCAAAATTTTTGTGCAACCTGGAGTTGCTCAAAAGTTTTGTAACTTTTGGCGTTCACTCAAATTTCGCCCAGCTCTTCTAGAAATGAGTGAAACTGGGGCGTAAAGCCACAGATCCTCTGGCTTTCTATTTTTTCTGGACACCCTATCAAAAATACTCCGACAGACAATATTTTTTTCAGGACACATTGTAAAAGCATAACAAATCATTATGATTTTAAGTGATACCTGTCTACAGCCCATAATTCTGATATGAAGACATCAGCGGCATTCACTGTAAACTGCAAAATGATGATAATTACAATCATAATTAATCTGTATAAATTCTTCAGTTCAAAAAAATTTATTTTTTTTTCAAACAGGTCAAAAAATTGCCTTGTTTTTAGAGACTATCCTGGAATTTTTGGATGGTTGGCAACTCTGGGAGGCGCATGCCATTCATGAACATTGTATGTCTTGATGAATCAGGATTTTTTACTTTAAAAGGGTCAGTCCTGTTCCAACATGTGTCCTGCATTTTACTGGAAATAATATTTTTGGGTAGATCTGCAACAAATGCCCAAATTAAGAACAAAGCCTAAAATTTGTAATCTGTAATATACCGTAATAAGAGAAGGGCGGCACTCACCGTGGGTATCTTCAAATACTTTATTCAATACGTAGAATGCAGATCATGGGAGGCATTGCCGGTACAGAACTCGGGTGATGGCCGTTTTGCGCTGGTGTGCACTTTATAAAGTACCATTGAATGTCATTCAGGCCAGATGATGCGAAGAAGACAACGTGTCAAGATGGAGTTGAATTGTAAAATAATGTTTTATTACTATTAATGTTTTATATAAATCTGCATTTTATCCTTATGGCCGGTTTGTGTCTCCTTTGTGTTTCCTGGAGATTTTACCTTGAGGCTGTCCCCGGGGATTGGGGAGGTCTGTCCATAGGGGAGCCCTTGAGAAGGCATAGGATATATGTTAGCAGCAGTTCGGGTAAGATATAGTTAACAGCTTGGAATAGCCCACATGTTGGGAGGGGATAGATCAGATTAAAAGGGGAAGAACTTCTTAGTTAGAGGGAGAAGTAAGGAAGTCTTAGACAGTGTCAGTGAGGGGTGACAGGTTCAAGGGCAGCAGATTCATAGGCAGCGATATGTTCTGTCAGTCTCAAATCTCCAAAACAGCATGACGACATATCTGATGTTTCAAAAGGATCTCGGGTCAGTCAAGAGCCTAGGGCCGGGAAGAGGCATCAGATTCCATGGCTCTTTCTCCTTTAAGTGGAAGAGGATAGTAGGGTCACAGCTAGAGGGAAAGATGGTGGGCCTCAGGGTAGCTGTAATGCCGGAAAGTAAGCTCCTGGAACCCACAGAGACTGTTGAGGTGGGGGCAGCTCGGGTAGAACGGAGGAAAGAATTGATAGTATACTGGGCAAAGGGAACACCAACCATAGGAGACTCTGCCTCATTCTGTATGGCGCAGCCAAATGTATCTGAATTACACAGTAAAGTTGAACCTTTTGAACCGAACCAAATGACCCCTGTTATGTGTGCAGCTGTATCTGGTCCCAAGGATGGGGAGGTAATAAGGACTCCCGAACAACGAGTACAGAACGAATCCCACAGCACAACACACACATGACAGGCTCCTGTTATGATTTGGTAGCTGAGGAGTGAGGTAAAAAAAAGGCAATACACCAGAGCAGTTGGAAACTATGAGATTGCAGTACCCTGACTAACCACCACAACTAGAGGCAGCCGTGGAGCGTTCCTACGTTGGTCCTAGACGCCTCGTCACAGCCTGAGAAACTAACTACACCTAAAGATATACAAAAAAAAAACAAAAAAACCCTGTTTGGGAGAGAAGAATAGACAAATCGCGGCGCCCTAAGTGCGTAAAAACAATATTATAGTCTTTAGAGTGTGCACAATTTTATGCACTCACCTGATAGAAGACTAATATGGCTTTAGATTGTGTATCCTCAAAAATCCTTCTGGGATACTTTTCAATAGACAGGGCTTGCAGCTTGCCTCGGGTGGATCCAAGTGAAAGAGCCAGATTCAGGCTCACACAGGATGAGTAAATCAAGAAAGACACATCCAGCCCATGAATGGCAGCGCTTCCCAGGACTCACATCCAAAGATGATATTTCATATTTTTTTATTTAATAAGTTAAAATGGAGGAGATACAACGCGTTTCGGATACAGTATATATCCTTCATCAGGTATCATAAAAACACAGTACAAATCCTCTTTGTACTGTGTTTTTATGATACCTGATGAAGGATATATACTGTATCCGAAACGCGTTGTATCTCCTCCATTTTAACTTATTAAATAAAAAAATATGAAATATCATCTTTGGATGTGAGTCCTGGGAAGCGCTGCCATTCATGGGCTGGATGTGTCTTTCTTGATTTACACCTAAAGATAGATATAGGAAAGCTATCTGCCCCGGAGCAGAACCCCAAAAACAATAGAAAGCCCCCAAACATGTAATGGCGGTTAGACAAGATGAAATACTGACACAGAAAGAAAATAGTATGAGCAAACGCTGGGGCCCAAACTAACTAAATAGAAAAGGATAGGAAGGGTACTTACTGCAATCCCAGAAAACCTGAAAAGCACCAACACCACTAATTTCAAAAACACCTGAGATCACACGACCTCTACCCCCAAATTAGTTCTCTGGTGTAACAAAATCAAAACAGCAGCCACTGAAAAAACTGGAAAAAGCAAAAGTACATACATAAGTGGCTGAACTAAACTGAGAGGGCAAAAGCCCCCGGAGGGGACCCTGAAGGCCCCCACAGAAGTGCAGGACAAAAATGCAAAAATATAGCACAAAAACAAAAAGAAGAAAATGTCTTATCTGTTAGCAGGAGATGCAGACACGACACAGCAGGCTACAAGGGAAACAGGAATGAAGGATTCAGACCAGAACAATTGATCACCGGCAACCCTGATGGGAAGGTGACTCCCTTATATAAGACCAGTCAGTAACACCTGATTCCCAGTCCTCACAATCTTCACTGGACAGACCAGCACCGCTTGTAACCACCAGAGGAAGCCTCTGCTCAGAACTCATCTCAAACCCATTCACAACAGTACCCCCCCTTGAGGAGGGGTCACCGAACCCTCATTTGAGCAACCAGGTTGATCAGGATGAGTTCTATGATACGCACGGATAAGTCTCCTAGCATGGATGTCCGAAGCAAACACCCAAGAATTGTCTTCCTGACCATAACCTCTCCATTTAACCAAATACTGGAGTTTCCGTCTAGAAAAACGAGAATCTAATATTTTCTCAACCACATACTCCAGATTGCCCTCAACCAAAACAGGGTCAGGAGGCACAGCAGCAGGAACCACTGGCTCAACAAACCTCTTCAACAAGGACTTGTGGAACACGTTATGGATCTTAAATGTCCCTGGAAGAAGCAAACGAAAAGAAACAGGATTAATAATCTCCATGATCTTATAAGGTCCAATAAACCTAGGCTTAAATTTAGGAGATGCCACTCTCATAGGAATATTCTTTGAGGACAACCAGACCAAGTCCCCCACTTTAAACCGAGGACCCTCAGTCCTATGCCGGTTAGCAAACCGCTGGGCCTTCTCCTGAGAGAGGGACAACCTCTCCACTACCTGGTCCCAAATCTGTTGCATACGCTCCACAACAGAGTCAACACCTGGACAGACAGAAGCCTCCATCTGTCCTGAAGAAAATCGAGGGTGAAACCCAGAATTACAGAAAAACGGAGACATCAAAGTGGCAGAGCTAGCCCTATTATTAAGAGCAAACTCAGCCAAAGGCAAAAAAGAGACCCAGTCATCCTGATCAGCAGACACAAAGCATCTTAGATAAGTCTCCAATGTCTGGTTTGTTCTCTCAGTTTGACCATTGGTCTGAGGATGAAATGCCGAGGAGAGAGACAATTGAACACCCAGTTTAGAACAAAAAGTCCTCCAAAATCTGGAAACAAACTGGACTCCTCTGTCAGACACAATGTTCTCAGGAATGCCGTGTAAACGAACCACGTGCTGAAGGAACAACGGCACCAATTCAGAGGAGGAAGGCAACTTAGGTAATGGCACAAGATGTATCATTTTGGAAAACCTATCACAAATTACCCAGATGGTGGTCATTCTCTGAGAAACAGGAAGGTCGGAAATGAAATCCATAGAGATATGGGTCCATGGTCTCTTGGGCACAGGCAATGGCATCAACAAACCACTAGAGCGAGAGCAAGGCTTGGAGCGAGAGCAAGTCCCGCAGGACTGCACAAATTCCCTGACATCACGAGACAAGGTAGGCCACCAAAAGGACCGACTAACCAAGTCTCTGGTACCAAAAATTCCGGGATGCCCAGCCAATGCGGAACAATGAATCTCAGACATCACACTCTTTTTCCACTGATCCGGGACAAACAATTTTCCAACCAGGCAGCGCTCGGGCCTATCCTCCTGACACCCCTCCAGAGCAAGTCTCAAATTGGGCGAGATGGCGGAAAGAACTACACCCTCTTTCAAAATAACAGAAGGATCAGATAACTCAGGAGAGTCCGCAAGGAAGCTCCTCGAGAGGGCATCCGCCTTAACATTCTTAGTGCCAGGAAGAAAGGAAACCACAAAATTAAAACGTGTGAAAAACAAGGCCCACCTGGCCTGTCTAGGATTGAGTCGCTTGGCAGATTCCAGATAGACCAGATTCTTATGGTCCATAAGGACCACCACCTGATGTTTGGCTCCCTCCAGCCAATGTCTCCACTCTTCAAAAGCCCACTTCATGGCCAATAACTCCCGATTACCCACGTCATAATTACGTTCAGTAGGAGAAAATTTTCGAGAGAAAAAGGCACAAGGGTTACTTTTAGAGGTCTCTGGATCTTTTTGGGACAAAACGGCACCTGCCCCAATTTCAGAGGCATCAACCTCCTCCTGAAATGGCAGAGAAACATCAGGCTGCCGTAGAACAGGAGCAGAAGTGAATCTCTGCTTAAGTTCCTGAAATGCAGAGACTGCCTCAGGAGGCCAATTCACCACATCAGAACCCTTTCTGGTCAAATCAGTTAATGGTTTAACAATAACCGAGAAATTACCAATAAATTTACGATAAAAATTGGCAAAACCCAAAAATCTCTGAAGAGCCTTTAATGAAGTAGGTTGGACCCAATCACAGATGGCCTGAACCTTGACCGGGTCCATTTCAATAACAGATGGGGACAAAATGAATCCCAGAAATGAGATCCTCTGTACGCCAAAAAGACACTTAGATCCCTTCACATACAGAGCATTCTCTCTCAAAATCTGGAATACAGTTCGAACATGTTTCACATGAGAGTCCCAGTCATTAGAAAAAATCAAGATATCATCCAAATAAACAATCAGAAATTTGTCCACAAAATCCCTGAAAATGTCATTCATGAAGGACTGGAAGACGGAAGGAGCATTAGTGAGCCCAAAGGGCATCACCAGGTACTCAAAATGCCCTTCAGGGGTATTGAATGCCATCTTCCATTCATCCCCGTGCTTAATGCGAATAAGGTTATACGCCCCCCTGAGGTCAAGCTTGGTAAACCAAGTAGCGTTTTTCACCCTGGAAAACAGGTCAGAAATCAAGGGTAACGGGTATTGATATTTCACAGTAATATTGTTCAAGAGACGATAATCAATACACGGCCTCAATGAACCATCCTTTTTGGCCACAAAGAAAAAACCGGCACCTAAGGGTGAAGAGGATGGTCTGATATGACCCTTCTCCAATGATTCCTTGATATAAGACCGCATAGCGTCATGTTCAGGTACAGACAAGTTAAAAAGGCGACCCTTAGGGAATTTACTACCCGGCACTAATTCAATAGCGCAGTCATAGCTCCTATGGGGAGGCAAGGATGCAGATTTACTTTCGCTAAACACATCAGAAAAATCAATCAAAAAGTCAAGAACATCCTGAGCCTGGGGGGAGGCAGAAAAAACAGGAGTGTTGGTATTAACACATTGGCAGCCCCAACTGGTTACAGACACAGATTTCCAATCCAAAACAGGATTATGAGACTGTAACCAAGGGAAACCCAGCACGATAATGTCATGCAGATTATACAGAACCAAAAATTTGCAGCACTCCTGGTGATCAGGTTCAACCCTCATTATCACCTGAGTAGAAAACTGGGGTTTATTCTCAGCCAAAGGGGTAGAATCAATCACCAGTAGGGGAATAGACTTCTGTAGGGGTATCAAGGGAAACCCACAACGTTTAGCAAAATCATAATCCATCAGGTTAATAGCTGCTCCAGAATCAACGAAAGCCTGAGCAGAAAATGAGGACAGAGAGCATATCAGAGTGACAGTTAATAAAAACTTAGTCTGAACACTACCCAAGACAACTGAGCGTGCAAAACGTCTTCCCCGCTTAGGGCAGACTGAAATAGCATGAGAGGCATCACCACAGTAGAAACATAACCCATTGCGCTTTCGAAACTCATGACACTGTGCCCCAGACACCACTCTATCACACTGCATGGGTTCAGAAGCTGGTTCACAAGGCAACACCTTTCCACGCATACTTCTCCGCTCACGCAAACGTCTGTCAATTTGAATCGCTAATGACATAGAATCATTGAGACCAGAGGGGACAGGGAATCCCACCATAACATCCTTTACATTATCTGACAGACCCTTCCGGAAAAGGGCTGCCAAAGCGTCGTCATTCCATTTGGTCAGGACTGCCCACCTACGGAATCTCTGACAGTACAACTCAGCGTCATCAAGCCCCTGATTTAATGCCAACAAGGCTTTTTCAGCTTGATCAGTGACGTTAGGCTCATCGTACAATAACCCCAAGGCCTGAAAAAATGCATCAACATCACTCAAAACAGGATCCCCAGGTATCAGGGAAAAAGCCCAATCCTGAGGATCGCCGCGCAGGAGAGAGATGATAATTTGAACCTGCTGCGCTGCGTTCCCTGAGGACTTAGATTTTAAGGCAAAAAACAATTTACAATTATTTTTGAAATTCTGAAACTTAGCTCGATTACCTAAAAACAAATCTGGCATTGGAATCCTAGATTCCACAACAGGCAACCTAGCAAGATAGGTAGCAATACTCTGAACCTCAGTGGCAAGCTGATCCACACGGCCAGACAACTGTGCAAACTCCATTGAGAGAAAAGATCCTCCCCAGCACCCAGAGATACAGAGGGAAAAAAAAAAAATGCAACAAACAGAAAAATATCTCTGACAACTCTGACAACCTTTTTTTTTTTTTTTTTTTTTTTTTCTTTCACAATATTTTTCCCGTCTGTGAGTGCCACACAAATTTCAGTTATGGCCGGTGATACTGTTATGATTTGGTAGCTGAGGAGTGCAGGTAAAAAAAAGGCAATACACCAGAGCAGTTGGAAACTATGAGATTGCAGTACCCTGACTAACCACCACAACTAGAGGCAGCCGTGGAGCGTTCCTACGTTGGTCCTAGACGCCTCGTCACAGCCTGAGAAACTAACTACACCTAAAGATAGATATAGGAAAGCTATCTGCCCCGGAGCAGAGCAGAACCCTAAAGACAATAGAAAGCCCCCAAACATGTAATGGCGGTTAGACAAGATGAAATACTGACACAGAAAGAAAATAGTATGAGCAAACGCTGGGGCCCAAACTAACTAAATAGAAAAGGATAGGAAGGGTACTTACTGCAATCCCAGAAAACCTGAAAAGCACCAACACCACTAATTTCAAAAACACCTGAGATCACACGACCTCTACCACCTAAATTAGTTCTCTGGTGTAACAAAATCAAAACAGCAGCCACTGAAAAAACTGGAAAAAGCAAAAGTACATACATAAGTGGCTGAACTAAACTGAGAGGGCAAAAGCCCCCGGAGGGGACCCTGAAGGCCCCCACAGAAGTGCAGGACAAAAATGCAAAAATATAGCACAAAAACAAAAAGAAGAAAATGTCTTATCTGTTAGCAGGAGATGCAGACACGACACAGCAGGCTACAAGGGAAACAGGAATGAAGGATTCAGACCAGAACAATTGATCACCGGCAACCCTGATGGGAAGGTGACTCCCTTATATAAGACCAGTCAGTAACACCTGATTCCCAGTCCTCACAATCTTCACTGGACAGACCAGCACCGCTTGTAACCACCAGAGGAAGCCTTGCTCAGAACTCATCTCAAACCCATTCACAACAGGCTCCTGTTTAGAAGAGGGGTTTCAGGATGAAGAGCAGTCAGTACTCGCTCACAGCACCGACCCTGAGCCCACCTTCATAGTTTCAATACAATCAGTGGTTTATCAGCAGGAGATTATCACTGCCTGACTAGGTCTCACGTGCTAGACAGTCCAGCTAATCTGTGTAGCCCTGCTCACACCACTGATTAGCAGCTTGCTGACAATGCACAGTGTACACAGGAAACTGCGAATTAGGGGCGTGGATGGGGTTATACATTGCTCAAAATTTTGACCACTGCTATATATACAACAGATAAAATAGGGATTTGATCAAAACTGCAGCAAGCCGCCAACTAAGTGATGCATACCTGGAATCAGGGTTTTTTGCCTTTTGCTCTTCTGCTCTCAGACTACATTGCAAAAACCTGCTGACAGATTCTTTTTAAAATAAGTGACCAAGGTGAAAAGTCTCCATAGGCTCGGCTGAACTATGGTTTTACTATTGTAAGGATATGGGCATGCTGCCCATGTTTTCAACTTAAAGAAACAAGTTTATTGCTGTAAAATGTTATGTGTTGCAATGTGAACTGTGATGTATAGTTTGTGTAATGTGACCAGAGGGACAGTTAGAATTAATGTTTGGGACTAGACCAGAGTGGGAAAGGGATGAGTTGCTGGGAAAGGGACAATTTTATGTCAGAGAGTCAGATAGGGCCTCAAGTGCAGAGAAAGAGCATGTGCCACATTCTGGGGTATCCCTAAGTGAGAGGAGACCGAAGCAAAGAGATAGCGAGATCCGGAGCAGAAGTGAATAAGAGACAGTGTGACCTTCTGTAGATGGGTCCTGGGAGAGGAAACCTAGCAGAAAGGCCCAGAGTTTATAACTTTTGAAGTTAATTGGCCTAGACAGGACTGAGCTCAAGAGATGAGTAGAAAGTCTAGGGCAAGAGTTCTAGCGCATCAGGGAGCTTAAAGTTAAGTTTGGTCATACTGGCACCCTAAGGGGAAAGAAGACACTGACCCACCGTGTGAGTAAATGACTCTTGTTAAGCAGGACTTTAATTTAAAAGCTAGGTTTTGGTGAAGCAGTGAAAAACAGTGGAAACAGAGGACAAGTAGAAAGAGTAAAAGGGAAAAGTGAAAATAGAGAACAATAGAGAAACAAAGGAAGGAAACTGGAAAATGCTTCGAGTTGTAAAGGGAACGTTCATAAGACTGTGTACCCGCTATCTCTTGTATATATTCCCTACCAAGTTCTCCTTCAATAAAAAGCTTATTTTTGAATGGTGGTCTCCCTCATTGAACTGTGAAACATCTGATCCTGGCAGACCAGTAATATCTGTTACATGAGGCCTGCATGGGCGTAGCACCTTCACAGCACAAGTCCACACACCCAGTACGGACCCCCACTTTTATGTCGCATGCCAGGGAGTGACAGACAAGTGTCTCACCCCACGGCTACCGCCCCTCCACTTTACACTATCATGTTTGATCACACATCAAACGATGATGCAAATTAATTAATAATTTCAGATCCAATATCATTGAGGACTATGATGGGATTAATTGCCCCATACATTTCAGTAGCATGGAGATCTACAAAGGTTTACTTAAGATGAGCAATTCAGGTATTAATTTTGAAGAACAGATGTTTCTGCCATAAAATTAATTGCATGTGTCAGGATAACAGGGAAGTCACACCTGTTTTTTCACTTTTATATCTCATGACATGTGTACAATCTATAATTAAAAGGGCTGTCCAGTATTTAAAAAAAATAGGTAATTGTAGAAAAGTTGATTAAAAAAGTACAAAAACCAAAACATTAATCACTTATTTAATTTCCTTCCATTCCAGTGCCAGGAATCGGATACCCCCCGCCAATATTTGTTTATTTCTCCACATTGGTGTGTCATACATGTATGTGCAGCCAATCACTTGCCATGACAGTGATGCTAGCATGTAAGGCACAGAAGACGGAGTTCAGCAATTGGCTGCAGACAATGGCTGGAGAAAGCCAAGTCAGCAACTTTATTATGCAAATAGCCTCTTAAGAGAGGAAGAGGACTTTTACTCTAGTACCTCCTATTAAAAGTAGAACTCCTAAAAGTCAATATCGACCCCTCAACGAGCCTTGCCACATAACTTAGGATAAAAAGCCAAACCAGAAACTCCATTTGCGGATACGTGTTTCGGGGTGTTTGCCACTCATCAGTGCAAAGTAGAACATCAGATTTGGTTAGGTGAAAGGCCTCTGACTGTCGGTCTAAGGCCGGGATCAAACATGCGAGAAACTCGCACGAGTCTCTCACATGAACACCCGGCACTCGGACCGGAGCTTGCGGCTGCATAGAAATACATGCAGCCGCATGCTCCGGTCCGAGTGCTGGAGGCAGCGCCGGGTGTTCATGTGTGATTCCAGCCTAAAAGGGAATATTTCTCCTTGTGGAAAGTGCAGAGGAGCATTGCATGGCCTATAAGTCTCATTTCAATGGTTCAGCACTCTCCACAAAGAGAAACAATACCCCTTGGAGACCCAGCCAGAGGCCTCTCATACAGCCAAATCAGATCTCCTGCTTTGCATTGATAAGGGCAAACAACCCGAAACACGTGTCTGCAAATGGAGTTTCTGGTTTGGCTTTTTATCATAAGTCATGTGGCAAAGCCGTTAAGGGATTCATATTGACGTCTAGGATTGTTACATCCAATAGATGGTGCTAGCGTTTCAGCCCTTTTCTTCTTTGAGGAGGTTATTTGTATATTTAAATTCCCAGAGGAGCACTGCATGGCCTATAAGTCTCCTTACACCAATTCAACACTATCCACAAGGAAAAACGTTCCCCCTTAAGCAACTCTATTAGCTATGGAAATAAAGGAAGCTACATGTATGGTCAATACGGATGAGGAAATCTCTTTGAGGTGACTCAAATTTGCCTCAAATTTTACAGAAAGTCCGTAGTCACCAGAATTAAAATTTTTTGGACATTTCAATTCACACAAATCCAGAAGATGGCAGCCCGCTGTCACTTTGAAAAGCTGGGAAAGGTTTAAAATGTAGGTGTGAAAATTAACACTTACCCAACCTTCATCTGTCTTCTTTGATCATTGCCAAATTTTTGGATGGGTCATTTGCAGTGACTCTTGGCACTGACTAAGCCGCAACATCATAGCGCTGCAGTCTAATCAGAGCAAGAGATGGGCATAGAAGAAGATGCCAAAGATGTCAGGTTGCTGAGGACCCCAAAGATGGCCGGTGAAGACCGCATCAGGGATCGGGTGATTGGATTGGAGTGTGGCTGAGCGACGGGACAAGTGAAGGCTGAGTGAGTATAATTTTTTTACATTTAAACAGTAAATAAATTAATAGCAATAGTGCATGAAAACAATAAAGGGTACTTGGTTTTCAGTCCTTATTCACACTTACATCATTAGACACGGTAAGGTTTAAATACTAGAAGTTAGGACCATCCCGAATAGGGTCACCTTGACATGGTGGGATGGCTTTTACTTTTTTTTTAATCAAAATTATATTAGCCAAGTACCCTACATTATTTTCATGCCCCATTGCTATTTATTTATTTCCTGCAATGCATTTGCTCATTTTGTTTTTTATCTTGGGTTTTATCTGGCTTGTGTGAACATGTGCCTACACGCTGCAAGTCCACCAACTTATATTCCAATTCATTGCTTTTGTTTTCTATTATTTTACATATGTTTCATATTAAAGGCCTGGAGAGACCTCAGAGTATAATAATGTGCATAGGAATGCACAGGGCCAAATTTTAGTGAACGTCGAATTTTGACAGATTTGTTTTTTCACCTCTTCTAGGTTGGGTAGGATCTCCAAATTTTCATCATGGAGCCTCAGAAGACAATCACCCTTTGTGCCTTCATGCCTTATTTGCCCTTATGGTGTTTATACACAAAAACTATTCGAATCGTAACAAAAAAATAAAAATGTGAACAAATTCAAACTAAAAATTGGATTAGAAATTGAAAAGTAAAAATTGAAGGAGCACTTCCAAGTGTAGTGAAATAAAACATATAAAATAGTATATTTATTATTCACTCATTTGCATTTGGCTGTCTTTGTCTGGTCGATATGTGATAATTGTACAATCAGATGTGTGCACACCATCTAAAATGTAAACCTGACCGGAAGGTGTTAACAAAGAGGTACTTAATATCATAATCAGTATCCTTGATAGAAGCCAGGCACAATGCCATCTGACCCCCCCCCCACAAGGCACAATGCCATCTGACCCCCTCCACAAGGCACAATGCCATCTGACCCCCCCCACAAGGCACAATGCCATCTGACCCCCCCCACAAGGCACAATGCCATCTGACCCCCCCCACAAGGCACAATGCCATCTGACCCCCCTACAATTTCATCTCATTCCCAGCTCAGTGCCTCCTTGTGATTATGTTTTCCTTGTCACCTCTGTCAGTGTGCAAAGAAGTGAAAATTGAATTTAGAGGACAAATCACCATTCAACGACCTGTGCGGAGGGGAAAGAATAAAGCTGAGACCCCTGAGAATCCAATCATCATTAGTAACCACTGATGGCAAACAAAGGTCCTTGTTCTAGAATCATCAAGTCTTTGTTGTGCCCATTCGCTGGCTCATGTGACATCTCTACCAACCTGATTCCTTTTCTCTGTATTTCCAAATGGGAAAAAGAGAAAAAATGTAAAAATTTCAGGGGTCGTTAGCATAAGTCATTGATTTTTGTTTGTACTTAGACCAGAAAGTCAATGTAGCCGTTAAATTTCGCACATGATAATTACTGTAATCTAAATTCGATTCACTATAGTCAAGTTATAGGGACTAGAGTTGAGCGAAACAGGTCGGTCAGATTCATAAGTCGCCGACTTTTGTCAAAGTCGGGCTTCGCCGACCGAAACCCGACCATAGCATGAAGTCGGCCATGCGGTCGGCAAAACGAGCGCCAAAGTCAGATTTCCCAGAATGCTTGCAGGTGCCTTTTTTTCAGCCAATGAGCAAGGACGTACACTGTGGGCAACGAGATGACATGTGCAGCTTCCACCAACATCGTTGAGAAGGGCATTGCAGTGATTGGCTTGCTTTGGGGGGCGTCATAGTGTCTATAAAAGCCCTGACCGCCGACCTCCATTTTACTTCTGCCGATATTAATAGTAGGGAGAGGTTGCTGTTTATCAGTAGGGAGAGAGTTAGGGCTGGAAAGAGAAGTTCTTCTGTGATTGTGCTGATAGCAATTGTGCTGTACAGTTAGTGTGCAGTGACAGGGAGGATTTTCTTGTGTGCAGCAGCGCTGGTTATTAGACTGCCTGATAGCTGTATTGCTGTGTGTACACTGCTGTGCACAGTGATGGACTGGGGTGCCCACCAGTAACATTGACTTTGGGGGCCCACTTTTCACCTGTATAAAAATATTATGCGACCCTGGTTTACCTATATCTCTATGTTTTTTTCCTGAGTGAATCAAGTGAATTATGCCAAGTATCGCCCATACAGTAAGGTTGAGGGCCCTGGTTTGCATAGGGGCCCACCGGGGGATTCCCCTGTTCCCCTATGGGCCAGTCCGAGCCTGGCTGTGCAGACTGCTTTTTACACAGCACTAATACTTTTATTCTTTTTTTCTGCACAGTTACCGACCGTTCATTTTTTCCCACGCCGTATAGAGCTGTACGCTCCTCACACACTACCGTGTACCGGCTGGTATCACGGACAAATACACGCTGACTATCTGTGTGTGACTCTGGAAATAAATACATACGGAGATTTAAATTTTTCCCTACACCGTATACAGCTGTACGCTTCTCATACAGTACCGTATATCTGCTGTTTGTATTACGGTTAAATACATACTGTGCAGGATTTTGTACCACCTTCCCCTGATGACACATTGGTTGCCAGCAAAATGGCTCTCTTTGTCCTCCTCTTCCTCCGACTTCTCCAATTCCTCCATTTGCAGCTGCTGAACGTCAAGCCTACACCTCAACATATGCCAGTTTTTCCACCTCCCTAACTGGGCTGTACCCCCCACAACTTTAGACAAATAATCCCCAGTTTTCAATGCGTTACTATTATTATAAAGTAAATTAAGGTTGACAAGCTTAAGTAATAAGAATTGATGTCGTTGGCATTGAAATGGGCCATGTAGGTGTGTTTACTGTCCTCCACTCACTGCCAACTTTTATTCCCCATTGACTTGCATTGGGGTCGGGTTTCGGTCGGAACTCCGACTGTTGCTGATAGTCGGCCGATTTTGTTCGACTCGACTTTTGGTAAAGTGGGTGGTCCGAAACCCGACTCAACCCTCCCGAAGGCAAAGTCGCTCATCTCTAATAGCGACTGTTTTATTCAGAAAACTAATTTGCAAAGAACTCATATTTAACCACTAGGATAACCCCTTCTTGATCAAAGTATTTGGCCCCGATAAAATAATAAAGCCTATACCCACCTCCCGTGCTGGCACCGTTCCTACGATGTTGGCACCGTTCCTACGATGTTGGCACTCGCTCTCCCAGGGTTCTTGTGCAGTGACACTGGCACCCAACCCCAGACTTCTTCTTCATATTCGATTTGCCTGAAGACAGGGACAGTGACGCCAGCGCTGATTGGGCGCCGGTATCAAGTGTCACAACACCACAGGAAAGCCCCGGGGAGAGCGAGTGCCAATGCCGCGGGAATGGCGTCGGCACAGGAGTATAGCTGTTATTGTTTTATTGGGCCATGCGAGGAGTATGAGAAGTTGTCAAAGTATTAAATCTATTAGACAGAACAGAGATCAGCTACTAAAAAAGTCTCTTCCTCCGTAGGACCCAAGATGTCCATATGCTACAAAGACACTTTCAATGGAAATTGCTCGATAATTAAGTTCCCCAGTGGTGGCACTGCAGGGAAAATTGCACATTTGGTGCTTGCGTCCAGAATGTAATACATCTGAAGAAAGGGTCAGTTCGAACCTGAAACGCATAGTCAATAAAGTGTTAAATTACTACCAGTCTCCGAGACTCTTCACCACCATCCGCTGCTATCTCCTGGATATTATATATGCGCAAATGAGGCTGTGCTCCCTCCCCTGCAGGCTTGGTAGCAGCAGCTGTCAGTTTCATGCCTTGGCAGGAGTTGTGCATTCTCACAACACTAAAAGGTGAGCATGCCATTTTATAGCATTGCTCCGTAATAGCTTACACTATGAACGCCGTTCCTCCCTTCTTGACAGATAATTTGAGATGAGCAAAGCTTCTTACATTCAAATGCACCAGATTTGCTGAATTTTCTCAGGAAATTTTAATTATGGCAAATAAATTTTAGTTGAAACTGTTTTATTTTCCTCACACACTAACCTTGTCACTGCTGTGTTGTCATACTGCTGAATTTGTTCAGTGATTTATGGCTTTCTATCTCTATGGCTAAGCTGTGACATCTTCTCACTTTCCAGATTCACCACAACCTGGCTGCTGCATTCCTTTCATCTGCTTTCATACAGGCTATGATGATCCCTTCTCATTGCCTGTGCTACACCATGTGATGTGATGGGTGCAAAGCACTGTGGGAAGCCCACACAATGTCATGTGATACTTTTCGAGATGATGCAATCGTCCACAATGTGTAAAATGATTGCGGCCACTTTACATTTTAAGGGTAAGTGCCCACGATCAGGAGTTGATGCGCAGATGCCAGATGTTTCAGCATAGTGGATGGGATTTCTAGAGACTGATATGTGGCACATCTTTCAGGACTGCAGCATGTCAATTTCTTTGATCAGTAGAATGTATTGACTGGGGTAAACCAGAGTTACCTGTCTTCAATAGAACACAGTGTTTTAGAAACAGTGAAAATACTCTGCGTCCAAAGCACTGCTACTTCCAGATCGCAGGAACATAGCCTAACACCACTGCCTGCATCCCTTCATGGCTTCCCATCCTTCACCATGCAGGGACATTAACATACTTACCACCCTAGGCCGTAGAGGGAGCTCCTTGTCCTCTGCTTGCTGTGTGCAGTGAGCTCCTGGTCCTCTGGTTGCTGTGTATGCTTAAAGAGTCCACGCGTGCACTTCCTGATTCTTAAAGCGAGTGCATGCATTCCTAATGTGTCCCCAACCTATTGCTGAGAGGCACTTGATACTAAAGACACCTCCTCATGCTGGGAGGTACAACTACTGAGTTGACAGGTACTGTCCTGTCCTGTTTTGATCTTGCCTGAAACAGTTTCCCTTGGTCTTTATGCCCAAGCCCGTACCCTGAAATCTGTTTCAGTATCTGATCTTGCCTGTTCTGTGTTCCTGGGTCTGTGTTCCCAGGCCTGTACGCTGAACCTGTAACTGTGTCTGATCTAGTCTGAATTAGGACCTATCCCTGAACCTACTTGTATCTAAATCTTGATCTTTCCCTAAACCTGTTGTGTTTGTACCAGTACCTATTTCTAAACCTTCTGGGTCTGAACCAGTACCTATCTCTTAACCAGCAGTGTCTGATTCAGTACCTATTGCTAAACCTGCAGTATCTCTACCAGTACCTATCTCTAAACCTCCTGTGTTTGGACCAACACCTATCTCAAAACCTGCAGTGCATGAACCAGACTCTATCTCTATACTGTTGTCGCTGGGCAACATTAGTAATTAGTGTGTACACTTGCTACTTCTTGTTAGTACCTTGTGTGATCTTGGCCCTGTCTGCTCTGTGGGTACCTGTCCTGATATTGGTCTTGTGTGAACTTGGTCCTGTCTGTCCTGTGTGTGTGTTTATCCTTGTAATTGTTCTGTGATAACCTTACCTTGTCTGTTCCATGTGAACCAAGTCCTGTCTCTCCTGTGGGAACCTCTGGTTCCCTGCTTGTCTGCATTTGCAGTTTCCTGCTTGTCCATATTAGCGGTTTCCTGCTTATCCGCTTCTGCAGTTTCCTGATTGTCCACATCAGCGGTTTCCTGCTTGTCCAAATTAGCGGTTTCCTGCTTGTCCGCATCAGCGGTTTCCTGCTTGTCTGCATCAATGGTTTCCTGCTTCTCCACATTTGTGCTTTCCTGCTTGTCCGCATCTGTGCTTTCCTTCTTGTCCGCATCTGCGCTTTCCTGCTCGCTCGCATCTGCGCTTTGTTGCTTGTCAGCACCTGTCTGTATTCCAGCTGTACCTGCCAGTGACATAGTTCTTCCTGAAGTTGTTCCTGTTCTTCGTCCAGTCTAAACTGAGTCCTAATTGTGCCTGCCAGTATCTCAGCCGTGCCCACCTGCCTGCCAGTATCTCTGCCATGCCCACCTGCCTGCGAATATCTCTGCTGTACCCACCTGCCTGACAGTATCTTAGCTGTGCCCACTTGCCTCCAAGTCTATCAGCCGTTCCCACCTGACTGCCAGTCTATCAGCTGTGTCCACCTGTCTGCCTATATGTCATCCGCGCCTGCCTGCTCTTGCCTGTATATTAGTCTTGCCTGCCTGCACCGACTTGTCTGCATACCAGCTGTGGCTGCCAGTACCTGCCTGCCTGTAAATCAGCTGGGCCAGACAGTATACCTACAGTACCTGCCTGCACCTGCCGTTACAGTGTCTTGACCCTTTGGGGGTCAGCTGCTACTGCTGGCCACCGCCCTGGAGTTGTATCTGGCAGCTACCTGCCGCAGAAGCCTGACCTCACCATTAGAGGCTCCAACAAACATCAAGGTAACTGCTTAGTCACACCCCTCAGGAGTAAGTGTGGTCGTAACGCAGTGGGTCCACGATCCACGCTCACACTAACAGTCCGGTCGCGAGCTGTTATGATATGGTAACTGAGGAGGACAGGAGCAAAACAGCAAGGCAGCAGAACACCTGAGAGGTTGGAAACTAATGGGTTGCAGATCCCTAAACTAACCGCACAACTAGAAGCAGACGTGGAGCGTACCTACGGTAGTCCTAGACGCCTCGGCTCAGCCAGAGAGCTAGCTATACCTAAAGATAGAAACAAGAAAGCTAACTGCCCCGGAGTAGAGCCCCAAAGGAATAGGCAGCCTCCAAACATATAATGGCGGTTACTGGTTAGACAAGACGAAGCACAAACGCAAGCAGAAAATAGAGTGAGCAAACGCTGGGGCCAAACACTGCCTAAATAAGACAGGACAGGACAGAATACTATCTGCAACCCAGCAAAACCCTAGAAAACTTCCAACACTTCTGATTACAAAAATGATGAGATCACATGATCTCGCCACCCACTAAATCAGATCTCAGTGTGAACAAGGCTAACCCCAGCCATTCAAAAAGCAGGGAAAGAGCAATTGAACAAATAACAGTGGCTGCTGAAAAACAGAGAGTAGCACAGGCCCCAGGAGGGGACCTGGCTAACCTCCACAAAGGTGCAGACAAAAATGGAAATAGCAAGCACAATAGAAACAAGCAGAAAATATCTTATCTGAAAGTAGCAGATGAAGGCAAGACTCCAGCAGACTTCCAAATGAACCAGGAAACAACAATTGATCACCGGCGAGGATCATGGGAAGGCAGCTCCCTTATATCAGCCCAGTCAGTGATTCCTGATTGCCAGCTATTGCTGACAGGTGAGGAGGCCCTGTCATTCGATATAGCTTCAGTACTGTCAGCAACCACCAGAGGGAGCCTCAGCTCAGACATTGTCTCCAGCACGTTCACAACAGCGAGCGTAACATAGATGACCCATACAAAGTGAATTGCAAAATGTTTGAATTCACTTGTTTCAGCAAATTCCTAAATATGTGACAGAGACAGGAATTAGCTGTAGTGGTCTCCTGTCTATGCAGAGCAAGGAGGAAGGACAGAACCAGCAATTGTCTGTAGTGGTCTCCTGCCTGTGCAGAGCAAGCAGGAAGTACAAAGCCAGTAATTGGCTGCAGTGGTCACATGTCTATCCAGAGGAAGCAGGAAGTACCGAGTCAGGAAGCACTGGAACAGTAATGAAGGTTACTACTAATTTTACTATTTTGCAGTAATCTTTGATTTTGACATTTTTGGTTTGTGTTTTATGATCTATACCTACAGACTTTGTATACTGATTATTGTGTGTCCATATGTCCATGAGGCATCAAAAAAATCATTGCCAGCACATAAAGTGAGTGACTGCTAGAAATTTATCTCGCTTCTGTGTCTCACAGTCTTTCGACATGCCGCTCCCAAGAGTCTCCTTATTATGAAAAGTAAAAAAAACGAGGTCTAGACATGGCAGGAAAGTAATTAAGGAGGAACAGGGCTGCAGGGAATTCTGTCCCAGTGGAATAGACAGAGCTAAAATGGAACATCCTGACTCAGATTTTTCTGTACACGATCTACACACATATTTAAATGCCCCTCTATTTTTACATTGGCTGTCGAGTTCTGTACCATAAGGGCGAAAAACAGGTTATTGTGTTATTTTTATATTGAAAGTTGCTTGATAGGAAGTGATAGGTGAATATAATGGGGAGTAATACAGGTGAGGTTAGAAAAAGTAAAATTACTTTTTAAATTCAGGTAATACGTTTTTGCCCCCTTTCAGCTGTTCTATTACCTGTACAAGCATAATAAACATTTCCCACTTGAATAATGAGAGAAACAGATGAGAATCTAGGTTAGCACATGACCACTAGTATGCAAATCGCATTCTCTCAGTCATGTGACAACTGTTGGAACTGGCCAGCAGAGCAAAATCCTAACAGTGTGTATGTCATATACTGGAAAGTTTTGTTAAGCTACATTGCTTCCTAAAAATTCTCCAAGGGCTAGACAATCTCTTGAAGTTGTCATCATAAAGATATAGAAGGAATTGAAAAACATCAAACATCTCTATTGTCACAAGGGTGTCACGTTCCACTGGAAGACCTGGAGTTAGAGGGTCATGTCGAATAATGAATCATAGTTCTTCTTTAGAGAAGGTGTGATTTGTGTCCCATATTAAATAGATTCAGTTTCCTCTGGTGTTGAAGCGCTTAAGAACCTTTTCTATGCTGGTCAGAAACATGCAGTCCATTTCAGCTGCTTCTGATCTGGTCATTACCTCTTCCTATAAAAACTGACCAGACCTTCTTGTCCCTGCTAGTACAAGATTTGTCTTCCTGTGCTGTGTGCTAAAGCTAAGTGGTTGGAGTAGAGTAGAATTTCTGATAGACACAGCTCTTCTTTGCCACTGGGTTCTACTACGCCACTACAGTCATGGCCAAAAGTTTTGAGAATGACACAAATATTAATTTTTACAAAGTCTACTGCTTCACTTTTTCTAATGGCAATTTGCATATACTCCAGAATGTTATAAAGAGTGATCAGCTTAACAGCAGTTACTTGCAAAGTCAATATTTGGCTACAAAATGAACTTTATCCCCCAAAACACATTTCAACATCATTGCAGCCCTGCCTTAAAAGGACCAGCTAACCTCTTTTCAGTGATTGCTCCATTAACACAGGTGTGGGTGTTGATGAGGACATGGCTGGAGATCAATCTGTCATGATTAAGTAAGAATGACACCACTGGACACTTTAAAAGGAGGCTGGTGCTTGGCATCATTGTTTCTCTTCTGTTAACCATGGTTATCTCTAAAGAAACACGTGCAGTCATCATTGCAATGCACAAAAATGGCCTAACAGGGAAGAGTATCGCAGCTAGAAAGATTGCAACTCAGTCAACAATCTATCGCATCATCAAGAACTTCAAGGAGAGAGGTTCCATTGTTGCCAAAAAGGCTTCAGGGTGCCTAAGAAAGACCAGCAAGTGCCAGGACCGTCTCTTAAAAGTGTTTCAGCTGCGGGATCGGGCTACCAGCAGTGCAGAGCTTGCTCAGGAATGGCAGCAGGCAGGTGTGAGTGCATCTGCACGCACTGTGAGGCGGAGACTGTTGGAGCAAGGCCTGGTCTCAAGGAGGGCAGCAAAGAAGCCACTTCTCTCCAGAAAATACATCATGGACAGACTGATATTCTGCAAAAGGTACAGGCAGTGGACTGCTGAGGACTGGGGTAAAGTTATTTTCTCTGATGAATCCCTTTTTCGATTGTTTGGGACATCAGGAAAACGCCTCATTCGGAGAAGACAAGGTGAGCGCTACCACCAGTCTTGTCTCATGCCAACTGTTAAGAATCCTGAAACCATTCATGTGTGGGGTTGCTTCTCAGCCAAGGGAATCGGCTCTCTCACAGTCTTGCCTAAAAACACAGCCATGAATAAAGAATGGTACCAGAATATCCTTCAAGAGCAACTTCTCCCAACCCTCCAAGAGCAGTTTGGCGATCAACAATGCCTTTTCCAGCATGATGGAGCACCTTGCCATAAAGCAAAGGTGATAACTAAATGGCTCAGGGAACAAAACATAGAGATTTTGGGTCCATGGCCTGGAAACTCCCCAGATCTTAATCCCATTGAGAACTTGTGGTCAATCATCAAGAGACGGGTGGACAAACAAAAACCTAAAAATTCTGACAAAATGAAAGCATTGATTGTGCAAGAATGGACTGCTATCAGTCAGGATTTGGTCCAGAAGTTGATTGAGAGCATGCCAGGGAGAATTGCAGAGGTCCTGAAGAAGGGTCAACACTGCAATTGACTGCTGCATTAACTCATTAAGGTATGCACACTAAACATATCGCTACGGCATCGCTAAAACGTCATATTTACGATCCGTTAGCGATTTTCATGCGGCAGTTCACGACGACTTCGCTTATCTCGCTCGTCGCTGGACGTTCGGACCATTTATCGTCGGGCTCGTGTAAGTATCTAATCGCTGTGTGCACTTTTAGCATTAGGTACTTTTGTACCTAAAGTGTTAAGAAATCGCAACGCGATACGTCGTTAACTATCGCTAAATGGCAGCATTAGCGTATAGAAACAATCGCTAGCGATTCAAGTAGCAACGTAACGAGATCGCTCGGATAGCTTAGTGCAGTACCCTTAACTGTAAATAACTTTGTACTCATGTTGCAATATAATTTCGTCTGTGAAAAACATTGTCAACACACTAAAGCAAGGCGCATGTGTGAAATTATATTGTGTCACTCAAACTTTGGCCATGACGATATCTGATCCCTAACATGAATAGCTCTGCTTTGTCACTTGGCTCTACTATAACACTCAACTGAGTCTCCTGATCTACTCAGATCTGCTACAATGACAAACTTACTGCACCATACTATTATCTCGAATGTTCTTTTCTGATCTCCCTTCACTGAGTTTCCAACTTCTATGATTCAATACTCCAGTTTTCATCCAGCCATTACAGCCTCCATTGCTTCAGCCTGTCCATCTTGCTAACATCATCTGTTCTTATTGCACAAAAAACACTCATCTAAATCTATGTCACCAGATAAGATATAGTAGTACCTTTATGATTTTGAGTCTTCTACTAGATCATAAGGAGGACCTGTCACTTGCCATAAATATGTATTTTCTTTACGTGGTGTAAATGCCGCTGTTCTCCTGATTCCAGCATTAATTTTATTTTGTCCCTGTTCCTCTCCGTTCCTGATGTTTGTCCCTCTCTTACCTGTAAATCTGGTTTTGTTGGCAGAGTGCGTAGTCCTCAAGATGTCCACAGGGATTAATTGAGGACCATGCCTTCTTGGCTAACAAGACAAGATTTACATACAAGGAAAAGGGGGCTATACCTCTGGAACAGAGAGGTACTGGAATAAAAGGAGAACAGCGGCATTTACACCAGAAAAAAAAATTATATTTTTGGACAGGTCCTCTTCAAAAAGGGGCAACTCTTCTAAAATTGTTCAGCATGATCGAAGTATAACTGTACTTTAATATATAAAAAAAGTTTTGACATGTCATAGAGAAAAAAGGGGCTTGGGTGCTTACGAAAAGAAAGGGGCAGAAGTTCTCTCATCCAGGTCTGAAGATGGACTCAAAGACTTTTGGCTGAGCCATCCTTTGGTTTCGGAGAAGAGCAATGCTTGATTGAGTGCTTCTTCTCTGTTGTTTCAGCGAATTGTGCTAGTCCTAGATCCCAGATCCCCATGAATTAACATTTGTCACATGTCTCAATGGCATGGTAAAAGTTTTCTGAAAGTATAGTTAGACTTTAAACACTTTCACTATTTCCTAACATGATACAATACTTTTGTCGAGTTCCTCTCCCGATGTTCCTTCCATCCTGCTGGGGAGAACACATGAACTTCTCCAACATCTCATCGAGATTAAGTAGCTTCTATTAATTTTACACATCTCTTAACATGATGGAGAACCATCTCATTCCCAGTAGATACTTTTAAGAGGCATTATGTTCCTGAAAGGAATAACTTTTAATCACATGAAATATAATTTCTTTCGGTGAAGATCTATGAGTGAGAGCATATGTGGTTATTGGATGGTGCACACTGCTGGGAATTAAGAGCCCAGCTCTACAGATGATGCTAAGTGCCCTTAAAATAAGTCCCACAACACATCCTAATGAGAATGTTATTATACCACACCAATATCCTTGTCTTCGTGCATGACTTTCTCCATAACAACCTCATTATAACTGCTGTAGCTACTATTATAATAACCTCATCATGATAACTAACTACTATAATAATAAAGTTTTTTTTATGACTATACAAAGTTTTGAGCCAAGATAGCAATTGGCTAACATTTCTACATCACAGGGACATAGTGTGATGTTGGATAGAGGCCAATGGGAATCTCAATCATTGATGGATGATAATGATGCCTTAATTACAAGACTTAAGCATTTTGCTGGTTGGTTTCGTACATTTCTGGATATCAATAAAACAAGATGATCGGCAGAAAGAAGTCATTATTTTTGAATGTTACTCAAAACTTTTGAAAAGTTTAATCTCTAGAAAGTTTCTAAAAAAAAAAGATATCTCAGCATTTTTTTTAGTCAGAATAACACAGACATGATCTGCTGGGAATGGTGCAGGCTCACCTCCTGAGCCCACACCATACACTTGCACATGAACGGTGCTCATCGTTAAAAGGGTTGTCCACTACTAGGACAGCCACTTCTTAAACTAAATGTTTGGCCCCGATAGCATAATAGAGCTTATATCCACCTCCTGTGCCGGCGGCGTTCCCACGATGTCTGCACTCGCTCTCCCTGGGGCTGTGATGCTGTTGCCCAATCAGCACTTGAGTCACTGTCTCCGCCTTCGGACAAACTCAACATGAAGAGGAAGTCCGGGCTGCAGCTGATCCCGGACTTCCTCTTCATGTTCAGAGTCAGTGACGCCAGCGCTGATTGGGCACCGGGCATCACATGTCACAATACCGCATCACAGCCCAGGGACCACAAGTGCCAACATCGCTGGAACGGAGTCGGCATGGGAGGTGAGTATAGGCGTTATTATTTTATCAGGGCAAAGCATTTAGTTTAAGAAGGGGTTGTCCTAGTAGAGGACAACTCCTTTAAGAGGTAAAAGACCTTATGGCTACTTCCTTTAAGAAATGGTGCAACAATTGCCTATAGAGTCTGTCTTGTATTACAGCTATGGTGAAGTTAACCACTTACCAGCATATGATGCCCCGGTACATCATATGCCGACTCCCTGACTTTGATGCTGGCCCACATCCGAGCCCAGATCTTTCCTGGCAGATGATGGCTGAATTATTCAGTCATCATCTTCTTCTAACAGCCGCAGGTGGCGCAAAGCGGAGTCTGCGGCTGTTAATCTGTTAAATGCCACTGTCATGCACCATCAAGGAGTGTGTCATTCTTTGCTCCCATCGGCACATCTGTGATGTGATCGTGAGGCGCTGATGGGTTGCTATACTTCTAGAGACCCCCATAGCTGTTATTACTGTTATTACTCGTGGCCGGCGTTCATAGGAGATCATGATTGTAGCTGCACATGGCATTGCCGATGCACTCCTATGTGTAGCATAAGCGATCAGATGATCACAGCTAAAAAGTGAAAAAAAATGTTTTTGAAAAAAATGTAAAAATATACAAGTTCAAATACTCCCTTTTACCCCACTAAAAATTAAATAATACAAAAAATAAAAAATACACATATTTGGTATCGCTACGTTCGTAAAAGTCTGATCCATCAAAATATAAAATAAATTAGTCCGATCTAAATGGAGAATCCCGTCTATGACATTCATATGACTACAAACGTCATAAGGAAAGGACAGCTTTTTGCGAAAACTGAAGTCCGACCACAGTCTAGAAGACTGTCACCTTTTCTTTCTTATGACGTTTGTCCTGTGGCAGCCGTATTTACGGTTTAAAAGTATCGCGCTCTGACACTTACACCAGCAAATAAAAATGGCCGCCCCAATAGATAAAAAAAATTATTAAAAAAACAATAGTTTTACTATAGTTATATTGAAGTTGTTTAAAAAATATTTGTTTGTACATTAATTGAGATTAATAAAGAAAAACTGTGATATGGTACCTGGACTTCATCAGAGGTGTATTAGTCCTAACACAGCCACAGGCGCGTTAAAAGCTCATTTGTATTGGCCACTTATTGTCATGATTTGCTCATTTTTTGGTTGACTGTAATAATTGGCCAATCTTTCTGAAAGAGTAGATCAATGAGAAATTATAAAAGCATTGTTTATCAATGATCTGCATCAATTGTACTGGTGATAAATTATCATTTTTGTGAGTGCAAATAGTAAATGTAAATAATATTGCTATACAGTACTGCTCTCCTCTATAGCGCCATTAATTACACAGGGATTTACAGACATCGTCATTATTGTCCCTTATTGGAGCTCACAATCTAATATATGAAGACGAATGTTACTACAGAGGCAAATTGCACAGTAATATGATGCGAGGACTGGAGAAATAAATACACAGTCAAATATCAATTAAATTCAATGACATCTTTGCGGATGTCTTACTGTTTACTGCTTCTACTCACTTCTGCCCTGACCTCCATGACAGCTTCTCCCAGCTATGATTTCTTTTCTTTACTAAGTTTGCTAAGCTCTATGAGATCTGTATCGGCGAATGCCCTTTCTATCGCTCCTTCTCTCGTTGAGGGTGACAGTTGTAATTTTGTGTGCTCTAGCACTTGTAGTTCCATCCAGACTGGGAGATATAGGGTTAACTTCTGTGGGGCTACAAGCTATTGAAGCTCCTTAATTCCTACTGTCCATTGCCAGTTATAAACTGACTTGTTCCTGTGTTTCCCTGCTGTCCACTGCCAGTTATAAACTGACTTGTTCCTGTCTTTCCCTGCTGTCCACTGCCAGTTATAAACTGACTTGTTCCTGTCTTTCCCTGCTGTCCACTGCCAGTTATAAACTGACTTGTTCCTGTCTTTCCCTGCTGTCCACTGCCAGTTATAAACTGACTTGTTCCTGTCTTTCCCTACTGTCCACTGCCAGTTATAAACTGACTTGTTCCTGTCTTTCCCTGCTGTCCACTGCCAGTTATAAACTGACTTGTTCCTGTCTTTCCCTGCTGTCCACTGCCAGTTATAAACTGACTTGTTCCTATGTTTCCCTGCTGTCCAGTGCCAGTTATAAACTGACTTGTTCCCGTCTTTCCCTGCTGTCCACTGCCAGTTATAAACTGACTTTTCCTGTGTTTCCCTGCTGTCCACTGCCAGTTATAAACTGACATGTTCTTGTCGTTCCCTGCTATCCACTGCCAGTTATAAACTGACTTGTTCCTGTCTTTCCCTGCTGTCCACTGCCAGTTATAAACTGACTTGTTCCTGTCTTTCCCTACTGTCCACTGCCAGTATTAAACTGACTAGTTCCTGTGTTTCCCTGCTGTCCACTGCCAGTTATAAACTGACTTGTTCCTATGTTTCCCTGCTGTCCAGTGCCAGTTATAAACTGACTTGTTCCTGTCTTTCCCTGCTGTCCACTGCCAGTTATAAACTGACTTGTTCCTGTGTTTCCCTGCTGTCCACTGCCAGTTATAAACTGACTTGTTCCTGTGTTTCCCTGCTATCCAGTGCCAGTTATAAACTGACTTGTTCCTGTCTTTCCCTGCTGTCCACTGCCAGTTATAAACTGACTTGTTCCTGTTTCCCTGCTGTCCACTGCCAGTTATAAACTGACTTGTTCCTGTCTTTCCCTGCTGTCCACTGCCAGTTATAAACTGACTTGTTCCTGTGTTTCCCTGCTGTCCACTGCCAGTTATAAACTGACTTGTTCCTGTCTTTCCCTGATGTCCCCTGCCAGTTATAAACTGACTTGTTCCTGTCTTTCCCTGCTGTCCACTGCCAGTTATAAACTGACTTGTTCCTGTCTTTCCCTACTGTCCACTGCCAGTTATAAACTGACTTGTTCCTGTCTTTCCCTGCTGTCCACTGCCAGTTATAAACTGACTTGTTCCTGTCTTTCCCTGCTGTCCACTGCCAGTTATAAACTGACTTGTTCCTGGTTTCCCTGCTGTCCACTGCCAGTTATAAACTGACTTGTTCCTGTGTTTCCCTGCTATCCAGTGCCAGTTATAAACTGACTTGTTCCTGTCTTTCCCTGCTGTCCACTGCAGTTATAAACTGACTTGTTCCTATGTTTCCCTGCTGTCCACTGCCAGTTATAAACTGACTTGTTCTTGTCTTTCCCTGCTGTCCACTGCCAGTTATAAACTGACTTGTTCCTGTGTTTCCCTGCTGTCCACTGCCAGTTATAAACTGACTTGTTCCTGTCTTTCCCTGATGTCCCCTGCCAGTTATAAACTGACTTGTTCTTGTTTTTTTTGTGCTTTGCTAAATTCCCAGTGGACATTCCTAATTTTGACCTTGGCTCGTTTTTGACTATTCTCCTTCTTAATGATTTTGTCCCTACACCGACCTCCTGCTTCCAGACTATTTTTATGCCTCTGGTTTGCTCCTCTGGGTAGCAGCTCTTCCATGGAAACAATCCAGCGGACTCTGTGGCAAAACTAGATCCTTTTACTGGGGTTAAAGGATGAAAGACAGGTTTCCTCTGGGATCTGCCAGACGGAGTGGCTTGCACCAAGTCTATCCGAGGTAGCCTTTTTGAGCATTATACTGGCGAAAATGAGGCACCAAACAGGCCTGATATTGTCAAAGCATCACCTCTGCTAGTGATCCTCAGCACAGGGTCCTTCCTAGGCTGCTGTTCAAAAGAGGTCAATTACCTATATAGAAGAGCAAAGAGCAACCATCTCCCTTGCAACTTCCAGCATGAAGGAGAAGACATCTATTCTGTCCCCGGGGCCTGTGGCTGTAAATATGGCTCTGTGAGATGCTGGATCTCTTTCACCCTACTTACAATTGGCGACGATCGCAGATAGCTTAACTCAGCTGCCGGCACACATGTTATGAAGAATCCAGAAGAGACTTTGATTTCTTTAAGAATTCTTGTTGAATGCATACAAACAGCAGCAGGTAAAAAAGACTTTCTTCAGACAGACTGAAAACACATGTGATTCTGATAAAATCAAGATGGAGAATGAAACACAGGAGAAAGAAGAAGGAAATGACATCACACCAGAAGAGAGAGACAGAGAGACAGAAGGGACAAACTTGATGTAAAGGGAGGATTTCAGCTATGCAAACACAGGGACACATAGCAACAGTAAACAATATGAGAGACTGCAATACAGCATGTAAAATACACAGGACAGTCTGTAAAATGTCTCATTCATGGGACATAACACTCCCCGTCTGAAATCTATAGATTTCATAATTTTATGATGTCCACTGGAGATGTCACTGTAGACCTGAAAGACAAAAGGAAAAAACAAGCATGCAGGTAATAACAACAACAGTTGAAGTCTAATTGGCATGGTCCAATGTTCAGTTGGAGGCATGAAGTCCTCAACAGCGGAATAGTCCGAGTCCAAACGAAAACCGATCTTCGGATTGGGGAAGCCGCAACGTGCAAACACTTCCACCAACCCAATAATCCGCTGGAGAAAGTTAAAATATTACAATGTTCCAACACAGCTGGAGGAGTATATGGCGGTAGGCTCCCCGCCGTGAGCTGAGTTCAGAGACGAAGCTAAGATCATGTGACTCCTGCTCGAAGGAGCCAGCAGATGATTTGCCTGAAATGTATGTCAGCAGATAGGATGGCTGACCAGCTGAAAGGATGTCCAGGGTAAAGAGAGCTCAGCTTCTGTACCTTTTTGCCGGTTTCTGAAGCGCTGGGAGAGGCTCCTGCAGCTGTAGTCTTCGTAGACACATCGTAGGAAAGGTAGACTTGTCTCTTGATGATGGTTGAAAGAGTCTTTACAGAACTACGGGGCAGGACTTGTAAGGCCTTTAGAGACTTCTTCGCCATCTCCCATCTTTGCTGTCTCTGAGATGGTAGCATAGTGTTCCCGTTGATATCCGGAGTAGCAAGCTGTCTCAGTGGTACCCTGCCTAGAACTGCGATGGGTGTCTTAAACCCGAGAGGACCGTCGATGCTGTTTTCAACAGGCGAAGCTCCTCGTTTGATAGCAAGTTCCTTACAGGGTGATGCTTGGGAAGTGAACGTGTCTTGTTCAACATCCGCCAGTGAGCTGAGGCTGAATTGCGTGGGGAAAACGCTGGCACCATCGGTCAGAGGTAGGCTGTTGAGAGAGCGGCTCTCACTCTGAGCACTGAAGTCTAGCATGGCTTTGGTTTGACCAGGCTTGTGATGGAGATGGGTATCAAAGGTTGGGAACTCAGCAGTTACTTGCTGTGGATCCCTTGGCAACTTAGTCTTTGCTGGAAGAGGTGAGGGAGCTACCCAGCTGTTATAGTTGTCTTCGGTGGGTTTGACGCTCATGACCCTGATGATCACTTTGTCTCCCTCTGTAGGTAGTGAGTTGTTGTCCTTGGTTGAAGGATCGAATGCTGTTATCTCGAGGTTGTAGTCTCGAGGATAAAGCGGACTTGAAATATTGGATGGTTGCCGTTGACACGTAGTGTCGTTTGACTTCTCCTTCATCCATTGGTGACGTGAGTATGACAGGGAGGACAAGTCGTTGTCATCCGACGTGATAACGGTTTTGTAAGAGGAGATGTCGTTCTGATTCTTTGTCTGGTCACTACAGACATTGCCAATGATGACCCAGCCCAACTCGAGGCGCTGGGCATATGGTTCATTGAGTAGTCCGTGGATTTGTTGACGCATCTTGTGCAGTCGTATAATGTCTCTGCCGAGGAGAATTAGGATGTCTGCCTTATCATCCAGGGGTGGCATCTCTTTGGCTATCATTCTGAGATGAGGATGCTGAAGAGCGACTTCTGGTGTTGGGATTTCTTCCCTATTGAATGGTATTTGGTTACACTCTACAAGCGTGGGTAGTGGTATCTCCGTGGCGCCTTTCTCAAGAGAAGTTATTATGAGGCCACTGGCCCTTCTTCCAGAGGTTTGTAAAACGCCACTGCAGGTGCCCAAGGTGTAGGGATAGACGTCTCCTTTTAAGTCAAACAAGTCAAAGAGTTCTGACCTGGCTAATGATTTGTTGCTCTGGTCATCCAGGCTAACGTACACCTTGACTGCCTTCTCTGGATGGCCCTTGGGATACACCCATGACAGGCAAATCTTCGCACAGGACTTGTCTCGAAGACCTTCTCCACAGACATCGCTGCATGAGGAAGATACTGCAACATGGCTTGTCACTTGGTCTGTACTCTCCCGCCATGGCTTGTGGTGGGAGAAGGTGAAGACACAGAGTCGGGCTGTGATGGATGGAGCGCCTGTACGTGGTCTTCGCTGTCGCACTCTAGACACTTGATGGGGATGACACAGTCCTTAGCAAGATGTTCGGTAGAGGCGCAGCACCTGAAGCATACTCCAAACTTCTTCAAGAGCTCCTTTCGTTCTTGAAGGGGCTTCTTCCTGAAGCCGATGCACTTCTTCAGGGGATGTGGCAGTTTGTGAATTGGACACTGGCGATTAGGATTCTCAACCTTCTCACCTTTGTCGCTCTTATCTTGTGATACTGAAGGTGCCGGAAGAACATCAGTCTTCTTGATGGACATTGGAGCTTGGTGGTTCCTGTAGTTAAGACGTGGACTGTCGTGTTTTGTAGATGAAACAGGGTCGCTGTGTTCTCCATAGGAAAAACTTGGATCGGTCTTACACTCTGCGATATTTTCGATGAACTCGCAGAAGTAGGAAAATGGAGGGAAGGAGACTTGGTTTTCCCTTTTGTATTTTGATCCAAGCATGGCCCACTTATTTTGGATATTGGACGGCAGCTTGGAAACTATTGGGGTTACCCCATGAGCAGTGTCCAGGTAGCTGAGGCCAGGAAGGTACGGGTCTGCTTTGGCCAGCTGAAGCTCTAACAGGAGGTCGCTGAGCTCTTGGAACCTTGTACTGTCTTTATTAGATACCCTTGGAAAATCCTCTAGTCGTTTGAACAGGGCCCTTTCTATGACCTCAGGACTGCCATAGCTTCTTTCTAGTCTCTTCCATGCGGCAGTGAGACCAGCAATGGGATTACTGATGTGGACAGATTTAAGTCTCTTGACCCGATCCGTGGATTGTGGCCCAAGCCACCTGATTAGCAGGTCTAGCTCTTCAGCGGCGGTGATGCCGAGATCACTGATCGTGGTTTCAAAGGTACACTTCCAACCCCTGTAGTTCTCAGGTTTATCGTCAAACTCTGTAAGAGTTAGATCACGCCGAATCATGTACCTTGCGAGGCCAGTCATATCAGCATTCTCCGATTTTGGAAGGACCGATGCTGGTTGGATTGCTTTGTTCATACAGTCTGTAATTTGACCTGGGAACGCAGGTACATATGGGGCAGCGTAGGCGTTCAGTCCATTAACTGGCTTAATGAGCTTAGTTTCTACTACACATGGGACTGGAATTGTGTGATTGACCGGAGTGTGGTGACTGGCCTGCATATTGGCCTGTACGTAGGATTCTGAGTATAAGATTTGGTGATTTGCAGATTTCTGGTACATTTCGGTGCACAGAGGTGGATCAGGATACAAGATTGGCAGCGTATTGTAATTGTACTGACCTTGGGTGCAGGATGGGATAAACGCTGTGTCCTGTTGCCTCAGGGGAGCATCAGTGTGGTCAGGAAGGATTGCAGGAGCAGGGATAGCGCTGTGTTGGCCTTGTACATAGTCTCTAGTATGCTTAAGAGGGTCTTCAGTATCAAAACCCTGTTGTTTCAGGGAAGCATCTGTGTGGTCAGGAAGGATTGCAGGAGCAGGGATAGCACTGTGTTGGCTTTGTACATAGTCTCTAGTACGCTTAAGAGGGTCTTCAGTATCAAAACCACTTAAACTGATGCTGTCTCTTTGGCTCCCACTGATGGCTTGTTCCAGGACCTTTAATTTTGCCATGGCTATGGCGTGTTGGCGTTCCTTCTCTAGGGCCTCTAGGGCACCTTGTATTTTAGTGGCCTCAGTTTTCATTTCTATGGCCTCTAGGGCAGCTTGTATTTTAGTGGCCTCAGTTTTCATTTCAGTTTCCTTATGAGCAAAGGCAGCTTGTATTTTAGTGGCCTCAGCTTCCGCACGTGCTTTTATGAGCTGTTCGCTGAGGGTTGAGGATTTTGAAGAGCGTGACTTAGATGTTCGCTTTGACTGTCTGGCAGAGCCAGAAATGCAAGATGACATCTCGGCTATTAGTGCGATTCTTGCCTCTGTTTTGGCTTTTATATCGCGCACCATGCTTTCTCTCTCAGAGTTAAGTTTTTGGAAAGCTTGCAGCTCTTTGCAGGTAACTGATGGGTTAAGTCTTTTTAACACTGTGATATATTGGTCTGTTATTTCTGCATAACATTGATAATCTGAACACAGTTGTGCGAGAGCTCCCTCCAGTGGTTGTTGGAGAGAAGCAGGCTGAGATAGGCTATTTATGTGGCATAAGAGTTTTTGCCATAGCTCTGCTGTTGCACGGAGAAGATCATGTTTACTGGATTCTAGATTCTCCCTTATTTTCCATGTTGGCTTCGTGACACGTCTAGCCTTCTCACTAAATGGTGGATCAGGGTCTATGCACTCTTCCTCTGACAATGGGTCTGGCAGAGACCGTGTAGTCATTCCTTCAGCCATCCTGCTGCACAGGGAGAAGGGGAGCTGTATAGACTCTTATATGTTGAGAGCGGATGCTCTGCAGGAAGTTCTGTAGCTTTATAGAAGCTGTGGGTTTTACAGATGAATCTGGAAAGTCTTTTTTACTTTCTGTCCCCGGGGCCTGTGGCTGTAAATATGGCTCTGTGAGATGCTGGATCTCTTTCACCTTACTTACAATTGGCGACGATCGCAGATAGCTTAACTCAGCTGCCGGCACACATGTTATGAAGAATCCAGAAGAGACTTTGATTTCTTTAAGAATTCTTGTTGAATGCATACAAACAGCAGCAGGTAAAAAAGACTTTCTTCAGACAGACTGAAAACACATGTGATTCTGATAAAATCAAGATGGAGAATGAAACACAGGAGAAAGAAGAAGGAAATGACATCACACCAGAAGAGGGAGACAGAGAGACAGAAGGGACAAACTTGATGTAAAGGGAGGATTTCAGCTATGCAAACACAGGGACACATAGCAACAGTAAACAATATGAGAGACTGCAATACAGCATGTAAAATACACAGGACAGTCTGTAAAATGTCTCATTCATGGGACATAACAACATCATTCCCACCAGACACCAATTAAATGCACCAATGAAAAATAATGGCAATATATGATCTGGTTGCCACTATTTATATCCTTCAATCAGCAAATTCTAATTTTGAAAAATTTTTAGAAACAAAATAAGGAACAAAAAGTGTTATGTAGCAAATAAAATCTGTTAAAACATCTCTAGTAGTAGGAAATTGTTGAGTCTTCTATATGCTTATGTCCCAGGCTCCGGTTGTCTGACACTCCTGGGCCCTGAGTAAGTAATGGCTCTCTATAATGTGACTGCAGTACTAATTGTACAGTTAGTAGATCTTGACTATGGTTGACCAGGACCTGAACATAAAAGGCAAATTGAATTATGGACCGTCCAAGGAATTAATCTGCCAGTTGTCAGGGACCATGAGATGAGACTTGGGTGGTCATCTTTACTTCCTAAACTGCTACTTTTAAAGGGAATCTGTCGCCAGGTTTTTTCTATGATATCTGAGATCAGCATGATGTAGAGGCCGAGAGCCTGATTCCAACGATGTATCACTTGCTAGTCTGCATGTTGCTAGTTTGGTACAATTCCTCCACTATCTGCTACAAATCAGGCAGAGCTCAGAATGCTGAGCTGTATATAACTCCGCCCACATCACTGGCAGCTTTCTGTGTACACTATGCATTGGCCAAAAGCCACTAATCTGTGCTGGGGGCGGAGTTGCACAGAGGAGTTGACTAGGAGACACGAGACACCTAGTCCTGTAGTGATAATCTGCTGCTGATAAAACACTGATTTTATTGAAGCACTAACACACAGCCTAGTAAGTGACACATCACTGAAATCGGGGTCTCTGCCCCTACATTGTGCTGATCTTAGATTACGTAGCAAAAATCTGCTGACATATTCCCTGTAAGTGAAAAAAATGTAATAATATTACTGAGTAGTTAAATTGTGCATTCTGCATGGTCCCCGTTGGCACTATTTCATCATGATAGTTCCCAGATACTGGCTCAGCAAAGTGTCCCAAGAAATGACTTAGAAAGTTCTGTATCTGTTCTTTTACATTTCCATCAAGTTTTATTCAAATAATCATTAATTTCCGTTTACCAATGAATTTTCTATTAATAACTTGTGGAGTAAACATTTTCCGTAGTAAAGGGATAAAATGTCACTTTGTGTTTGCAATAAAAGTATCCGAGGAGACATTTCGCATGACAATGGGCCGAGGCAGAGACAGCGCATGTGCCTCATGACCTTATCTAGTTACATAACTCCAATTTCTGCTATCCTTAGAATTTACAGTAATGTAAAATGCCCCATGCAGACAACCGATTGTCATATGGAAGCCACCAGTGACGCCGATCACACCAAATCCTACCTTATCAGTACACAGAGATTACCTGTTATGATTTTGGGACATGTCCATTCTCCGTCCAATACCAAATTTCATATATATTAGCCAGAATTAACCCCTGCAGAGGTTTTTTTTACCTTTTTTTACCAGTGTTTTTCTATGAAGATTGCATTACTGTTTGCTTGATCTGACAACTAGTAAGACGAAAAACCCACTGATCAAAAACAGATGACAAGGAAGTGTTTTATCCATAACCAAAATACATGGTGGATCACTTACATAGGTATGTAATAAGCCTCTGTGAAAACTTTGTGAACTTAATAATCCATCATTTTAGATGAGCTCATGCAGCTCATATTATTGTCACTATTGCCCCTGAGGGAGCTGCACTAGCTGCGGCGAAACGCGTTGGGTCTTCTCTCTATCCTTACCTTATGACTTACACAGGTTCTGTATGAGCTCATATAAAATGGTGGATTCACTATTTTTGATCCAGGATTTCACATTGACTTATGATATACCTATGTAGGTGATTCACCTTGTATTTTGATTATGGATCAACCACTTCATTGTCATTCATTTTTGATTATTTTTAGGAATAACCCTTTATCACCTAACCCTATCCTATTGAGGTCTGACCAGTGGGAGATTATGGGTTCCGGGAAAAAAAATGGAGTGGAGACGCACATGAATGAACATTGAACATTTTTCATTTGCTCAACTAAACCCAGTCTTAAAGAAGCACTCTTCCTCCTCCCATGGAAGCTTTTATCCTCTAAATATATTGCAGTCATCATATTATATATCACTGTGTACTTACAATTCATTTACTTTTCTACCCAATAATTCTTCTCTTTTCTCTGCTTTATTTAGAAACAGTAAGTCTCTTTTCCCTGCGTTTATCATTCCCCTCTTGAACTCCTGATCCATGCACCCTTGTCAAGAACTTTTGCAGTGACTTATGACTCATACAGGAAAAATTGACCTCCTGTTTCTACTTAGCGCTTAGAAGGATTCAGCTAGTCAGTTTTTAATCACGCAATGTCATAGACCTAATGGAAAAGAGAAGAATTAGCTGTGTAGAAAGGCAAAATGAACAATTGTAAGTACAAAGTGCTGTATAATATGATGACTACAATATATTAAGGGGGGTAAAAATTTGGATGTGAGTGCTCCTTTAAGACCAGATCTAAAAGGAACTTAAAGGGTATCTGTAATATCAGTCCAGAACCTCCAGCCATCAATGCATAAATGGTCAAGCTGGCCTTTGAAATGTAAATCTATCGACACCTTTACATCTTTTATCTTTTGTTGCATTCCAAAGAAATCAACCTTTTTAATTCATATTCAAATGAGATATTAAGTGCTCTGGGTGTGACAGAGCACTTCTCCAGCCTCTGCCTCATGAGGTTGTTTCCCCATCCAAAACCAGCCTCTCTATCTTGATAGTCTCAGAAACAGTGAGCGATCAATCTAGTATAAGAGGCTGGTGCTGGACTGGGAGACAACCTCATGAGGAAGAAGCTGGAGAAGTGCTCTGTCACACCCAGAGCACTTACTGTCTCATTTGCGTATGAATTAAAACTTTAATTTCTAAGGAATACAGAAAAAGATAGATGAAATAAAGGTGTCAATAGATTTAGCTTTCAAAGACCTGCATGCCCATATATGAGGTTTGGGATATTGAAGATTACCGAGGAATTCCATTTAACCCATTACTGCCAAAGCCTGTTTTTGCCTTCCTGACCAGGCCAGATTTTTCAATTCTGACGAGTGTAACTTTGAGGTTATAACTCTTGAACGCTTCAACATATCGCAGAAATTCTGAGACTTTTTTTCATGAATCATTGTACTTAATGGTAGTAGTAAATTTAGGTCAATACAATTTGCATTTTTTTACGGAAATGCTAAAAATTTGACAACAAATTTCAAAAATTCACAATTTTTAAACTTTGGAATTTTAGGCCCTCAAAAAAATAAGTCATACCGCACAAAATAATTAATATATAACATTTACGACACGTCTACTTTATGTGAGCGACACAGCATATTTTTTATACATATTTTTTTGTTAGGAAGATGGAAGGTTTAAAAAATTTGCTGTAAATTTTCATTTTTTTTCCTAGGAAAATTTACAAATTCTATTTTTTTAGGGACCACTTCACTTTTTAACATGATTTTGAGGGTCATACAGTTAGGTCCATAAATATTTGGACAGAGACAACATTTATCTAATTTTGGTTCTAGACATTACCACAATGAATTTGAAACAAAACAAATCAGATGCAGTTGAAGTTCAGACTTTCAGCTTTCATTTGAGGGTATCCACATTAAAATTGGATGAAGGGTTTAGGAGTTTCAGCTCCTTAACATGTGCCACCCTGTTTTTAAAGGGACCAAAAGTAATTGGACAAATGACTCCAAGGCTATTTCATGGACAGGTGTGGGCAATCCCTTTGTTATGTCATTCTCAATTAAGCAGATGAAAGGGCCGGAGTTGATTTGAGGTGTGGTGTTTGCATTTGGAAGGTTTTGCTGTGAAGGAAACATGCGGTCACAGGATCTCTCCATGCAGGTGAAACAAGCCATCCTTAAGCTGCAAGAACAGAAAAAAACCCATCCAAGAAATTGCTACAACATTAGAAGTGGCAAAATCTACAATTTGGTACATCCTGAGAAAGAAAGAAAGCACTGGTGAACTCATCAATCCAAAAAGACCTGGGAGCCCACGGAAGACAACAGTGGTGGATGATCGCCGCATACTTTCTTTGGTGAAGAAGAACCCGTTCACAACATCAACTGAAGTCCAGAACACTCTCAGTGAAGTAGGTGTATCTGTCTCTAAGTCAATAGTAAAGAGAAGACTCCATGAAAGTAAATACAAAGGGTTCACATCTAGATGCAAACCATTCATCAATTCCAAAAATAGACAGGCCAGAGTTAAATTTGCTGAAAAACACCTCCAGAAGCCAGCTCAGTTCTGGAAAAGTATTCTATGGACAGATGAGACAAAGATCAACCTGTACCAGAATGATGGGAAGCCAAAAGTTTGGAGAAGAAAGGGAACGGCACATGATCCAAGGCACACCACATCCTCTGTAAAACATGGTGGAGGCAACGTGATGGCATGGGCATGCATGGCTTTCAATGGCACTGGGTCACTTGTGTTTATTGATGACATAACAGCAGACAAGAGTAGCCGGATGAATTCTGAAGTGTACCGGGATATACTTTCAGCCCAGATTCAGCCAAATGCTGCAAACTTGATTGGACGGCGCTTCATAGTACAGATGGATAATGACCCCAAGCATACAGCCAAAGCTACACAGGAGTTCATGAGTGCAAAAAAGTGGAACATTCTTCAATGGCCAAGTCAATCACCAGATCTTAACCCAATTGAGCATGCATTTCACTTGCTGAAATCCAGACTTAAGAGGGAAAGACCCACAAACAAGCAAGACCTGAAGGCTGCGGCTGTAAAGGCCTGGCAAAGCATTAAGAAGGAGGAAACCCAGCGTTTGGTGATGTCCATGGGTTCCAGACTTAAGGCAGTGATTGCCTCCAAAGGATTCGCACAATTTTGAAATAAAAATATTTGTTTGGGTTTGTTTATTTGTCCAATTACTTTTGACCTCCTAAATGTGGAGGTTGTAAAGAAATGTGTACAATTCCTACATTTCTAACACTATTTTGTTCAACCTTCAATTAACGTCAATCTCACTGAATTCTGTGTAGAGGTTTCATTTCAAATCCAATGTGGTGGCATGCAGAGCCCACTCGCGAAAATTGGTCACTGTCAAATATTCTGGCCTGACGTATATGTCGGACCCCCAGCAAGAACCTTAAAAACAGCACCTCACAGTCACAAAACCGCCATTCGGAAGTTTGTTACCCTTCAGGTGCCTCACAAGGATAATAGGATAGAAAAGAAAGAAGAAAATAATGAAAAATGGTTCTTCAGGTCAGTACGAACACAGTAACGCCAGATTTATTAGGATTTTTTTATGTTTTGCTTCTTTTGTTTTTCCATCATCATACTCATGGTAGCTATAACTTTTTTTTTTTGTCGACAGCGGTATAAAATGGCTTGTATTTTGTGGGACAAGATGACGTTTTTTATGTTTTTTTGCTGACTTTTTATTCTATGTTTTACTAGATTTTTTAATATGCAAATTGCCTCTTCAAACAAAGAGGACTTGTACTCTATAGCGCCACCTATTGGAAGTAGCATCCTACAAGTCACAATCAACCCTTTAACGAGTCTTGTAATATGACTTAGGATAAAAGCCAAATCAGAATCTCCATTTGCAGACACGGTGTTTCGGACTGTTGGTCCTCGTCAGTGCAAAGTAGGAGAGATCTGATTTGGCTAGATGAGAGGCTCTGGACTGGGGTCTGGGGGGTAAGGTTACTCCTTGTGGAGAGTGACATACCAGCTCTGACGTGTCGAGGTAAGGAGGCTTATTCGCCTGCAATGCTCCTCTGGGAAATTTTAATATGCAAATTGCCTCTTCAAACAAAGAGGACTTGTACTCTATAGCGCCACCTATTGGAAGTAGCGATCCTACAAGTCACAATCAACCCTTTAACGAGTCTTTTTTAAGTGATTTTTACTTATTTTTCACGGTGTTCACCAATACTCTGCAATGGTTTTGCATTGCAGGGTGTTAGAGCTGTCAATGTGACACAGGCAGGAGGCATGCCAGGTCCTGCTCAATGTAAGGCCTAACAGGCCACCGTACCTGGGTGACCCCCGCAGCCATTGTTCGGCCTGCAGGCACCATGTAGACCATCGACATAATGGGACTGAAGTCGCGTAGTGCCCATTGGGGCAATGCCACTGTCGCTATTAACAGGGGCATCAGAGGGGCTAAACGGCTGCTATCGGGGAGTTACTGCAGGGTGTCAACTATCTGACGTCCGCTGATGATTTCGCCTGCTCTGCTCGTGAGCCGGGTCGAAAGTCGTGCCATACATATAAGGCGGTTTGCAGGAACGCACTTCCCGCTGCGCCATACATGTATAACGCATGTCATGAAGGGGTTAAGAACCGACCAATTATTTTATGTTTTTTGTCTCATCATATTTTGGCAACCAAGCCTTTATTGTTTTTGTTACCATATGGCTGTGTGAAACTGTTTTATGCAGGGGGGAAATTGTGTAGGGGTTCTTCCGAGTTATTTTTTGGAGGTACATACAAACCATTTTTTGGCTATGTGAATACAGAAAAGACCTTTTTTTTATTATTATTATTTTTATTTTTTACACTGTTCACACTAATCAAAATAATGAGCCAATTCTTCAAGTTAATATGTTTGGATACGTAATTATAGATATTTTGCTTTTCTTTGAAATGTATGTGCAATAATAAATATTTTAAACTAATTAATAGTATTTTTTTTCCTTATTTTTTTGGGGGGGCTTGGGAATTTTTTTGTTATTACATTTTTTGCTTATGCTTTTTTATATGCACATATTCGACTAGGCGGGCTGGCCAGCACACTCTCAATGCGTACCAGTGTGAACACCCCTCATGCGAGACCAAACGTGCTTGGGCTTGGCTGCACCCCGAAAAATATAGTGCAAAAAATACAAAAATAGTGAGGTATTAGTTGATATTTTGGCCAAAATATGTAAGCTTGTAACCTGCGCCAAAGGTCCCCACGCCTAGTCGAATAGTATGGGCGTGACTAATAGGCTGTGAACCAGACACTATGCAGTATCCTTGTGTGAACGGCACCCTATGCGGGCCTCTATTTGGCAACTGTACTGTTTACTGGGCAGTCCTTGATTGGGTATGTGGAGAGTGGCTGTTGATCTGGTATTTTGCACCTGTGTTGCTAACATCTTGCTTTATGGGCTGGCTGCATCCTGTAGTGCATTTGTTCAAAGATCTGGGCAGGTCAGATTTGGTGGGAGCAGACAGCGTGCGGCAGGGAGAAGTGAGTGCTCCATCCCTTGAGCACCGCAGCAGTGTAGGCCCACTCCCAAGCATCATTGCTGCTACCCGTAGAGACTGTAAACCGAGACTTGCCGACTGCCAGTGGGTCCCCACTAAACAAGTAGCCAGACTCCCCAAAACTGTCACTGCATCCTGCAACCTGCTCACACCACTCTGCCATAAAGGTCTGACTGATGGAGGACTGCAGTGATAGTTGACTTTGTGGAACTTTTTCCCATCTCCCTACTGCATCTGTGGTGCTCAGCCACAGTGATCTTGGGGTTCTTCTTCACCTCTCTCACCAAGGCTCTTCTCCCACGATTGCTCAGTTTGGCTGGACGGCCAGGTCTAGGAAGACTTCTGGTGGTCTCAAACTTTTCCATTTAAGGATTATGGAGGCCACTTTGCTCTTAGAAACCTTGAGTATAGTGTTGAGCGATACTGCTCGATATCTAAAAATATCGTATCGAAATCGTATCGCCGATATCACTAAATATCGTCGATATCCGATTCCGATACCGGAAGTCCAATGTAAGTCTATGGGAACAAAAAATCGCAACAAAAAAAACCTTTCTTTCGTTGTAAACACAAAATATACACACATAGAATACATATATATACATGTCATTGTGACATATATATATACATATATTTATAGTTTATACACTTCTACATAGTAAAATAGACTCTGATTCAATTGCCGGGTAAAGCCGTGACATACCCCATAGAAGTTGACGGGCTCGGTGCCGAGTACCCCCAAAACCTCTGGCTCTGTGCGACTCAACTTGGGCGTCACGAACAGGATTCTGTAGCTCGCTATAAGCGAGTCCTGTGTGCCTGAATTGAACTGGTTTTGTGCTTGAGAATTGCTAAAATCATCAGAGAATGTATTTGCCATTTTTCCGCCATATCTGCGTCACGACGAGGCACTGGTGAAGAAGAAGGGCGTGCTCTTCGTGGGTGTACACTCACTCAGTGGCGTGAAAACGATGGCCGAAAACTCTAAATGGTACTGCAATGTAAGATCGTGCCCCACAGCTCTTCAGTTCCGCCTCCTCATCCTCCTCAGTGTGTGGAAACTAACACGAAGGTCCCGCCTCACTACAAAAGAGGGGCCCTCTCCAGATGCTAATGACACATGTGACTTGGCAGAGATGGCTAATGGACACGAGCAGAAGTGTGAAGGGATGGAGCAGTCAGAGCTCTCCCCCCACGGAAGCGACCCGATCGCCACGGAACCACCGTTGGGCACCCGGCCTGGAAACCCTCCTACGCTGCAAGAAGCGGAGGATACCCTAAGAGGCCTGGCCCGGCACCGGGAGGAGGTCGCCAGGATGGAAGCCAGTTGGCGTGCCCTAAAACTAAACTTGGAGCGGCGCCAATCCCTCTTACCTGAAGTGTCTGTACCGGAAGGTGAGGCACCCGTTCTAGTAGAGGAGTCCGTGCGGGCATCCCAGCCCTTGCAATGTGATCCGGTTGACGTTGTCGCAGTAGAGGCACCCGTTCCTGCAAAAAACTCTGCACCGGCAGCACCCCAGATCCCGCTGTCTGCCCCCGTCGCTGAGACAGAAGAAGCGACACCCGTCCTCATGGAGGAGGCCGCGCAGGCACCAGAGGTCTACCTGTCTGTACCGGAGCCCCGACTGTCATCTGTTCCAGAGCCGGCTGCTTCCTCCGCAGGTGAGCGCCGCCAGGACTGGGGGGCGCCAGGAGAGCTGCCGCAAACCGGACATCATAAGCTGCAGTTTGATGGTGGAGACATGGAGATGCTGCAGGAGAATTACAACCGGCGTCAGGAGGAAGAGTGGAGACGTTGGGAGAAGGAAGCAGAGCGACAAAGGGAGCAGCGCGAATCCCAGAAGCTTCGCCAACGTCACATCGAGAAGGACCGGGCAGATAAGGACCGGATGAGAAAAGATAAAGGTACCCTGAGGGAGCCGCGGCGTAAGGGTGCAGTACGGAGCTTTAAATTGAAAGGTGGTTGGGGCTTCATCCAGGAGCCTGGACTTTATTTAGAAGTCTTTGTGACCCGGCGGGACGTGGAGACTCACCTCCCAGAAGGACACCCGGGGAGGGACCTGTTGCCAGGAGACTTGGTGACTTACACCCGACACTGGGGTTACAATGGATGGTACGCCCTAAATGTTACCAGGTGCGACCCCTACTCCCCAGAGTGTCAGGAACCTGTGAGACCCTCGGAGCCTTCAGCCTCCCACATCCAGGCCTCTGCACAAGTGCCCACCCCACGCCGTAAATCTCCCCAGCCTCCCTCAGTGGTCTCCTCAGCAGCCCCAGCTATGGACATGATAACTATAGCTGGCCCGTACCCGGCGCCTGTTAGGCCCCCTGGGGTTCGTTCAGTCCGGGACATAGGGGTCCAGACCCGGAGGGAGATGAAAGAGGTGGCCACACAGACCCAGATAGCGGGTCACGACTTGACTGTACAGGCCACACGACGTCATCAGGTCCTGGTGGTCCTTGGTGTCTCGGATGTTTGGCAAGCATCAGAAGAGTACCAGGTGGTACCTGGAACACCCCTGCCAAAGAATTATAAATAACCCGGACAGGGTCCCTGTATGTAAATAGTTAAATTGTTGATGTACCCGGACGGGTGAATGTTCATATAAAAGTTTTTTAATTTAATAAAAAAAACAACAACACAGTTTTCATTACTTTTATTACAGTCTCATCCTGCGACGCCATCGATCTCCTGTAAAAAAATGAAAAAAAAAAACAGCAGTATACCACCTGTCCGACGCAGTCCATAGTAACGAGTGTCCCACGACGATCCAGCTCTGCTACATCAGAATGACAGGCAGAGCCTGTCATCCCGGCGCAGCACAGCTGATTACCTGCTTCCCCGGCGGTGATGTCATCGGACTGACTGCTTTACGGCCGGGATTACCCAGCAGTCACTGCAGTTATCGCGAAAAACTGCATGTGACCGCCAGGGAGAAGATAATGGCGGCCATCAAGCAGTCCAGGACGTGACCACCGGAGATCTTCTGCCAGGTAAGTGCCGCTGACTCCTGACAGACCCGACCGACGGACACTCACAGTGACAGTGACAAATCCGATTCCGGTATTCGATATGACAAAAATATCGGTATTCGGAATCGAAAGGCCGATACAGCTAATATCGGCCGATATCCGATATTTACAGTATCGTATCGCTCAACACTACTTGAGTACGTACTTCAGAAATTATTTTGTAACTTTTGCCAGATCTGTGCCTTGCCACAATTCTGTCTCTGAGCTCCTTGGCTAGTTCCTTTGACCTCATGATTCTCATTTGGTCTGACATGCACTGTGAGCTGTGAGGTCTTATATAGACAGGTGTGTGCCTTTACAAATCAAGTTCTATCAGTTTAATTAAACACAGCTGGACTCCAATGAAGGAGTAGAACCATCTTAAGGAGGATCACAAGGAAATGGACAGCATGTGACTTAAATATGAGTGTCTGAGCAAAGGGTCTGAATATTTATGACCATGTGATATTTCAGTTTTTTCCTTTTTAATAAATTTTCAAAAATTTCTACATTTCTGGTTTTTATCAGTCAACATGGGGTGCAGAGTGTACATTAATGAGAAAAAAATTAACTTTTTTGCATTTACCAAATGGCTGCAATGAAACAAAGAGTGAAAAATTTAAAGGGGTCTGAATACTTTACAAACCCACTGTAAATGTGTGAATGAGGATAATGTCACATTGGCATGTAGCTAAAAAGTGGGGCCCTGGTATTGGTTACTGGTGGGCCCTTGCCAATCCAGTCCGACACTGACCATGGATGTCCGAGTAACAGGAAAACCAGAACTCGGTCTCAACCCTCAGTAGTCCTGTGATTGTCTGCTCCAATAGAAGCATCTGGAAAAGAACAGGCAGACATGGTAATAAACCACTTTTGTCTTCTCCACAGTATCTCTGATTATCTTTGAAGTTGCTTGCTTCTTCACGTTAACATAGCATCTCCCAGACATCACTTGAAGCCAATACCACATGCTGTCAAAAGAGGAAAGGGGTTAAAATGAAAATAATATCGGCTGTATTACCTTTATGTAGCAGCCATCCATAACTGACAATGGAACTGAAGTGCAGAATGTAATTTAAGCAGCAGTCACAGCCCAGCCGTGTTTATATAGATTTCACCTTAATTGTCCCTGAGACGTCCCTCATGCCACCGATCTCTCTGAATAATGCCGACTCTTGCAATCTACTGAACACAGATCATAGAAACAAAGCTCCGAGGCAAAGCTGTCTGCTTCTTTACAGGTTATAGTTTTTGTTAGTATTGTTTGGCTCTCAAAAGCAACAGCAATAACAGTAAAATAAGATTAAATAAGTTTCACACGTACATTAGTTACTTTACTATCCTTTACAATATATCAACATTTCAAAAATACATTCCTCCGGCCAAGCGAAAACCCTGTTTACCTGGTTACTAGAGTTGAGCGATACTTTCCGATATCCAAAAGTATCGGAATCGGAATGGTATCGCCGATATCATTAAAATATCGGCGATACCCGATACCGATACCGGAAGTCCCATGTAAGTCTATGGGAACAAAATATCGTAACTAAAAAAACCCCATTCTTTCCTTGTAAACACTAAATATACACACATAGAATACATATATATATATATATATATACATGTCATTGTGACATATATATATACATATATTTATAGTTTATACACTTCTACATAGTAAAATATCCTCTGATTCAATTGCCGGGTAAAGCCGGCTTCTGTGAAAAGACAGAAGCACCCGACATGAAATGACACTTGGTGTACATAGGGTTAACCATGTCCTTTGCTATCTGATTTGCACAAACAATTAAATCAGTCTATGTGTGCAAAATTTCACACCTGTAGGGGTTAATTAAAGGTGTAAATTCGTTGTAAAAAAAAACGGACTTTTTTGCTACGAATTTACACCTTTAATTAACCCCTACAGGTGTGAAATTTTGCACACATAGACTGATGTAATTGTTTGTGCAAATCAGATAGCAAAGGACATGGTTAACCCTATGTACACCAAGTGTCATTTCATGTCGGGTTCTGCATTTTCACAAAAGCCGGCAATTGAATTAGCGGCTATTATACTATGTAGAAGTGTATGAACTACAAATATAAATATATATATATATGTGTCACAAATTCAATGACATGTATATATATATATGAGGTGTAAAATTGCTGAAAAAAAATGCGTGGGCTCCCGCCCTATTTTCGCAACCAGACAAAGCCAGTGAGTGGGGGCAGATAATAATAGCCCAGAGAGGGACCATTATTTTTGGGCCCCCCCCGGCTACTAACATCTGCCCCCAGACACCCCAGGAAAGACAAATCTATAATTAGATTCGCCCTTTCTGGCACTTTGCCCGTCTATTCCCATTGCCCTGTAGCGGTGGCGAATGGGTTAATATGGGGTTAAAGCCACCTTGCTATTGAAAGGTGACCTTAAGCCAGGTTAATAATTGAGAGCTGTCAATTAGACAACTATCAATTATTAATCCTATTGCATGAAATAAAAATAAAACACACACACTTTAATTAAAAATCATTTTAATGAAATAAAGACACATGTTTTTGACCATCTTTTATTTTACTGCAAAAACCATTTCCTGTAATAAAAATAAAATAAAAAAGCAAAATTATTCTTACCTATCCCATGCACAGTCAGGTCCCACGGTGTAATCCTTCAGAAAGGGTTAATGTTTACTGCAGGGACCGCAGCTAATGCTGCAGCCTCACAGTAAACCCCCAAATGAATGAGTTCCTCTCCTGGCTGACAGGAGAGTAAAGGCTGGGTGTCACATAACGATACACCAGCGATCCCGACAACGATATGCACTTGTCAGGATCGCTGGTGTATCGCTACATGATCGCTGCTGAGCTGCCAAACAGGCAGCTCAGGCAGCGATCTGGGACAGCGACACTGCGGGTAACATCGCTTAAGGGCCCGTCTCACATAGCGATATCGCTACCGAGATCGCTGCTGAGTCACTAGTTTTGTGACGCAGCAGCGAGCTCACCAGCGATATCGCTGTGTGTGACATTCAGCAACGATCAGCCCCCCTGACGGGTATCGCTGATCGTCGCTGAAATGTCAGGACCTTTTTTTGATCGCTGGTTTCCCTCTGACAGGCACGCATCGCTGCGTGTGACAGGCGGGAGACCAGCGATCCGCTGGTAACCAAGGTACACAGCGGGTTTCCAGGCACCGCGCAGCGCTTGGAAACCCGCTGTGTACCTTGGATACCAGCTCCCTGCATCAGGGCGCTGGTATCCAAGGTACACAGCGGGTTTCTAGGCACAGCCCCGCGCCTGGAAACCCGCTGTGTACCTTGGTTACCAGCGGATCGCTGGTCTCCCGCCTGTCACACGCAGCGATGTGTGCCTGTCAGCGGGAAACCAGCGATCAAAAAAAGGTCCTGACATTTCAACGACGATCAGCGATACCTGGCAGGGGGGCTGATCGTCGCTGAATGTCACACACAGCGATATCGCTGGTGAGCTCGCTGCTGCGTCACAAAACTAGTGACTCAGCAGCGATCTCGGTAGCGATATCGCTATGTGAGACGGGCCCTTAAGTGGAAAGCTTAATTGATTGCTTTCCACTTTCACTTCAAGTCAGCCAGGGACACAATCAGTGACGTCAGAGGGAACTGATTAACAAAAATAGGGGTTCCCTTCGAAAAAAAAATGGCGTGGGGTCCCCCCTATTTTTGTTAACCAGCCAGATGAAGCAGACCGCTGAGGCCTGGATTTTCAGGCTGTTAAGGAGCCAAGATCCATGGACCTTGCCAGCCTGATAATACCAGGCCACAGCAGTCTGCATATCTTGGCTGATTAACAAAAATAGGGGATCCCCTCGAAAAAAATTGGCGTGGGGTCCCCCCTATTTTTGTTAACCAGCCAGATGTAGCAGACCGCTGAGGCCTGGATTTTCAGGCTGTTAAGGAGCCAAGATCCATGGACCTTGCCAGCCTGATAATACCAGGCCACAGCAGTCTGCATATCTTGGCTGATTAACAAAAATAGGGGATCCCCTCGAAAAAATTGGCGTGGGGTCCCCCTATTTTTGTTAACCAGCCAGATGAAGCAGACCGCTGAGGCCTGGTTTTTCAGGCTGGTAAGGATCCAAATCCATGGACCTTGCCAGCCTGATAATACCAGGCCACAGCAGTCTGCTTAGCTTGGCTGGTTAACAAAAATAGGGGATCCCCTCGAAAAAAAAAACGGCGTGGGGATCACCCCTATTTTTGTTAACCAGCCAAGTAAAATGCAGACTGCTGCGGCCTGGTATTAAAAGACTGTCAAGGCCCATGGATTTTGGCCCTCAACAGCCTGATAATACCAGGCTACAGCAGCCCCACATTTGGCGCATCAAAAGATGTGCCAATTGTGGCACTTTACCCGGCTCTTCCCACTTGCCCTGTAGCGGTGGCAAGCGGGGTAATAAGGGGTTAATGTCACCGTTGATTGCACGGTGACAATAAGCCCGGTTAATAATGGAGAGGTGTCAATAAGACACCGATCCATTATTAATCCCAAAGTTTTTAAATGTTTAAAAAAAAGACAAAGCAAGAAAAAAGTCTTTTAATGAAATAAAAGAGACAACACAGTTTTCATTAATTTTATTATACTCTCATTCCTGCGACGCCATCGATCTCCTGTAAAAAAAAAAAAAAACAAACCAACAGTATACACCTGTCCGACGCAGTCCATAACGACAGTCCCACGACGATCCAGCTCTGCTACATCGCAATGACAGGCAGAGCCTGTCATCGCGACGCAGCACAGCTGATTACCTGCTTCCCCGGTGGTGACGTCATCGGACTGACTGCTTTACGGCCGGGATTACCCAGCAGTCACTGCAGTTATCGCGAGAAACCGCATGTGACCGCCGGGGAAAGAAGATTGCGGCCATGAAGCAGTCCAGCCCGTGACCGCCGGAGATCTTCTGCCAGGTAAGTGCCGCTGACTCCTGACAGACCCGACCTACGGACACTGACAGTGACAGTGACAATCCCGATTCCGGTATCCGATATGACGAAAATATCGGAACTCGGAATCGGAATTCCGATACAGCCAATATCGGCCGATACCCGATATTTGCAGTATCGGAATGCTCAACCCTACTGGTTACCCCTGTCTATCATGATGTCTGCCATGAGTTTTTGGGATAGGAAGTAGCTATCTGATAGTAGATAACACCATCAGCCACTAGGAATTTCGGGGCCCAATACTGGCAAAATTTTCGGGGCCCCCTTGAGACTCCACCCAGGCTCCACCCCAGCCCCTCCTCCACCCTTCGAACTGTCCACAGTCCCACCGCTCTCTCTTGGAAAAACTCCACTTCTCACCAATCACACATTAACAGTTCCCATCACCAGATCACACATATAGCCAGCAGCTCTTGTTTTGGCCAAAAGATTTTTTAAGCCGCCACCATAACACGGTAGACACTTTTGGCCGAGCTCTACTCTACTGTAACCTATTTAATATTTGTTAAAATATGCAATAGAATTTAGTCATTTTTATTTATTTTTCAATTTTTAAAATGACCAATAATATCACATACAAGGAACAAATACCGCCACACCATGACCAGACCACATATTACCACCACAAAGTGACCAAATAATAGCACATACAAGGAACAAATACCGCCACACCATGACCAGAGCACATATTACCACCACAGTGACCGAATAATATCACATACAAGGAACAAATACCGCAACACCATGTCCAGACCACATATTACCACCACATAGTGACTGAATACTACAATACTGATCAGTAATGAAAAAACACAATACTATCACCATAAGTGCCATTATACACAGATCTGTACTTAGTATGCAGTGTCTTTGTACAGGTAATACAGTGATCAATGACATTATACACAGGAGCTCTGTATATAGTACACAGTGTATAGTATCAGTGTACAGGTAACACACTGACTCACCAGTGACATCTCTAGGTTCTTCATCTTTGTTTTTCATCTTTCATCCAGCACAGACCGCCATCACTTCTTCCAGCCAGGGCTCGTCTCTGCAGGAAATAACACAGTTATCTAGAGCTCCGCTTGCAGAACACATCACTTATTTTTTTCCCAATTTCTACATTACACCACATGAAGAAAAAAAGGCGACATAGTATCACTCTACACAGTAACAGGACCGCCCCACCATTTAAAACAGTATCCTCAAAAAATAAAATAAATACATCACTGCAGTAATAATATCCCTTAATTAGCCCCTATGGTAACAATATCCCCCATCCTTGCCCCGTGTATCTAATTTCTGGCTCCAGCCATATGTTCTCCCATCCCGCCCTCATGAGTATCCATTCTGCCCCATATGATCTGCCCCATAATCCTGCACGATCTGTCTCCAATCCTGCCCCCTGTGTCTCCAATTAAGCCCTGTGTCTCCATTCTGCCCCCTGTGTCTTCAATCATGCCCCCAGTGTCTCCAATCCTGCCCCCAGTGTCTCCAACCATGCCCCCCAGTGTCTCCAATCATGCCCCCCGTGTCTCAAATCATGCCCCCCAGTGTCTCCAATCATGCCCCCCAGTGTCTCCAATCATGCTCCCCAGTGTCTCCAATCCAGCCACCTTTTCTCCATTCTGCCTCCAGTGCCTCCAATAATGCCCCCATGTCTTTCATTCTGCCCCCAGTATCTCCAATCTTGCCCTGTCTCCAATCATGCCCCGTCTCCAATCATGCCCCCAGTGTCTCCAATCATGCCCCCAGTGTCTCCAATCATACCCCCCAGTATCTCCAATCATGCCTCCCCAGTGTCTCCAGACATACCCACCAGTGTCTCCAATCATGCCCCCCAGTGTCTCCAATCATGACCCCAGTGTCTCCAATCATGTCCCCATGTCTTTCATTCTGCCCCCCAGTATCTCCAATACTGCCCATCTCCATTCTGCCCCCAGTGTCACCATTGTGCCCCCAGTGTGTCCAATCCTGCCCCCAGTGTCTCCAATCCTGCCCCCAGTGTCTCCAATCCAGCCACTTTGTCTCCATTCTGCCCCCAGTGCCTCCAATCATGCCCCCAGTGCCTCCAATCATGCCCCCAGTATCTCCAATCCTGCCCCGTCTCCAATCCTGCCCCCAGTGCCTCCAATCATGCCCCAATGTTTTTCATTCTGTCCCCAGTATCTCCATCCTGCCAGTCTCCAATCATGCCCCCCAGTGTCTCCAATCCAGCCACCTTGTCTCCCTTCTGCCCCAGTGTCTTCAATTCTGCCCCCAGTGTCTCCAATCCTGCCCCGTCTCCATCCTGTCCCCCAGTGTCTCCAATCCTGCCCCCAGCGTCTCCAATCCTGCCCCATCTCCATCCTGCCCCCAGTGTCTCCAATCCTGCCCCGTCTCCATCCTGCCCCCAGTGTCTCCAATCCTGCCCCGTCTCCATGCTGCCCCAGTGTCTCCAATCCTGCCCCGTCTCCAATCCTGCCCCATCTCCATCCTGCCCCCAGCGTCTCCAATCCTGCCCCATGTTCAATCCTGCCCCGTCTCCATCCTGCCCCCAGCGTCTCCAATCCTGCCCCATCTCCATCCTGCCCCCAGCGTCTCCAATCCTGCCCCGTCTCCATCTTGCCCCCAGTGTCTCCAATCCTGCCCCGTCTCCATCCTGCCCCAAGCGTCTCCAATCCTGCCCCGTCTCCATCCTGCCTCCAGTGTCTCCAATCTTGCTCCATCTCCATCCTGCCCCCAGTGTCTCCAATCCTTCCCCATCTCCATCCTGCCCTCAGTGTCTCCAATCCTGCCCCATCTCCAATCCTGCCCCGTCTCCATCCTGCCCCCAGTGTCTCCAATCCTGCCCCATCTCCAATCCTGCCCTGTCTCCATCCTGCCCCTAGCGTCTCCAATCCTGCCCCATCTCCATCCTGCCCCCAGCATCTCCAATCCTGCCCCATCTCCATCCTGCCCTCAGTGTCTCCAAGCATGCCCATCTCCAATCCTGCCCAGGCTTGCTGCTTTCAATATTAATTAAAAAAAAACCCTTTTCTCTTACCTTGCCGCTCTCCAGCGGCAAGCGATCTGTACAACGAGAAAGCGCGCACTGATAATGATGTCAGACACCGGCGCCGTGCACGCTGACGTCAGCTGCCAGCCTCCGATTGACTGGCAGCTTTAACTTTTGCCGTGCAGGCCTGCACGGTAATAGAGTAACTGAACCTGCGTCCTGGACGCAGGTTCAGTTACTTAATCGGCACAATCCTGCCACTGGGTGCGGGGCAGTGGGGCCCGGTGGGTAGAGGTGATGGGGCCTGATGCGGGCCCCCTCTGCTGATCGGGCCCCATACGCCAGTCAGGGCTGTAATGCCCTGATGGCGGCCCTGGTGGTGGATAGTCGGACGTGTTGAGGCGTGGAATTCCAGAGGATGGGGGATATTCGGGAGAAATCTTGGAGGTGGTTGTATGAGGAACGAATAAATGTGGAGGAGAGTAGGAGGTCTTGGGAGGATCGAATATTATGTGATGGAAGATATTGGGAGATTACTTCAGAGATATAGGGAGGGGATAGGTTGTGGATGGCTTTGTAGGTCAGTGTTAGTTTGAACTGGATTCGTTGTGGGATTGGGAGCCAGTGGAGGGATTTGCAAATGGAAAAAAACGGGAGTAGCGAGGAGAGAGGTGGATTAGTCGGGCAGCAGAGTTGAGGACAGACTGGAGCGGTGCAAGACAGTTAGCGGGGAGGCCACAGAGGAGGGTGTTGCAGTAATCAAGGCAGGAGATGATAAGGGCATGCACAAGAGTTTTAGTAGATTGAGGGTTGAGGAAGGGATGGATTCTGGAAATATTTTTGTAACTCATGTGGTACACCAAAGGGGGTCTTGATGGATGGGAGATTATTTCTCCTAGCAGACTAGAGTTTGGTCAGGATTTTCCCTGATCACAAGGACCTGTGATGAGGTCATAGTCACGTGATCAGGTTGCAGCCGGATGTGTACCTCACCTGAGGGTGTGGACTAGGCCTATTTAACAAGGAGCTGTTGTAGTATGTGGGGGTGGAAGGAAGGAGTTTGGCGGGAGTCAGCCTGGAAGAGTGTTTTTGTTACAGTGTGTCAGTGTGCACCAGGAAGCGAGTACTAGACCACCCGGAATGGCACCTGGCGGTCTCTTCTGACCTGCAGCCGCTTAGTTAAGCCCGTCCCAAGCAAGGGTGAGTCTGGGACCAGTGGTTCTCCAAACTGGAGTATTTTTATGTTCTGTTTTGATTTTGTTATCTGGACTTTTGTTGAACCCGTCATTAAAACCACTGAACTTTGAACTGAAAGCCTGTGTGTTTGCCTCATTACTGCGGCCCGGCCCCTGCCTACCAGAGCGGATCCCTACACTCAATACAGTTATAATTTCCCCTTTTGTCTCCATATAGTAACAGTGACGACCCCTCTATGCCTTGTATATAGTAAACATGCCCCAACAAAATTAGGATGTTCCCTTTAGTGACTTCATACAATGAAAATGTCTGCATTGTGCCCCCACATAGTAGTAGTGCCCCCTCTGCGCCTCCATGTCTGTTTATGCCCATACACTATTGTGCCATTAAAAAATTATCTGAAACTCGCCTAACTAACCCCACTCCCACTCCAAGTAGTGGGATCCTCGCCCTTCCCTCTGCAGTGCACTTTTGGACAATTGAGTGATGTCATTGCGCCGACTGACGTCCACTGAGCACTCCCGAATCTCTGGCAATTCCCAGATCTTATCAGAGAAAGTGGTGGGGCAGGGAGCCAATGGATCTCTACTCCACCACAATTTTCAACTGTATCCGCATACTGTGGGCACTAACACAAAAGCAGCGTCTGCTGAGGGATCCGGGCGGAACCTCTTCCCCAACATGAAGCTGTGTCTGTGACTGCAATCGTTATGCCACTGCTGCCTTTGAACCCTCTCAGCAATATCCAACTTGAGGTCTGAGCAGGGCCGGCGTCAGCACCCAGGCAAGTGCCGGGGCCCTGAGCTGGCTGGGGGGCCCACTCGATGTCAGGGACATCGGCACACTATGGGGGCCCAGTGTCTGTGCCAGTGCCGACTCCCGTGAGTGGGCCCCCCCCGCTTGCTCAGGGCCCTGTCATTTGTGATACTTACCTCTCCCTGTCCATCACTGCGGCATTTTCTGACTGTGAAGTTCAGGTCAGAGGACGCTATGATTGTCTGTGCACCCTCTGCCTGAACAGTCACAGTGCAGAGAGCTGGAAGATGGCGACGCTGAGGAGTCCGGAGCAGAGCAGCAAGGAGAGGTGAGTATTTCATATTATTTTTTTTTATGTTTTGAGCATTATATATAGGGACCATCATACACTGGTATGAGGCCTATTATACACTTGAGCATCATATATGGGGCCAATTTATATATGGATCATTATATGGGCCCATCATATACTGGAGCAATATATGGAGTCCATCATATACTGTATGGAACATTATATGGGCCCATTTATGTATTGAGCAATACATGGGGCTCATTATTCTTTATGGAGCAATATATGGGGCCCATTATACAGTATGGACATTATATGGGATCCATTATTCTGTATGGAGCAATATATGGGTCCCATTATACAGTATGGAGCATTATATGGGGTCCATTATTCTGTATGGCGCAATATGTGGGGCCTATTATATAATGTATGGAACAATATATGGGGCTCATTATTCTGCATGGAGCAATACATGTGGCTCATTATTCTGTATGGAGCAACATATAGGGCTCATTATTCTGTATGGAGCAAAATATGGGATCCATGATTCTGTATGGAGCAATATATGGTGCCCATAATACTTTATGGAGCAGTATATGGGCTCATTATGCTGTATGGAGCATTATATGTGGCTCATTATACTGTATTGACTACTGAGCATTATATGGGGTCCATTATTCTGTATGGAACAATATATGGGGCTCATTATTCTGTATGGAGCAATATATGGGGCTCATTATTCTGTATGGAGCACTATGTGGTGCCCATAATACTGTATGGAGGACTATACTGTCCAATTTCTGATCTATTGTAGAATTTACAATAGATATCACTCATGTAATGTAAGAAGTGAAATCTTTGGCATTGTACTATACCTATATTTTTTTGCCATATCTGCATCATGAATTGTGGTATGTGTTAAAGGGGCTACTGAGACTCTTTCGCCCGGGGCCCACGCAAACCTGGAACCTGCCCTGGGTCTGAGCTATGTTCTCATCATGCTCATCTATGGCTTCCATGGTCTTATCTTGCTTCCGACACTGATTGCTACAGTTTAGATTTGTTTATTAATATCATTAATATCGTTGTGCTCCCATTTATTATGTATGGTGGTGACATACAATATATTAGAATCATATATTGATGAAAACGTTATGTTAGAAAACATTTTTTTACTCCTATCTATGGACATTAAAACATTAAATGCGAAAATTTGGCTTTGCAGATGGATCACAGAATAATACAGATGCCAGCAGTTGAAGCTAGTACGTTCTCTCCAGAGTCACATCCTGGAAAGACCCCACCGCCGGCATCCTGTAGAGAATTCAGTGTCTGGAAAAATGACAGTACAAATTCTACAGATCTCTACCTTTAAACTGACATATGCTTCCATAAAATATTTCCCCAAAAGTATTTTAGAAAGTCTGTTTGAACAGATTAATGGAGCAGAAAATATTAAGAACACAATAAAGGACTAAACGAAATTCATCACGCCGACCTCTGCTTACGGGCGACCCCATTGCACAGCATAATAACAGAAAAAATGCATTATTATAATAATATGATATATTAATCATTTACGCTCCACCATCATTCTGCTCTGCTCTGGTATGTATACATTTTTGGTGTATATATTTCCAAAGTACAGTGTGTTTTAAATGGGAATGTGTCATCAGAGAATGATATATTGATTTCATCAGTTTTTTACATTATTTGTAATTTAAAAAAAAATTATGTTATATAAAAAAAATGAAATATTGTAATTTTCATTTTCATACTGGCCACAAAGCTTAAAATTAGACCCACACTTCCTTTATTTTCTACAAATGAAGTTTCAGCAGTCTCATTATCATCACAGACATGATAACAATGAAAGGTAACACCACAGTATACTGTAGATAACAAAGGATCCAACATTCAAATTAGGTGCTGTCACAGCTCATCTCCTTCCCTGTTGTGAATGTGCTAGAGATGATTTCTGAGCAGAGGCTCCCTCTGGTGGTTACAGACAGTACTGAACCTTCCAGCGAGGAATGGCAATCTGGGATCACTGACTGAACTGATATAAGGGAGGTTCCCTCACATGATGGTTGCCGGTGATCAATTGTTCTTGTCTCAATTGTGGTTCCTGGTTCATTTGGAAGTTTGTTGGAGTCTTGCCTGAGTCTGCTGCTTTCAGATAAGATATTTTTGCTTTTCTTTTTGTGCTTGCTTTTTGCATAGTTTTCTGCACTTTTGGAGTTCAGCCGGGTCCCCTCCTGGGGCCTGTGCTCCTCTCAGTTTATCTGTAGCCACTGTTATTTGTTCATTTGCTTTTTCCTGTTTTTTCAGTGGCTGCGGCTTAGTTTTGTTACACCAGAGATCTGATTTAGGTGAATGAGATCGTGTGATCTCAGGTTTTTTGGCAATCAGAAGTGTTGGTATTTTTTAGGGTTTTTTTGGATTGCAGTCAGAATTCTTTCCTGTACTTTTCTGTCTAGACAGATTGGGCCCCAGCGTTTGCTCATTCTATTTTCTGTCTATGTCCGTGTTTCTTCTTGTCTAACCGCCATTACATGTTTGGGGGCTTCCTATTTTCTTTGGGGATCTGCTCCGGGGCAGATAGCTTTCATCTTTCTGCCTTTAGGTGTAGTTATCTCTCAGGCTGTGACGAGGCGTCTAGGATCAACGTAGGAACGCTCCACGGCTACCTCTAGTTGTGTGGTTAGTTCAGGTTACTGCAATCCAATAGGTTCCAGCCTCTCTGGTGTATTACCGTTTTTGCTATTTCTCCTCAGCTACCTAAACATAACACTTCCCCTCCCTTTGCAATGGCATTTTCCCAGATCAGAGCATACCTAAGAAGCTGTCCTGTAGACATCAATGAGACAGAACAAATACTGTATATTGTTATGCCTATATGGCTGTATAGAACAGAAATTATTAACCTAATATGAGGCATAGTGGCTAGTGATGAGCGAGCACTAAATTACTCAAATGTTCAGTACTGGAATCGAGGAGGTTGGACACTGAGACGGGCTCAACACGAGTAATGAGTATAATGGAAGTCAATTGGAAACTCGAGCATTTTTCCAGAAGACCCTAACAGGAGGGTTGTGGGGGCAGGAAAATCGCTGCAAGGGATGGAAACAGTCCTCAAATGGAAAGAGAACAGCATGGGGAAGATGCCTGGAAGCATCTTTGACTCCCAGGTCACTGGAACTAAATAAATAATTTTAAATAATGGCGTGGGGTCTACCCATTTTTGATAACCGGCCGAGGTAAAGCAGACAGCTGGGAACTGATATTATCATGCTGGCATGGTCCATGGCTATTTGGTCCTTTTCAGCCTAAAAATACCAGCCTGCAGCTGCCGCAAAATTGGTGCATCACATTAGATGCGCCAATTATGGCACTCTGCACAGCTCTTCCAGATTACCCTGATGAAATAGCAATCGGGGTAATATTTTTGAATATCAGCCCCCAGCTGTCAGCTTTACCTTGGATAATTTTCATAAATAGGGGGGACCCCACATCCTTTTTTTAATTAGTTATTTATTCAATAGGTTTAACCCCTTAGTGACAGAGCCAATTTGGTACTTAATGATCAAGCCAATTTTTACAATTCTGACCACTGTCACTTTATGAGGTTATAGCTCTGGAAAGCTTCAATGAATCCCACTGATTCTGAGACTGTTTTTTCGTGACATATTGTATTTCATGTTAATGGTAAAATTTCTTTGATATAACTAGCGTTTATTTATGAAAAAAACTGAAATTTGGCAAAAATTTTGAAAATTTTCCAATTTTAAAACTTTTAATTTTTGTACCCTTAAATCAGAGAGTGGTGTCACACAAAATAGTTAATAAATAACATTTCCCACATGTCTACTTTACATCAGCACAATTTTGGAAACTTAATTTTTTTTTTGTTAGGACGTTATAAAGGTTAAAAGTTGACCAGCGATTTCTCATTTTTCCAACAAAATTTACAAAACCATTCTTTTAGGGACCACCTCACATTTGAAGTGAGTTTAAGGGGTCAATATAACAGAAAATACCAAAAGTGAAACCATTCTAAAAACTGCACCCCTCAAGGTGCGCAAAACCACATTCAAGAAGTTTATTAACGCTTCAGGTGCTTCACGAGAACTAAAGTAATATGGCAGGAAAAAATGAACACTTAACTTTTTTCACAAAAAGTTTATTTTGGAACCAAATTTTATTATGTTCACAAGGGTATCAGGAGAAAACAAATCCCAAAATATGTTGTGCATTTTCTTATGAGTACGCCAATACCCTGTATGTGGGGGAAAGTCATTGGGCGCATTGCAGGTCTCAGAAGGGAGAGGCACCGTTTGACTTTTTGAACACAAAATTGGCAGGAATCAATGGTGGCACCATGTCGCGCTTGGAGACCCCCTGATGTACCTAAACAGTGGAACCCCCAATTCTAACTCCAAACCTAACCCAACATACCCCTAACCCTAATCCCAACCCTAACAATAACTCTAATCACAACCCTGACCCCAACACACCTCCTAATCCCAACCGTAGCCACAAACCTAACCCTAACCACAAACCTAACCCTAACACACCCCTAACCATAATCTCAATCATAACCACAACCCTAACCCTAGCCCAACCCTAACTTTAGCCCATCACTAACTTTAGCCCAACCCTAACTTTAGCCTAACCCTAACCCTAGCCCAACCCTAACTTTAGCCCAACCCTATCTTTAGCATAACCCTAAACCTAAAGGAAAAATGGAAATAAATACATTTTTTTAATTTTATTATTTTTACCTAAGGGGGTGATTTACTATTTTTTTATTTTGATCACTGTGATAGGGTTTATTACAGTGATCAAAATGAACCAATAGGAAAAATTTCTTATTGTCACCAAGTGCCGGCCGGCAGATCTCAGAGGGCGCATTGCGCATGCGCCCGCCATTTTCTACCCAGAAGAAGACACCGGCAGCCAGGGGACAGGAGATGGGAATGCAGGAGGGTCCAGGGATACCGGGGGGAATCGGGTGACCCGAATCCTCTCTCCTCTGATGCACGATCACATCAGAGGAGAGAGAAATTAAATGGGTAATCAGACTTTTTTTTCTTTGCTGTTGCCGTTATTCCGTAAAAACCAACCTCAGTCATGTTCTCTGCGGTCTCAGCTAACCACGGTAGCCGAGACCCTGGAGAAATTCCAACTCTGTGGGGCGCTATACACTTTTTCTCAGCGGCGCTGAGAAATAAGTACCCTTAACTGCCACAGTTAAAAGGCATATTGGTGGTCTTTAAGGTGTTAAAAAAGGTTAAAAACACCCTTTAGTTCTAAAAGGTGCAAGTTTATAATATTAAGGGGGTTGTTGGACATTAATCTAAGCTCTCCTCCCTACATCAACTCTCCCTGAACTACTCCAGGGACAGTATGCCGAGCATACAGTTGTCAACATGGCTCCAGCGCTACTCTGTATGGCGGGCAAGCCCGCATGTTTTATTGGCTGCCTAACTGCCACGAAACATGTGGGCTGGGGACTTTTTTTTGTACCTTCGTTGATGTTTTTGCATCAAATTTTTTAAAATAGTGCATATAGTTCATGAATTTTGCACAAACTCAAAAAATGCTCTTTTTTTTTTCTTTTGGTGTTTTTGTGACTTTTTAGAGCAAAAAAGAATCAAAGGAGTGACTAAAGTGAGATGCGGCAAAAAAATGTAACGTTTTGAAAAGCCCCACTGCATGAATCTTCCTGAAAACATCTGAATAAGCAAAGTGATCAAGAAAAAATAAAAAAAACATTTAAATGAGAAAAACAACTTAAAATGTGGCGCAAAACTAACAGAATAAAAAGAAAAGACTAAATCCACTAAAAAGAACCAAACGACTCAAAAAAAAAACTGGAGAAAGGATATGTACACTCGGCATATTTAGGTCACCGTGGGTTCCAGGCGGAATTTGGCTGAAAAATTGTGGTAAATTCATCAAAACTATATAGTTTGCAGGAGTACAAGGCACCAAATTCATTTACGAGGCGCATACCACATGATATATTTGGTGCCTATTTTGAGTAGCGTGTGCCTCCATGCTCAACACCAGAAATGCTGCTCCAGCCATGGTATACAAAATGCCGTCCCTTTTAATAAATTTGATGGGCAGGTGTGGCCATACCCCACCCCAGTTCCTTCCCAGATTTGCCCTATTCCTTTGAGTTTATTCATATTGGCAAAACTTGCAAAATTTTTGCGAAATTCTCAAAATTTTGTGACTTTTGAAAGCTTTTACGACAGTTCCCGAAGTGGAAGCTGTAATGAATCATTCCAATTGTGTCCACATACCCAAACGGCAATAATGAATAAGGCCAATGGGTTGTTACACATGATTGTGCTCCTAACAGTGCCAGAGTTGATCATTTTCGTTCTGTGTGCCGTATGCTTTTACTATTTACAAAGCACCGTAGGAAGTTGATTTTTTTTGCTCAAATTTTTTCCTAAGCTTCTTTATCGACTGTGCATTTGATTAATCTACTCTTTGCTATACATTTCATTTAGCCGAGTTCTGTTTTCCTGCAGAAGAAAACCCTAAGTGGATGAAATGTCATATTTTATTAATGTTGAAGGTCTCTGAGAGTTTAAAGGATGAAAAGGCGTTCTACTAGCAGGCCCGAAATTATACAATATTCTCCGGTTGAGTCTAGCAGGGAAGGGGTAATGTATTTACTTATCCTTCAATAGCTCTAACAATGGCATATAAGGGCTGCTGGTGAATATGGAGCCCCTGCCATCTGCACGGAGCTATGATTGGAGGCCTGCGGCGCCAGAGGTCTCTCTCCAGCTGTTTCCTCAGCTCCAGCTTTCTAAACAAAAAACAACCAATTTCGTGTAAGACACAACTTGATTGAGGCCGCGTCTTATTCATCTTACCCCCAAAACTCCTTCATCTACTGTTTGAACTTGGATTATTTTTTTTATGTTTTTTTATGTTAATAACACATTTCCTATCTAACGATTCCACAAGGGAAGATGAACAAGTACCGGCAGCGCTACGGATGCATACGTTAGCAACCTACGCCATGTCAAGTAAAATTACGAGCAAATACTGCTGTGAGCTTCGCATGCAAAACTATGGTAGTTAGTGGGAAAAATGCAAAAATCCAGTTCGCCCTGGTTTGTCTACACAGCTAGAAACAGATATTGGATAGCTGTCGGCTGAATGTTCATTTGTCCAACAATAATCAGTCTCAGGCCCCCCCATTAAAGAGCATGTCTGAGTCAGCCATATATATATTTATATATTTAGAGTAAGGTTGCTTAACCCTCTGGTGCAACTTGTCTCAGATGAAACAATAGGGACGGACAGGTAAATTTCCAACCTGTCAGCTCCTTGTTAGCATACCCCATCCGTTTAAGATATGATTTTTCATTCCGAGACCTATACAGCACCCGCTAGCACTCCTTTTCTTTTCGGTGGTGTTTTTATCGAGACAAGATAATAGAATACGCCTTGGGTCGGCAATAACGGAATTACGGACCCGCTAGCTCTCCTGACATGTCTGTTCAGTACATACAGTACTTGTATTCCCCAAGAAATAACAATTCTCTGAAAATCTTTCTTAGAATTCGGAGCTGTGCAGTTTCTCTGTCTTTCCTCCTTTATAATATACTGTAGATTGTCTAAAGGATACAAAAACATTTCTAATTTTTCATTTCCAAATGGCCAAAGTAATGATGAAAGCTTTCACACTGCTGCCATTACAATGCTCCCCAGGTTCTACAATATTCTGTCCACTTCAGCCAATCACCTTAAGGCATTGAAAGATTTGTCAATTTTTAATTGGCTGCATAACTCCTTTAAGGTTGCATTCACATGTCTATTTTTGAGGGTCTCCTAACTTAATAGCCTTATAAACATATATGAGGCAGTTGAATTCCCTGTAAGTGAATATTCAGATGTCCAAGATCAGACGGCAATGCACAGACTGGCCGTAGGTCTCCCGACCCGAGCTTGATAGCGTCATGTATTTCTATGAAACTGTAATGCTCTGATCAGGAAGCCCGCAGCCAGTCCATGCGTTGTGATCGGATCTTGGACCAATTTGTTGGACATCTGAATACGCCCTAAGACATATGAATGTGAAAGAGGAAGCTTTCCCACCAGTACAAAGAGGTTCTTTGTATGGGTCTATCTTGGAAAATCAGCTTTAAAAAATCTGTACTCACAATAGGGCCCTCTGAGTTGAGTCCAAGAAGTAGCTACTCTCCAGAGGACCAAGATTGAGGCACAAGAGGTCAGACCAGCATGGTCAATAAATGGAAAGACAAGGACAAAATCAGGAGACTCAGCAAAGTGAGAGGGATAACCTGGGTCTGACATTTGGACTTTAGTCAAAGCAGGGTCAAGCAAACTGAGGTCAAGGCCTGGGAAATCAGAGTCGGACAACGTTGGGGTCACAAGTCAAGTGGATACAACAGCAAAGACAGTACAGTAATTTAAGAGTAAAGAGATAAACTATATATAGTAACTGGCAACTACCAGCCCAGCAGGCTGCTGGAAATTTTAATAGGCCATAGAGTTGCCCTATTGGCCACAGAACAAGACACTAATTACATCTTCTGGCCAGCCCAAAAATTGCCTGGTCAGCAGAAACACGCTCAACCAGGCCTGGTGGCAACACAAAATCCAACAACAACATCTATACATTAGCTTGGTGTTCCTACAACTTGCTAGGACAGCACCAGTGCCACTCAGCGATAGCGGCATTACCACCTTCTCCAGCATTGCCCACAAAAGCTGTGTGGGAGCTGCTGGAGCAGGCTCAGGTAAGTATTTTATTATCTCTTGCTCTGGATGACCTGGCCAATCCATTTAGTACAACTGTTACTTTAAATATCCTTGCTAAAGGCTTGAGTGTAAAGTACCTTGAAGGCCACTTATACCTTGCTTGTGGCATTTTTAAGAAGTTCATCCTTGAAATTTTAATCACAAGTGCAGCGGGGGATGGCATTGTACTTCCAGCTCTGCGGTACTCTCTCCCTTTTCCCCACCCACCACCAACTTGTGATCTTTGATTGACTTTGATCTTCTCTCACTGACTTGTCTCCCCTGCACAGGCACCATTTTTGCCAGTCCATTGATTTCACAACATCATTAGGACATCACTGTGCATGATCGCCTCTTTTGATTAAACAAGCCCAGGCAATAACGGCACCTACTCAGAGAGACAAGTCACTGAGAGAAGAGTGACCTGTCAATCAAAGACTGGAGGTTGGCGGTGGGCAGGGAACAGGGAGAGAACACAGCAGAGCTGGTAGTGCATCGCTGCACTTAAGATTAAAACTTCAGGGCAAAAATGCCCTAATGAAATGCTACAAGTAAGGTATGAATGCAATAAGCATTAAAGGGGATTTACACCCATGCCTTTCGTTAGGGGTCAAATACTGTATTCTGGTAACAGGCCCCTTGTAATACTTAATTTCCCTGTGGAGGCACTGTGGGTAAACAGAATCTATTAGAATCTATTGTCAGATTCTTCCTCAATTTACAGATGATCACTGGAGATGTAGCACGCCCGCCATTTGTGTGCAAGGAGGCATCAAAGTGATAAAAGCGTTCACTTTGCAAACAATTACCCTTTCGAACAACACAATACAAAAATCAGAGCTGCTGGTAGTTTTCCCAGAAAATGACATAAATCATTCATAAATTTGGAGTTCATTGCAGATATCAATTTTCCCACCGTTTTTTTTTTTTTTGCAGCTCCCCCTCGACGCGCGCTCTAGTTTGGCACAGTATTGTACTTAAATGAATACATCACAATATACAGAAAACAGCTCAGTGTCGGCCCTGCATTTTTAATGAGCACAAAACTCTGCATCCGACTGCGTGGTTTTATACCGTACATAAATATGACATTAAAAGTGGAGTCCTCCTCGCGTCTCCACAGAAAAAAAAAAGACTTATTCAGCATTCCCAGAGCCCAACGTGCCATGCGCATTTTCTACTTTGCTTACTAACTAGGAGTTGTATATAGTAGGAGTCTTTTAAGAACACCAGCCCTACAGAGAGCTAGTAATGTCATATTCCCACGTACACCGCAGAGAGCTGCAAGCCTTTATCAGCAGGACACATACCGGGAAGGCTCAAACAGGCGATATAATAGGATTTTCAGTTTATAGTCATTTCAAAGCCTTATGCATTTCACAAATTGCCTTCAGAAGAGAGATCTTGTGATATGCCTTTAAGACCCACCTTGGGACAAAATTGCTGAAGTCTTGGATGCTATTGTATAATTAGCTTTTTACTGCTCAGGATAAAATGACAGCGATAGATTCCGTAGTCCACAAAAATCCATGAACAGTTTCATTGTTTAAGTTTTTTTTTTCTTTTGCAGAAGCCGGGAACACAAAAAGGCCTAATTCCATTAGCTGAACTCACAATATAGTGTCTGCGCATCAATATGAAGAGAAGTTATATTCTACTGGGATCATACGTGTGGTTAAAATAAACCATTTTTTTTCTTCATTATTGAAGGAGAACATTGTACACAGTATATTATATTTGGTTCTTAAAGCAAAATACATAACCTACTGTTAAAGTCAGGGTTTTCTGTAACATGTACTTTTTTAATTAAGTTTAGTTAATTTAATTTAGTTTTTTCAGTAGGCTCTATGAGATGGCCGCCGGACGGGTCCTTGAGGGGAGATATGTATCATCGGCATTAGTAGGTTCGGTGATGTGAGCTCGGAAAGCATGCACCAGTACATATCGTGCTGAGAGAGTTATTAGGCAATTCCAGGGCCGTGATTTACGAGCATTCAGAAGAGATGGGTGGGAATGACTGCTCACATATCCACACCCCAGGGGCGTGGTTTGACAGATAAAATGGAGACCGAGTGTCTCACTCAGTGTCTGGGTCTAGAGATGTGTGGATCTCCTGTGTGGTGGTCTATGCTAAGGCCTAAATAACCAGACACTATCCTGAGTGGGCGGACCTGCTGTATTGTATGGACTTTTTACTTTGTGTTTTCACTTTGTGCCCAAAAGGCTGTTCTTTTTGTTTCCTTCCCTGAGCGGTTTATGCAGTCTTAAAAAACCTGCCTGGACATTTCAGCAATACCACTTCCTGTGCCTACCTCAACCTCAGCTGAGTCCAAACCTCTACAGCTCATTATCAACAGAGTCAGGATTACAATGACACATAGCACCTCTATAAACAGCTGATAGCACAGTATTCAACAATCACAATAAGTAGTGTCACTGCTTATCATGTGTCTCATCCCTTCACAATGACTTCTGCTCAAGTTCATTTGATGTTTCAATACAAAAAATAGGTTCTGAATCCGTTCATTGTACATGTATTATTTCCTGAAACAACAGGAAGTCAAAGACTTAAAAAATTTAAAAATTTATATTTTTTATTTGGTAACGTCTCTCATTGTGAAGAGTTCCAAACTGATGTAAGGAGACTTACAGGCCATACAAAATTGTAAAATGTATATTTTTTATTTGGAGATGTCTCTCATTGTGGAGAATGCCAAGTCATTGTGGAGAGTACAAATGGAAATTAAACTGTCTCTTCAGAGAATAATAGGACAGAAACTCAACCCTTTAACAAGTCTTGCCACGTGACTTAAATCAGATTGTAATAAAGAAAAAAAAATTAGTATAAGGACTAGAATTCTAGTAACACCTATTGGAAGTAGCAATCCTAAAAGTCAATATCAACCCTTAAATGAACCTTGCCACATGACGTCTGATAAAGGGCAAACTAGACATTCTATTTGAAGACACGTTTTGAGTTGTTTGCCCCTCCTCAGTGCAAATCAAGAGATCTGATTTGGCTGGTTGAGATGCCTCTTACCGATGTCTAAGGGGTAACGTCTCTCTTTGTGGAGAGTGCGAAGCTGGTGTAAGAAAACTTACAGACCATACACCTTTTTTCGGCGCCGTCTTGCAACTCCTAACTGGTTGGAAGTCAAAAGTTACGTCACAAGCTCCCAATTAATGTCTATGAGAACCGGAACAAGGCTCTCATTTTGAGTTGTAGATAGTAGAAAATGAACTCGGCACTCAACTTTAGTATAGTGAGAAAAAAGATTTTTATTCACAGTAGTAACACGAAACGTTTCGGTCCTATATCATGGACCTTCATCAGTCACAGATACTACTGGGAAGGGGGTTGATCCACATAGGGAAGAAAGAAAGGGCTGGATATAGCCTGTGTTGGTGGGGTGAGATGAGGAAGAGGACTAGCGGTGGACACCGCGTCCAATGCAGAGACCTATCCTCACTACCGGACTCCTTCACAACAGGTTACTAGTGCAATAGAGGCATTGTCCTCTTCCTCATCTCACCCCACCAACACAGGCTATATCCAGCCCTTTCTTTCTTCCCTATGTGATCAACCCCCTTCCCAGTAGTATCTGTGACTGATGAAGGTCCATGATATAGGACCGAAACGTTTCGTGTTACTACTGTGAATAAAAATCTTTATTCTCACTATACTAAAGTTGAGTGCCGAGTTCATTTTCTATTAGATACGGTTTGGGAACATACTCTGGCACCTTCTTGGTTGTGCACACGGTTATTTTTTCTCATTTTGAGTTGTGACCTCCAACTCGCTCCATAAAACACTGGAGCGATCTGACAAGTCACAAACTGCCAATGACCGATGGGAGCATTGGTGATAAAAGCTGAAGACCATAAATTTAAAACACCACTCAAGCCGTGAAGAAAAAAAACATTGAGTGGTGCTTTAATAATGTATGCCGATTATATTGTGACATCTGTTAACAAGTGTCCTTTAATGCAATTCTTCTTTATCCTTTTCTGTTCTTCATGCCTGTGAGGAGCTGTCCATGGACTAAAGTCTATTGGACCAATGGACATAGAGTGGAGCCCACTGCTCTAAGGGATACTGACTTTTTCCAGCATGGAGGACCGGTACGTTGAACTTATTATTGCGTTTTATTAGAGATTTGGTTGCTCATCAGTCAGGGCACCTGGGCGTACCCTTAGGGAGGAGGGTCTCATCTCAGGCTGGGTAGGAAAGGGTGTTGGGTGTGAGTGTAGAAGGTAGGAAAAGTGGGAGGAGCTTAGTGAGCGGGAAGAACAGTTTCCGTTGGTCTGAGGAGACTAAAGGAGAAGGAGTGCAGTAGAGAAGCTGCAGAGAGAATTGTGAGGGGAGTCTGAAGGAAGCTCCCCAGAGGACAGAAGGGGTTCTAGGGACACGGGAAGAGCCGAAGCCACCTGTGGGGCCGGTATCCAGAAGTGGAGGGACCAGGTTGCAGGGGGGAAGCTGGCCCCCGAGACTAGTGGAGGACTGCAAGACTCAGCTAGCAAGCCAGAGGCAGGGGCAGCTGTAGTTGCCCCAGCCACATCCACAATTATTCGCCGAAAAGGCAGACACATAGGAGAAAGGTGACTCAGAGGACGTCGCCCGACAAGGTCCGCGGCTGCTGGCTTGGGACACTGTTTGTGAAGGTGCTGGGTAGGAGGGGGGAACCAGCACTGTGAGATGGCCAGGAGAGGTACACACTTAAGGGAGTCCTGGAAAGGTGTAGCCCAATCTACCTGGGAGTTTGCTGGACCCCTCACCTGGAGGACACGGCACCAAGCGTGCATCTGTGCACAAGTGAACTGTGAGTAAAGCATTGGAAACTGCACCCTGCTTTGTCATCTGAGTTATTCACGCCTCACCTGCCCTGCACCACACTCACCACGACAACCACCATCATCCTTACTATCATCACCCTTAAGATCCTAACTGCCCTGGGACACAGCTCTACCCGTGGAGAGCTTAACCATCTCTGCTGCCCTATCATCATCATCATCCCAGAGGATCTGTATTGCAGCGTCGGTCCCCTGACCGAACACCATGGGTGGCGTCACGAAACATTGAAATCCTTTATTACAAACTTTATTTACCCCTTTTCATCATCCCCCTTTTAATTGGACGCCCAGGGCCACGGACCGGGTCTCTGCTGCTGTGACACTGCCCCTTTAAGAAGCGGCCCGTTACCGGGTACCCCACGGCCTTGGCAGGCGGTCTATTTTGGCGTCACGAAAAGGATCTACTGACCCGGTACCATCGGGTCTCATGTGCCTTATATCTGTTTGAACTGTAAAACCGTTGTTACCATTGCGGTAACACGCGGTGCGCTGGGAGGCGTGACGTCGTGGGCGGCACCAGTCCAAGAGCGCGAAAATCATGCCCGTTCCCTGCAAATACTACCTGACTACTAGGACATGTCCTTCAGCCAGGGAGGTCCGCCTCCTGATCTGGTATGGCAGGAACAAGAAGAAAAAGAAAGCCCGCCCACGGAGGAGAGAGCAAACACAGCTGGAAGGTACGGCCTGGGAACAAACCAGACAGATGGAAAGCGGTGGTGACCCGGAGTGTGGGGTGGCAGTGGAGGACTCCCCAGGATCCAAAGTCCAGATCTGGGGCAGCCGACCCCTGGACATCCGGAGTTCCTGGGGGCTCAAGTAGAGGAGCTGAGTCGTCAGCTCCTGGGCACTTAGCTGACTGCAGTGGAGAAGTGGAAGGCGGCCTTGCTGAAAGGGGTGAAGATGGAGGAGTCGTGTCCCATCCGGTGGCCAGCAACACCGACTCCAGAGGAGGAGAAATGTTATGTTTCGGTAACTGAGGAGAAATGGCAAAAAATAGCAAAAGCGGTAATACACCAGAGAGGCTGGAACCTATTGGATTGCAGTAACCTGAACTAACCACACAACTAGAGGTAGCCGTGGAGCGATCCTACGTTGATCCTAGACGCCTCGTCACAGCCTGAGAGTTAACTACACCTAAAGGCAGAAAGATGAAAGCTATCTGCCCCGGAGCAGATCCCCAAAGAAAATAGGAAGCCCCCAAACATGTAATGGCGGTTAGACAAGAAGAAAACTCAGACACAGACAGAAAATAGAATGAGCAAACGCTGGGGCCCAATCTGTCTAGGCAGAAAAGTACAGGAAAGAATTCTGACTGCAATCCAACAAAAACCCTAACAAAAATACCAACACGTCTGATTGCAAAAAAAACCTGAGATCACTCGACCTCTTCCACCTAAATCAGATCTCTGGTGTAACAAAACGCTATTCAGCAAATTAAAAGTAACAAAAGAGCAAAGCAAAAGTGCAGACACAAACGGAGCACAATTGCAGCGCCAGACCCCCAAAAGGGGACAGGCTGCAGTCCACTGCAGGCAGCAAACCAGCAGAGAAAATCAAAGAGAGAAAAAAAATCAGCAAACACTTATCTGAAGGAGAGCAGGAAACTAGCAGTGCTTCAAGCAAGACCAGAAGAACAATTGATAACCGGCAAGGCTGCTGGGAAATCAGGCAACTTATATCCTACCATTCAGCGCCAGCTGCAGGCCATTCATTAATCAGTTCATTACCCTCAGCAACCACCGGAGGGAGCCCCAGCTCAGAAACCGCCTCTAGCATTTTCACAACAGAGAAAACTGGCACCGGAACAACACCACAGGCAGGTAATGCCACCAAACCTGCCCCGGTAGCAGAAGAGCTCTTAGCAGGCCCAGTAGCAGCACCAGACCCTGAAGGTGCAGACACCTCACTGATAATGTGCACACATACCACTCAGACACCAGTGGCAGGGCATAACCTGACAGTACATGCCTGCCTCGGCCATGACCTCTTTCTGTCACCAGGAGTGACCTTTGCATATGAGCTTCCCCAGCCAGGGAGCAGCCAGCACCAGGAGCTGCCCTGAACAAAGGAATAGAAAATAAAAGAAAATTGCATTCAAATGACTGTAAATAGTTAAAGAGTTAAAGTTGACCCGGTAGGGTTTTTGATCTGTTTTCAAAGAACAATAGTATCATGAACAATGCGTGATCTAAACTTTCTTGTAAATAGTTAGCACTTCTTAAGGTGCTCCTTCTTGGTTTTACATAAACCCTTAGAGTGTGAGTGGCACTCTATATGCAGCACTACTGACCAAAGAACTAAAACCGTCTGGCGTGGCTGAAGAAGTGGTCCAACATGGAGACCATCTATGCCTTGAAGTCAAGCCCAAGGCCTATGTTGGGGGTTTGAGATGGGTCTCCCATATTGAAGAATACCTCAGCTCAGGATTGCACTGAACCCTGTTGAAACTTGTAGCACTTGATGTTGATTTGCACTTTAAAGTGAATGCTTACCTGAAGTAAATGTCAAAATGTTTTATTTAAAGTAATGTCAATATTGGATGTTTTATATACTGTTTGATATGCAACATTTATGAAAAAGTGCCTCCCATAAAGGGAAGATGTGTTTAATTGTTTTACCTGTGAAATGCATTTCACAAAAATTTGTATGTTTCTTTGTAACACCTGTTTTTACTTTGTTCCAGCCCGTGGATGTGCTGTGTTTAACGGGGGAGATGAGGTGCCCCTGAGGGTCCAGTCGCCACAGAGTCACTGCACCTCATCCAGAGGTGTGGTATCCCACTCTCGGGTAAGGAGGGAGCACTACCCAGGACTCTAACACTCGCACCCAACACACACTACTTCAGTCAGGGTACCTAGGCGTACCCTTAGGGAGGAGGGTCTCATCTCAGGCTGGGTAGGAAACTGTGTTGGGGTGTGGGTGAAGAAGGTAGAAAAACGGGGAGGAGCTTAGAGAGCGGGAAGAACAGTTGCAGTTGGTCTGAGGAGACCAAAGGAGAAGGAGTGCAGTAGAGAAGCTGCAGAGAGAGAATTGTGAGGGGAGTCTGAAGGAAGTCCCAGGAGAACAGAAGGGGTTCTAGGGACATGGGAAGAGCCGAAGCCACCTGTTGGGCCCGTATCCAGAAGTGGAGGGGCCAGGTCGCAGTGGGGAAACTGGCCCCCGAGACTAGTGGAGGACTGCAAGACTCAGCTAGCAAGCCGGAGGCAGGGGCAGCTATAGTTGCCCCAACTACATTCACAATTATTCGCCGAAAAGGCAGACATATAGGAGCAAGGAGACTCAGAGAATGTCGCCCGACAAGGTCCGCGGCTGCTGGCTTGGGACACTGTTTGTGAAGGTGCTGGGTAGGAGGGCAGAAACCAGCACGGTGAGATGGCCAGGAGAGGTGCACACTTAAGGGAGTCCTGGAAAGGTGTAGCCCAATCTACCTGGGAGTTTGCTAGACCCCTCACCTGGAGGACATGGCACCAAGCGGGCATCTGTGCACAAGTGAACTGTGAGTAAAGCATTGGAAACTGCACCCTGCTTTGTCATCTGAGTTATTCACGCCTCACCTGCCCTGCACCGCACTCACCACGACAACCACCATCATCCTTACTATCATCACCCTTAAGATCCTAACTGCCCTGGGACACAGCTCTACCCGTGGAGAGCTTAACCATCTCTGCTGCCCTATCATCATCATCCCAGAGGATCTGTATTGCAGCGTCAGTCCCTGACCGAACACCACGGATGGCGTCAAGAACATTGAAATCCTTTATTCCAAACTTTCTTTACCCCTTTTCATCATCCCCCTTTTAATTGGACGCCCAGGGCCACGGACCGGGTCACTGCTGCCGTAACACTGCCCCTTTAAGAAGCGGCCCGGTACCGCATCAGATTACCCACAACATGATCAAGGCTAGCGATTGAACTGTAATGGCAATTGGAGGGTTTATTGAAGGTCCCCATGTCTGCCATGTTTGTGAAACTATGAAGCTAAGCCTCCCTCTGAGCTTCATGGGTAACAACTATCTTTACAATACACTTTTGTATTTCAGTACTGCAGGGTATTGTGCATGTGATCAGGTGATCAATTGTTCCAGTCCTCTAGAGAAACCAATATAAAATGAAGAAAAATAAAATGAAAAATGTTTTAAAAAATATATATAAAAGTTCACTTCACCCCCTTTTCCCAGAACATAGATAAACATTAAAAAAAAACAAATTTCTTATTTCAGCATGTGTGTCTGTCCAAGTTAAAAAAATATAACATTTATTCCAAACAGGATATGTTATATATGATATATTAATGACAAAAGACAAATTGAAAAAAGGACATAGCAGAAATAACATTTTATAGTCAATTCGCCTCCTCCTAAAAAATAGAAGAAAAAGAGATCAGAAAGTCAAATAGACTCCAAAATGGAAAGAATACAACCTACAGCTCGTACTATAAAAAAACAAGCCCTCATATCATACAACTCAATCAACCAAAAAATAAAAAATTTGCAGAACCCGATCCAGCTTCCAGCTCTGTATTCTCTGGCCGTCCTATGGAAGCCCTGAAGACTTCCTACTGTCTACACGAATCTGCGATTCTTCTTTCGATTAGCTGGCTTGGCGCGATTGTCACATGCGTGTCATGCCACAATAATGATGTCACGCTAGGCCAGCTTGTCAGATGAGGAGCTTGAGATGCCATCATAGAAGGAGGCGTCTGACAGCCATAGATTACCGACCGGACCACTGGACTAAATCTTGCGAATTCATTCTCACCATCTCTAGTACCATCCTTACCGAACAATCCCATGAAAAGGAAGAACTTAAATCAATCCTCACTAGCGTCATTTATCTTGTGCCCTTTAATTGTAACTTTCCCGACTCCTCCAGGTAATACATGATAGATAACTTTTCTCTAGAGCACAAGCAGTTTGTAGCAGTTTTAGACTACTAGATGCAATCAAGATTCAGCCGGGCAATTCCTATTAGTGGCGCTCGGTGTCTGATGAGAGCAATACCTGCTCATTAATTATAGACCATCATGATCGCTGTGGTTCTGCACAGCGGAGCTAGAACTGTGCTAATAATTTATATATGTACTGGGCATTCGTGAGAAAAAGTAATGACGGCAACGCTTTACAAGTCCATTGTGGCCACTTCCCAAAGTAATCATTGGTCAAGATCTTCATATCTTGTGGCTGCTATGGGACTCTTGGAGCAATAGAACCTAGTCCAGGATTTCTCCGATCCTCTGTGCTACTGAGAAGCGGCATATTGTGCACAACTTCAATCCACAAAAATTGGTCCAAGGATCATGAAGAGTGTGCGATGGACACAAAAATAAGACCCATCACTTCTGGATGCCAAAACCTTGCACCATAATTTGTTCCTAGATTGACCTCTGCCTCCGGGCTATTTTTACTTTATGGATTGTTTTTGGACCTAATGTGGATTTAACCCCCTCAATGAGTATTGTGAAACCCATAGTAAATCTGCAGCACTATTTACATGTAACACAAGTATATTTTGTTGTAGAATAGTAGAAGCTTCACCAATTTGAGGCAAAAAAAAATCTGTTTGGATTCCATAAGTCGTAAGAGCTGTAACGATTTTCCACGATAGTAGCAATAGAGAACAGAAGAATGGCACCAAAACAGAAGCCCCCATAATTATTCAATTATAATTTAACAGTATAATAGTGTGGCCTAGGGAGGTTAGTTCATACAAATCCATGGATAATCCCCCAAAAATAAAAAAAAAGTCAATATATTCAGTGGTTCCTTATTTAGCCATGAAAGCATGGAGCAAAGTTTAAAGAAGGCTTCTACTGATGCCAAATCGTTGCTCCATGGCTCAATAAAGAATCATTGAAGATGGCCTTTTGCTTTCTTCTGGATGTCCAGTGGAATTGCAATACCCCTCCAAAAAATAAATCATTATTATTTGGACGATATTGACGATCAGTAAGGACTACTCGCTGGCAGCCTCCCGTTACTCATCTGTCCGAGTTCCACCGCCAGGTCTCCCGTACATCCACTGCTCTAGCCAACTTCTTTTGTTTGTCTGCCCATAGGGTTATCATAGAAACCTGGCACACACCTCTGTGTTCAGGCCTTATAAGCTAACTCAGATGCAGGCATGCTGCCTGTGTATCCAGGTAGTTGGAATGCAGGCCACTACCTAGATTATTATTGCATTATTCCCCACTACTGATCATTGCCGAAGTGAGCTTCCTAACATACCCAGCTTTACTACGTCAAGGAGCTCTGCTGCAGCAATGGTGAATCACCTAACTTTACTAAGTTCTGCTACATCAACAGCAACCTACTCAGCTCTGCTAAATTATGGAGCTCTAGTGTTGAGCGATACGATAATGCAAATATCGGCTATCGGCCGATATTAGCTCTATCGGCCTTTCGATAATTCGTTTCGATATTTTCGTCTTATCGAATACCGGAATCGGATTTGTCACTGTCACTGTCTGTGTCCGTCGGTCGGGTCTGTCACTGTCAGTGTCCGTCGGTCGGGTCTGTCAGGAGTCAGCGGCACTTACCTGGCAGAAGATCTCCGGCGGTCACGTCCTGGACTGCTTCATGGCCGCCATCCTCTTCTCCCCGGCGGTCACATGCAGTTTCTCGCGATAACTGCAGTGACTGCTGGGTAATCCCGGCCGTAAAGCAGTCAGTCCGATGACGTCACCGCCGGGGAAGCAGGTAATCAGCTGTGCTGCGTCGCGATGACAGGCTCTGCCTGTCATTGCGATGTAGCAGAGCTGGATCGTCGTGGGACAGTCGTTACTATGGACTGCGTCGGACAGGTGGTATACTGTTGGTTTGTTTTTTTTCTTTTTTTACAGGAGATCGATGGCGTCGCAGGAATGAGAGTACAATAAAAGAAATTAAAAGTGTGTTGTCTCTTTTATTTCATTAAAAGACTTTTTTCTTGCTTTGTCTTTTTTTTATGCATTTAATAACTTTGGGATTAATAATGGATCGGTGTCTTATTGACGCCTCTCCATTATTAACCGGGCTTATTGTCACCGTGCAATCAACGGTGACATTAACCCCTTATTACCCCGCTTGCCACCGCTACAGGGCAAGTGGGAAGAGCCGGGTAAAGTGCCACAATTGGCACATCTTTTGATGCGCCAAATGTGGGGCTGCTGTAGCCTGGTATTATCAGGCTGTTGAGGGCCAAAATCCATGGGCCTTGACAGTCTTTTAATACTAGGCCGCAGCAGTCTGCATTTTACTTGGCTGGTTAACAAAAATAGGGGGACCCCTACACCGTTTTTTTTTTCGAGGGGATCCCCTATTTTTGTTAACCAGCCAAGCTAAGCAGACTGCTTGTGGCCTGGTATTATCAGGCTTGCAAGGTCCATGGATATTGGATCCTTACCAGCCTGAAAAACCAGGCCTCAGCGGTCTGCTTCATCTGGCTGGTTAACAAAAATAGGGGGGACCCCACGCCATTTTTTTTCGAGGGGATCCCCTATTTGTGTTAACCAGTTCCCTCTGACGTCACTGATGGTGTCCCTGGCTGACCTGAAGTGAAAGTGGAAAGCAATCAATTAAGCTTTCCACTTCCTCTCCTGTCAGCCAGGAGAGGAACTCATTCATTTGGGGGTTTACTGTGAGGCTGCAGCATTAGCTGCGGTCCCTGCAGTAAACATTAACCCTTTCTGATGGATTACACCGTGGGACCTGACTGTACATCGGATTGGTAAGAATAATTTTGCTTTATTATTTTATTTTTATTACAGGAAATGGTTTTAGCAGGTAAATAAAATATGGTCAAAAACTGTGTGATTATTTCATTAAACTTCTTTTTTATTAAAGTGTGTGTGTTTGATTTTTCTTTCATACAATAGGATTAATAATTGATAGTTGTCTGATTGACAGCTCTCAATTATTAACCTGGCTTAAAGTGACCTTTCAATTGCAAGGTCATTTTAACCCCTTATTAACCCATTCGCCACCGCTACAGGGCAATGGGAATAGACGGGCAAAGTGCCAGAAAGGGCAAATCTAATTAGAGATTTGCCCTTTCTGGGGTGTCTGGGGGCAGATGTTAGTAGCTGGGGGGGGCCAAAAATAATGGTCCCTCTCTGGGCTATTATTATCTGCCCCCACTCACTGGCTTTGTCTGTCTGGTTGCGAAAATAGGGCGGGAGCCCACGCATTTTTTTTCAGCAATTTTACACCTCATATATATATATACATGTCATTGAATTTGTGACACATATATATATATTTATATTTATAGTTCATACACTTCTACATAGTATAATAGCCGCTAATTCAATTGCCGGCTTTTGTGAAAATGCAGAACCCGACATGAAATGACACTTGGTTTACATAGAGTTAACCATGTCTTTTCATGTAGTTTGATATCTGATTTGCACAAACAATTACATGAGTGTAAGTGTGCAAAATTTCACACCTGTAGGGGTTAATTAAAGGTGTAAATTCGTAGCAAAAAAGTCCGTTTTTTTTACAACTAATTTACACCTTTAATTAACCCCTACAGGTGTGAAATTTTGCACACATAGACTGATGTAATTGTTTGTGCAAATCAGATTGCAAACGACATGAAAAGACATGGTTAACCCTATGTACACCAAGTGTCATTTCATGTCGGGTGCTTCTGTCTTTTCACAGAAGCCGGCTTTACCCGGCAATTGAATCAGAGGATATTTTACTATGTAGAAGTGTACAAACTATACATATATGTATATTTATATGTCACAATGACATGTATATATATATATATATATATGTATTCTATGTGTGTATATTTAGTGTTTACAAGGAAATAAAGGTTTTTTTTAGTTGCGATATTTTGTTCCCATAGACTTACATTGGACTTCCGGTATCGGAATCGGATATCGACGATATTTAGTGCTATCGGCGATACAATTTCGATACGATATTTTTAGATATCGAGCACTATCGCTCAACACTATGGAGCTCTGCTACTTTGCTACAGTATGTGTCTTGACATACTAAGCTTTGCTACATCACTAATGAGAGTCTCCTGACCCACCAATATCTACTGCATCACTGGGTTCTGCTACAATTACAAGTCTTCTCTGCTGTGTCATTATCCAGACTGTCTCATCAATCTACTTTTCTTGAATTTCTGACTTATCTGTGGTCTAGAATTCTTCTCCTCCAATTGCCATCCAGACAATAAAGCCTCCGTTGCTCCAGCCTGTCCACCTTGCTGCACCTATGTCATTTGTCAATGGTGCTCAACAACCACTCATCCAGACTTTGGGTTTCAAGAATTCACATTAACACGTGAGACATAATATCCCCAAGATGTTGCCGTGGAGCCTTGTATTCATATTCACGTTCTCCTTTAAATGGAAGTCTTGGAAATAATAGTTCATGCCAAACCACCTGAACCATGAGAATGAGGTTGGAACATTCATATTTTTTGGACACAGATAGGCATACAGTACGCCCTAAATCATTATTTTATGTCTTGCGTTGTGGAGAAGTCACAATGGTTATTTTTTTTAGTGGAGCTGCCTTTGAAGATGTTGTGCCATAAACTTGCCTATGAAATGTATTGATTTCCAATAGGAAATTCCACATATGGCTGAGTAACTCCACAAATGTTAACATACAAATTAGTGAAGATTATTCGTATTGAGTTACTCACTAAGATAAAAGGAAGCTATCATCAGAAAATTACCTTCTGTTTAAATCAGTCCTAGGCCCCCTCCTCTTTGTCTACACACCACCCCTAATCGGCAAACCATCTTTAGATTTGGTTTTCACCACCATCTCACCATCTTTATGCTGATGACACCCAATTATGTTAAACATATTAAACATATATATTTTCATCTTTTACACATCAAAAATTAGAAAAAGAAAAAGGGACAGATGCAAAAATTGGGCACCCTGCATGGTTAGTACCTAGGAGCATCCCCTTTTAAAAGTATCACAGCTTGTAAATGCTTTTTGTAGCCAGACAAGAGTCTTTCAATTCTTGTTTGAGGGATTTTCATTCATTCTTCCTTGGATAATTCTGCCAGTTCTGTGAGATTCCTGGATCGTCTTGCACGCACTGATATTTTTAGGTCTAGCCACAGATTTTCAATGATGTTCAGATCTGGGAATTGTGAGGGCCATTGTAAAACCTTCAGCTTGCACCTTTTGAGGTGGTCTATTGTGGATTTTGACGTGTTTAGGATCATTATCCCTTTGTAAATGACATCCTCTTTTCAACTTTTTCAACTTTTCAGCTTTTTTACAGATGGTGTTATGTTTGCATCAAGAAATTATTGAAATTTAATTGAATCCATTCTTCCCTCTACCCGTGAAATGTTCCCTGTGTCATTGGCTGCAACACAACCCCAAAGCATTATTGATCCACCCCAATACTTAATGGATGACGAGATGTTCTTTTCCTCTAATTCTGTGCCTTTTTTTCTCCACATATAACTTTGATCCTTGTGGCCAAAGAGTTCTATTTTAACCTCATCGGTCCACAGGACTTGTTTCCAAAATTCATCAGGCTTGTTTAGATGTTATTTTGCATTCTGCTGATGATAAATTTTATGGTGAGAATGCAGGAGAGGCTTTCTTCTGATGACTCTTCCATGAAGGCCATATTTGTGCAGTTGTCTCTGAACAGTAGAACAAAGTACCACAACTCCAGAGTCAGCTAAATCTTTCTGAAGGTCTTTTGCTGTGAAGGGGGAGTTCTAATTTGTCTCTCTAGCAATCCTACGAGCAGCTCTCACTGAAATTTTACTTGGTCTATGAGACCTTATCTTGACCTCCACTGTTCCTGATAACTGCCATTTCTTAATTACATTTTGAGGAAAGGGAAACTTGATAACGCTTTGCTTTGTTCTAATAGCCTTCTCCTGCTTTGTGGGCCTCCACTATTTTCATTTTCAGAGTGCTAGATAGCTGCTTAGAGAAACCCATGGCTATAGATTTTGGCACAAGGTTAGAGGAGGCTGGCTTTTTAAAACTGAGAAATTTGCATCACATGGCCTTTCCTAATGATGATGGAGAACAAGCCATACCCTAACAGGCTAATTAAGGTCTGAAACCTTGGTCAAAGTTATGTAAGCACACAAATCCCCAAGGGTGCCAAAACTTTTGCAACAGGCATTTTCCTTTTTGTAATGTTTACAAGTCATTTCACTCCAAGTCATGGTAGACGCGGACATAGCAGTGGACAGACCCTGCAGCTATGTTGTCAGCACATTGATAGCCTGTATCAGCTGGAGCTGACCTCCTAGTACAACACTTGCACAGTTGTCTTGGAATCCCTAGATCCTGACTTGTCAGTGGGCCATGGCTCGATTGTAATGTAATGCTGATTGGTGTGGACCCACTGCACTACAGGTCATGCTTACCCTGAAGTGGCGTGACTAAGAGACTAACTCGTTTTTGCAAGAGCTTCTGGTGGTGGGATAAGCTTGTCCCCAGTTAGTCACCAGGTACTACTCCAGGGCAATCCCTGGGACCGCAGCAGCTGACCAGATGGTCAGAAGCACAGGTACGTCGTACAGGAGGGCAAAGACAAAAACGTGGTCAAACAGTTTAAAGTCGGGTCAGGCAGCACAGGGTCAGTAAATGTTGCAGAGGTCATGGGCGGGGAGGACAGGCAGGACAGGAAAACCAGCCGGGTCAGTAATAAGAAACAGAATACAGATTCAAACATAAACGTGGACTAACAGGGTAGGAACCAATGTTCAGTCGGGGAGTGGTAGGCAGAGCTGTCTAATAATGGCTCTGTTCTCACGGGATAGGCCAGGGAACCTAATCTCTACAGGACCTAGCAGGGTTAAATTCCTGCTCAAGTCCAGTCACACCCAAACAAGGCTAAATGAATGCCACAAGCAGATGCAGTAGTGCTGCATGAGGCAGATTAGTGGAACGGCCTGATGTGGGGACAAACTGCATGGTATGTAGAGAAGCGCTGGGAGGCATGCGAGTTACCGCCGTGACAATAGGAGAGTTGTGGGCCCATCATACTATGTATAGGTGAGTTATGAGCCCATCATATTGGGTATAGCTGTTCTGTGGACTCATCATTCTGTATATAGAGAGCTGTGTAGGGGACATAATACTGTGTATAGGGAGCTGTGAGCCCATCATACTGTGTATAGGGAGCTGTGGGGCCATCATGGATCGCCCGCTAGGGCAGTGGGGTACTCGGTTCCGGACCGCTTCTCAAAGGGGAAGTGTCAACGAGGCAGTGACCCGGTACATGGCTCTGGGCGTTCAATAAAAGGGGTATATTTACAAGGGATAATGGAGTTTGTCATGAAATGTTCGTGACACCACCTGTGGCTTCTGGTCAGAGGTGACCAGCGCTGCTGTGCGGATCCTCTGGGACAGGTGATGTGATGCAGCAGAGTTGGTATAGCTCTCCACAGGCAGAGCTTAGTCCCAGGGCAGATGTATGATGTAGAAGATGGTGGTGTTGGTAGATGTAGCAGTGTTGGATCGGTGACGCAGGAATGAATAGAGGACACAGCTGAGTGCCGTGTCCTCCAGGTGAGGGGCTCAGCAAACTCTCAGGTAGATTGGGATACACCTTTCCAGGACTCCTTTCAATATGTTCCTTTCTCAGTCATCTCACTGTGCTGACTTTACACATTTCCTTCCTGTCCAACACCTCGCAATCAGTGTCCCAAGCCAGTAGCCGCGGATCTTGTCGGATAACATCCTCTCTGCGTTTCCTTGCTCCCTTATGGCTACCTTTTCAGAGAAGATAATTGCGGTTCAGTAGCTTAGGCACCTAGAGATGCCACTGCCTCCGGCTTGCTAGCTGAGTCTTAGAGTTTTCCACTAGGCTAGGGGCCGGTGTCCCTTCTGCGACCTGGTCCCTCCACTATTGGATCGGGCCCCACGGATGGATCACTCACGATCCGTGCCCCAAGGTCCCCTTCTGTCCTTCCAGTAGCTTCTCTCTTTGTTCCTTCTTATCTAACTTCCTCCGTCTGGGGACGAGCTGCTACCAGCTCCAGGTCCCCTCCAAATCTTTCTGACTGTTCAGAATCTTTGCTCTTTAAGCTTCATTTCCCCTCCTTCTTGCTTTCTCCACCCACCTTCCATACACTCTTTCCTTCCCAGCTCGGGATGAGACCATCCTCCCGTAGGGTATATCCAGGGTGCCAGGTTGCTATAGTATGTGTTGGGTGCAGGTGTTAGAGTCCTGGGTGGTGCTCCCTCCTTACCTGAGAGTGGGGTATCACACCTCTAGGTGAGGTGCAATACCTCTGTGGCGACTGAACCCTCAGGGGCACCACAATCACACACTGCATAGTGGAGTTGTGAGGTGTGAGGGCATTATACTGTGCATAGAAGAGCTGCACATGGGGAAACTCAAGGTATATTATTACTGTGTGTGAGAGAAACTCAGGGTCATTATTACTGTACATAGGGGACTCGGGACATTATTACTGTAAATGAGAGGACTCAGGACATTTTTAAAAGTTAAGTGGGCACTTAAGAGGCATTATTGTTATGGGGCGGTCACATATGGGTCCTAATTACTTTCTAGGTGTCAAAATGAGGGCACTGTTTTCTAAGTCATTCGCACAGTGCATTAATAATTTCTAGGCGGCAATTTTACTATCTAGGGGGCAGAAAGGAAGCATTTTATTATGCAAGGGTAAATTAGTTGACATTATTATGTGAGGCACTAAGAGAAACACCGTTTTTATTCCACCCAGCAGGTGCAGTAATTGGGACACATAAGGTATCAGGGGCTCAGCATTGAGGTATCAGTAGAGTAGGATGAGGACATTGTGCAGGTTGGGGATAGATGGGGACAGTGCCGGAAATGTGAGAAATCAAATGTGTCTTTGTTGTAAACTCTGCAGATGACTCGTAGCTGACGTTCTAGGCCAGATGGAAAAGACGTAAAAAGTGGATGACTCCATCAGAAAGAACGTCAGCTGTAAGTCACTATAACTGTGATGTAATGTTCTGCAGGACAGGTATTTACCACTATATGGTCACCATACGGCGAAAATATCGGTGTTGATCTTTTTTACAGATTTCTTTTCGGTAACAGCATGGACATTGGCTGAGGTTGTCAGGAAAACACTTAGCTAACATAAATGAATTCAAGTCTCCAGGTCCAGATGAATTACACCCCAGGGTACTGAAGGAGATAGCAGAAGAAATTCTTGAACCACTGTCCATAATCTTTGAAAATTCTTGGAGAACAGGAGAAGTCCCAGAAGACTGGAGAAGAGCAAATGTTGTTCCTATCTTCAAAAAGGGGAAGAAGGTGGACCCAGGGAACTACAGGCCGGTGAGTCTGACTTCTATACCAGGAAAGATCTTTGAACAAATTATTAAAGAACATGTATGCAAGTACCTGGATAAGAATGAAGTGATTAAACAGAGTCAGCATGGGTTTGTAACTAATAAGTCATGTCAGACTAACTTAATTTCCTTCTATGACAGAATCACTGACTGGGTGGATCAGGGAAATGCTGTAGATATAGTATATCTTGACTTCAGCAAAGCATTTGACAAAGTATCTCACACAATCCTTATTGAAAAAATGACTAAGTATGGAATGGACAAGGCAACTGTTAGGTGGATTCATAACTGGCTTAGTGATCGGACCCAAAGAGTGGTTGTAAATGGCTGCACATCCAGTTGGAAGAATGTCTCAAGTGGGGTACCACAAGGCTCTGTTTTGGGCCCTGTATTGTTCAACATCTTTATCAATGATTTAGATGAAGGAATTGAGGGTAAACTGATCAAATTTGCTGATGACACAAAGCTAGGAGGGGTAGCTAATACTAAAGAAGAGAGAGAGAGGATTCAAAAAGATATACATAAACTGGAGCAGTGGGCAGCAACTAACATAATGGATTTTAACAGGGAAAAATGCAAAGTACTACATCTGGGCAATAAAAATGAAAAAAGCATATACAAAATGGGAGGAATAGGGCTAAGTAACAGCACATGTGAAAAAGACTTGGGTATACTAATTGATCACAGACTTAACATGAGTCAACAGTGTGATGCAGCAGCAAAAAAGGCAAATGCAATTCTAGGATGTATCAACAGAAGCATACAGTCTAGATCACGTGAGGTCATTATTGCCCTCTACTCCTCTTTGGTCAGACCTCATCTGGAATACTGTGTCCAGTTTTGGGCACCACATTTTAAAAAAGACATCAACAAACTGGAGCAAGTTCAGAGAAGAGCCAGCAGAATGGTGACCGGTCTGCAAACCATGTCCTATGAGGAACGGTTGCAGGATTTGGGTATGTTTAGCTTGCAAAAAAGAAGACTGAGAGGAGACTTAATAGCTGTCTACAAATATCTCAAGGGCTGTCACATTGTAGAAGGATCATCTTTATTCTCATTTGCACAAGGAAAGACTAGAAGCAATGGGATGAAACTGAATGGGAGGAGACACAGATTAGATATTAGAAAAAACTTTTTGACAGTTAGGGTGATCAATGAGTGGAACAGGCTGCCACGAGAGGTGGTAAGTTCTCCTTCAATGGAAGTCTTCAAACAGAGGCTGGATAGACATCTGTCTGGGATGATTTAGAGAATCCTGCTTTGAGCAGGGGGTTGGACCAGAAGGCCCAGGAGGTCCCTTCCAACTCTACCATTCTATGATTCTATGATTCTATGATATCCACGATTAAGAGGCACCGTCAAAGTTGTAAACGTAGTTACTTGGATAGGGGCCCACCCAGATGTTTTACCCCCTTCTGAGCAGCTGAACCCCAGCTAAACCTCTGATGCCAAGAGTGACCTTTTAGAATGTGTTTAGCTGGAATGTGTATGGATCCTGCGTCCCCATATGTACTGAAAAGCTTAATTGAAAAAGAATGTATAACATGTGGGTGGTAGTCTATAACAGAAGTATGCAAATGTGGGCGTACCGTCTACCGTCTGCCGATATGTTCCGTGTAATTGTTTTCACTGGAGTTTTAATAGAGTTTAAAACTTAGATTAATAATAGAAAATGGGATAAAATTAAAAAAAAATAATTACCATTTCTTATCCAGGGAAAGGACTCCAGTGTTCCCTCTCACATTTTGTTTACTTGTCCTACAGTGATGACAACACTTCACCTAAATCCTTGCATCCACCACAGTCATCGGCTTCAGTGGTCTTGTGTCATACATGAAAACACCACTGCTGAGGTCAGTGATTGCCTGCAGGGGTCATTAGGAAGTGCAACCACTGAAGCAGAGAAAGAGGAATGCCAGGAATTTATGCATTTAAAACTGAAACAGTGGGACAGGTTTATTAAGTCTAATAAACAATGTAAAATTAGATCAAATGCACCAAAATTATCACAGTGACTCATGCTGCATGATACATTCAGCTCATCTTCAGGCATTCTTGTCAAGATTTATACCACCTCTTGTTTTGTTCACTTTATTTCAAGATTTTTGGCACCCTAACCTATGCCCCTTTTGCAAAACTATGACCCTTTTGGAATGAGGCATAAAAATAGTCTAAATACGCTATTTTTTGCACATTGTGAGTATTAATTCTATACTTGTGTGTGTTTTTAGCCTTGAGCCGGTTTCACAAGTTTGAAATGCACGGACAGATGTCCAGAATGGTCATAGGTCTCCCGGCCCAAACTCAAAAGCCACGTAGTTTGTTGGATTCTGATCAGCAGATATCTGATCCAGATATCTCAGTCCATGGACTGTGAATGTCAGATGCACTTTTTTTTGCAAATCTCACTGTACTGTACATTGTGTCCAGGGTCTTTGCATCATTGAAGTTAATCTCAAGCACCTGTGATAATTAGTTTGCAAGGCGTGTCCAATTAAAGGAAAACTACTTAAGAGGACGTTCCACATTATTAAGCAGCCACAGGTTTAAAGCAAAATGGGAACGAAAAAGGATCTGTCTGCTGCACAAAAGTGTCAAATAGTGCCCTGCCTTGGACAATGTATGAAAACATTTGAAATCTTAAGCATGATCATCGTACTGTGCAGAGATTTGTGGCTGATACAGAACACAACTTGGTTCGTGCAGATAAAGGCATAATGAAGAAGGTTTGTGCCAGACAAATTAATCGGATTAAGAAAGGAGCTGTTAAAATACCATTACAAGGCAGCAAAAATGTATTTTAAGCTTCTGGTGCCTCTAGAGTCTCAAAAAACATCAAGGTGTAGGATTCTCCAAAGCAGACTGAAAAAGCTGAAGGGTTGAAACAGTGGACCACGAGCCACACCATGCCATCCCCCAAGTGCTGTCCATCTGCTTCCGCCGCCGCTCGCTGTCACCACTCTCCACATCCTCGGGATGCAGACAGTGGTGAATATATTGGTGGAGGACGGCACCTCCAGCTCCATCATCAGCATGTGAGACAGCAGATGCAATGACGTCATTTCATCTCATCAGCTGGGCACTGTAGAGAGTCAGTGCATCAGAGAGAGCAGAGGCAGAGTGGAGGGGAAATGGCAGCAAGGTATGTGTTATTTTTTATTTTTTCATGTGAATGGGATATTTGTATGCATATAGGAGGATGTGGGGCTCATTCTGTATATAGGAGGCTATATGTGGCACATGCAGTATAACAAAAGCTATGTGGGGCATATGCTGTACATGGGAGGTGATGTAAGGGCTCATGCTGTACATGGGAAGCAATGTAAGGGCTCATGCTGTACATGGGAAGCAATGTAAGGGCTCATGCCCTTATATAGTGAAGTTATGTGGGGCTCACACTGTATATACAAGGTTATGTTGGGCTCATACTGTATATAGGAGGCTATATGGGGGCTCATACTGTATATAAGGGGCTATGTGAGGGCTCATATTGTATATCGACAGGCTATGTGTGGGTTCATACTATATGTAGGTGGCTGTGTGTGAGCTCTTACGGTATATAAAGGGCTGTATGTGGGCTTATACGGTATATAGGAGGGCAGTTTGCTGGCTCATACGGTATATAGGGAGATGTCAGAATACTTAATTCTGCTCAATATTAAGTGATACAATTAATTTTAAATAATTCTAATTAATATGTCAACCCCTTTCTGCCAGCTGACGGAATAGTACGTCAGCTGGCAGTATCCCCCGCTTTGAGGTGGGCTCCGGCGGTGAGCCCACCTCAAAGCCGCGACATGTCAGCTGTTATAAACAGCTGACATGTGCCTGCAATAGGCGCGAGCAGAATCACGATCCGCCCGCGCCTATTAACTAGTTAAATCCTGCTGTCAAAGCTGACAAAGCGGGCATTTAACTAGCGCTTCCGGCCGCCGGGCCGGAAATGAGCGCATCGCCAACCCCGTCACGTGATCGGAAGTCGGCGACGCGTTGCCTTGACAACCAGAGGTGTCATAGAGACCTATATGGTTGTTGCCAACACATTGCTGTGAGCGCCGCCCGGTGGTCGGCGCTCAAAGCAATGCAGTAAATCTGCTACATATGGACAATCTGCTCATCGCCCATATGTAGCAGAGGCGATCGAGTTGTGCATGCTTCTAGCCTCCTATGGAGGCTATTGAAACATGCCAAAAGTAAAAGAAAAAAGAGTTTAAAAATTAAAAAAAAATAAAAGTTCAAATCACCCCGCTTTCGCCCCAATCAAAATAAAACAATTTAAAAAAAATCACACATACACATATTTGGTATCGCCGCGTTCATAATCGCCCGATCTATCAATAAAAAAAGGATTAACCAGATCGCTAAACAGCGTAGCGAGAAAAAGAATCAATCAAAATCAATCAAAACGCCAGAATTAGGTTTTTTTGGTCGCTATGACATTGCATTAAAATGCAATAACGGGCAATCAAAAGAATGGATCTGCGCATAAATGATATCCTTAAAAACGTCCGCTCAGCACGCAAAAAATGAGCCCTCACCTGGCTCCAGATCACAAAAAATGGAGATGCTACGGTCTCGGAAAATGGCGCAATTTATTTTTTCTATTTTTAGCAAACTTTGGAATATTTTTTCACCACTTAGACATAAGAGAACCTAGACATGTTTGGTGTCTATGAACTCGTAATGACCTAGAGAATCATAATGGTGGGTCAGTTTTAGCATTTAGTGAACCTAGCAAAAAAGCCAAACAAAAAACAAGTGTGAAATTGCACTTTTTTTGCAATTTCACCGCACTTGGAATTTTTTTTCCCGTTTTCGAGTACACTACATGGTAAAACTAATGGTGTTGTGCAAAAGTACAACTCGTCCTGCAAAAAATAAGCCCTCACATGGCCATATTGACGGAAAAATAAAAAGTTATGGCTCTGAAAAGAAGGGGAGTAAAAAATGAAAACGCAAAACCGAAAAAAGCTCCGAGGGGTTAGCCTACTGGTTTGGCCCTCCACAACAGTCACAGTCTCTCATGTGGAAAATTAATTGCCCACCCATGCTCCAGAGACTTGCAGTTGTGCATAAACTTACTATTTGGCCATGTCTAAACACTGCTCACAAGCTTAAAACGGTTGCAGTGGGCCCAGAAGTAAATGAAGACGAATTTTTAACCAACCTTGTTTACTGATAAGTGACGTGAAATCCTGGATGGTCCAGGTGGATGGAGTATTGGATGGTTGTTGGATTGTCATGATGTCCCAACAAGACTGCGACGTCAGCAAGGAGGTAGCGGAGTCATGTTTTTGACCGGAATCATGGAGGGAGTGCTGCTAGGCCCCTTTAGGATTTGGGAAGGTTTGAAAATTACCTTGGCAGAGTATATAGAGTTTCTGATTGACCACTTTCTTCCATAGTACAAAAAGAAGAACCATGCAGTCTGTAGCAAGATCATCTCATGCTGCAAAGACTACCTCTGAGTCATTGGCTGCTACTGGCATGAAAGGAGAGAAACTCATTATGTGGTCACCATCCTCCCGTGACCTCAACCCTATTGAGAACCTTTAGAGTATCTTCAAGCAAAAGATCTATGAGGGTGGGAGACAGTTCACAACAAAGCAGCAGCTCTGGAAGACTATTCTGACATCCTGCAAAGAAATCCAAGCAGAAACTATCCCAAAACTCATAAGTTCAGTGGTTGCAAGGATTGTGAAGGTGACATAAAAAAGGGGACCTGTGTCAACATGTAACTTGGCCTGTTAAGAAGTTTTGATTGAAAAAGCTTTTTGCGTAGCAGTTGTCATCAGAGCTGCGGTGGAAAGAGAAAAGCTCCTGGGATCACTGATCCTTCTGTGCACATGTGCCAGAATGACATTTCCTTCGAGAGATCGCCAAATGTTGCATCAACAGTCACCACAGACATTTTAAGGTCATAAATATTTATAAAACGGCCTTGTTGTATCACATGCGCTCCTGCCATCACTCCATCAAATGGGATAAACATAGCAGGGTCTCCTTTCATTCTCCACAGTCAGGATTCTTCCAAATTGGTAGATTGATCATATCATGGCCCTAGGCAGCATGTTCAATTTCAAGACCCATGATCACGCAATTGTTGCAATAGATTGAAATGTATGGGGCATTGATCCAAAGTAAATGTCATCTGTAAAATGACCAAGGATCATTAATAATATTCTAAAAAAAAATGTGATTACACGTCAAGAAATTATAATGAGGAAGAGACTCTATATTACTGATTGCTTTGATGAAACGTTTTGGGCAGATATTCCACCAAAGTTGGGTATTACCTCTTTTACCAAATGGCAAAAATATGTAATCACTAAGTGAATGGCACATGCTACGGTTCACATAACTTTGCTATATATAATATTTATCATCTAGGTAAGGTGGCTGCTGTACACATAGTTGATGGGAGGTATGTATCACAGAGGTCGTTGTCCTCTGTGATATAAACCTGGAGTAATGCTTTAGTACACTTAACTCTAAGAGGGGTTAATCGTCCGTAACAGGGCTGGGTTTAATGTAAGCAGGTGAAGAGTTGGGCGGGATGACTGCTCACCATATCTCCACCCAGGGGTGTGGTTCACATTGTCAAAAGGGACTTGTTTATGTGTGGAGGTGTGCAAGACCTCCAGAATTGTGTGCCTTTGTCAAAGGACTCTAATCCAAATGGGCAAACCCACAAAATTGTATGGACTTTTTACTTTATGTTTTGACTTTGTGCCGAACAAGGGCTGTATTTAGGTTTTCATGTGATGTGGTTTACGAGGAATTAATAAACCAAATGGACTTTTAACTAGAAACGGTTCCTGTGATACCTCAACTCGCTCCCAAGTGAGTAGCTTTGTGACAATATGTACTGTATATAGTAGCTGGCTTCACATGGCTGTTACATCACCATATTTTAGCCACAACTCTCAGATCTACGAAACCATTAGATCAGCCATAGAGAAATAAAGATACAGCAGCCTTAAAGGGAATGTGTTTGCACAAAATTACATATTGTTTAAATCAGGTTTCTATGTTAAATGTTGAAATGTTTTACAGTGATTAATCATTGATTGTTTACAGGAGAGCTTTCAGACATGGTATTAATCCATTCTTTGTAGGTGGGAAAACTTGCAAAATCGGCAGTGCATCAAATATTTACTTTCCCCACTGTATATGAGATGTGACACCCTGCAGCAATGCCGACGATCGGTGCTAGCACCGATCACGGGCGTTTAACCCCTCTGATGCCGCTGTCCTTAGTGACAGCAACATTGATGGACATCGCAGACGTAGGGAGGTCTCCCTCTGCTCCCATCGGCACAACATGATTGCGATCGTGTTGTGCCGATGGTCTCCATATTGACCCAGGGCCGAAAGATGGCCGAAGTGTCAACCTGAACACACCTCCCTTGCCTGCGATGCAAAGAACTAATGTCCTGCAATGCAAAAGCTATCAGGGCAGGGAAAGTTGATGTCTCATGCAAAAAACAATGTAAAAAAGTTTTTAAAAAAATATTAAAAATTGTAAAACTATAAAATAAAAAATAACAAAATAAAGAATAAAAAAGTGAAAAAATATTAATCCAGTAAATGCATTTATTCATGTAAAACCAAAAATAAACAAAAAAGTACACATATTTGGCAGCGCCGCATCCGGAACGACCCAACCTATAAAACTGTACCATTAGATAATCCCTTCAGTGAACACCATCAAAAAAAATTTAAAAAACCTGGCAAAAACTATGGTTTTTTAGCATACCATTGAACAAATTGTGGAATAAAACACAATCAAAACGTCCAATGTAAATAAAAAAGTCATCTTGTCCCACAAAAAATAAGTCGCCATACAGCCCCATCAACGCAAAATAAAAGTTATAGCTCTCAAAATAAAACGATGCAAAAACAATTATTTTTTCTATAAAATAGTTTTTAATGGGGAAAAGAGCCAAAACATAAAAATATTATATAAATATGGTATCGCTGTATTTGTACCAACAAAAATGTCAACTCTCTGAAATACATGATTTAGACGGAACCCCTGGCAGAAGATTCCCTATCGTGAGGCAATGAAGACACTGTGGACGCCGTCTGACCTGTGATATGGCCATGTCCGCTTTTTTGTGCACCTCTAAAAAGAAGGACACTATTGAAAAGAGGCCAGATGGGTCCAGAGTAACTCTGCTGCCTCATTATAGTGAATGGATCTGGATCGCCCGCCAGGGCAGTGGGGTACTCGGTACCGGGCCGTGTCTTAAGGGGATGTGTCACAGCGGCAGTGACCCGGTCCGTGGCCCTGGGCGTCCAATAAAAGTTTATTTACAGGGGAGGTTTAGAGTTTGTAGTAAGGTATTCGTCACGCCACCTGTGGTACCTGGTCAATGGCGACCAGCGCAGCAGTGCAGATCCTCTGGACAGATGGTGAGATGCAGCAGAGTTGGTACAACTCCCACAGGTGAGGCTATGATATCCCAGGGCAGGTAGATGTAGTAAAAGGTGGCAATGGTGCTGAGAGATGTAGCTGAGTGTAATAGGTGACGCAGGAAGAAACTGAGAAACATCAGCAAGTTACAGTTTCCAAAGCTTTACTTACGGTTTTGCAGGCAAAGTATCCAGGTCATTGAATACAGGTCTACTGGAGTAGGTCGGCCTGAAAGCAGTTTAGGATCCCCTTACTACAGGGGGGATGTGAGGTCTCCTTCCTAGCGCTGCTCTCTGAGACACTGGCTGCTATAAGCTCCGTCCAAGTTCCTCACTCTCTCTGTCTTTTGTTTAAGTAGAACTTACTCTCATAACAGGCAGCTGTAACCTGTTTCAGGAATCACTCTCTCTTTGGTGGCTCCGCTCACGTACGTTGCTGCCTTGAAGAAGAGTCTTAATTGGGACAGAGAACCTGCCGTCCTCTGCCCTCCGGATTCTGCTGCTGGGACTTTACTTCACCCTCTCAGCCTTGGACTCCTGGGGTCCAGTTTCTGGCGCTCAGACCTGGGGTGAGCCCTGCTATGACTCCTGACCCCCAGCTTGTCTCTACACATCTGTCCTCTCTCGTCCCTCCAGCCAGACTCCACCTCCTCCCCCAGCCAGAATATTCCAGAGAAGCTCTCCTGAAAATCAGGCAGTTATAGCTCCTCCTTCTGGTCTGGAGTAAGAAAAGGTGTTGCATGCTGTGTTACCGCTAAGGGATCCCTCTTTGCTTTCAGGCATGACATCACCCTCCCCTGGAGGAAGGCAAGGTCACTGTGGCAACCAAACTCCTGGGGTGCCACAGATTCATCGGGGGTTTCATCCAAATCACGTCACTCTAAGATTTAGATGGAAACCCAAATGTAAGTGCTCAGCATAGAGCGCCAGATAAATGTCATCTCAAACATTACGTAAAATAAAAAAATAGCAAAAAAGCAAGTTCCCATTCAGGTCCGTCAACGGAAATAAAGGGGACTTCCATGTTACTGGTGCCACAAAGGCTTTGGAAACGCTTTTTGAATGCAAACTTTGCTGGAATCATTAGCAGACACCATGTCACGTTTGGAGAGCTCCTGATGTGCCTAAACAGTGGAAACCCCCCACAAGTGACACCATTTTGGAAACTTGACCCCTCTAGTAATGTATCTAAATGTGTAGTGAGCACCTTGAACCGCCAGGTGCTTCTCAGCAGTTTATAAAGTTGAGCTGTGAAAATAAAAAAAATTAAATTTTTCAGACAAAAATGTTATTTTAGCCCAATTTTTTTTATTTTTAAAAGGGTAATAGGAGGAACTGCACCATACAATTTGTTGTGCAATTTCTTCTGAGTATGCCGATACCCCATATGTAGGGTAAAACTACTGTTTGGGCGCAAGGCAAGGCTCAGAAGTGCCATTTGGCTTTTTGATCTCAAAATTTGCTGGAATCATTAGCAGATGTTCCTGATGTGTCTAAACAGTAAAAAACAACATAAGTGACCACATTTTGGAAAGTAGACTCCTCAAGGAATGTATCTAGGTATGTGGTTAGCACTTTGAACCCCCAGGTGTTTCACAGAAGTTTATAATGTTGAGCTGTGAAAATAAAAAATCACATTTTTCCCACAAAAATGTAATTTTTGACCCAATTTTTAATTTTTACTAGGGTAACAGGAGAAAATTGACCCCAAAATTTATTGTGCAATTTCTCCTGAGTACATCGATACTATATGTGGTAGAAAACTACTTTTGAGGCACAGTGCAAATCTCAGAAGGGAAGAAGCGCCATATTGGAGTTCAGATTTTGCTGGAATGGTTTGAGGGCGACATGTCACATTGGTAAAGCCCCTGAGGTGCTAGAACAGCAGAAACCCCCTCATAGGTGACCACATTATATACTACACCCCCCAATGAATGTCAAAGTATTTTATACCATTGGTCAGTGAAGAAAAAATAATTAGATTTTTGCCACCAAAATGTTATTTTGGCCCCAGATTTTAAATTTTCATAAGGGAAGTGGGTAAAAATGGCACCAAAATTTGTCCCACGATTTCTGCTCAACGTGGCAATGCCATCGCTACAGGGCAAGTGTTAAGAGCTGTGCAGAGTGCCAGAATTGGCACACCTAATAGATGCATCTTTCTTGGGGTGGCAATATCCATGGCCCCTTACCTGCCTGAGAATACAAGCCCCCAGCTGTCTGCTTTAGATGGGCTGGTTGTCAAAAATGGTATGGACCCGACGCCATTTTTTAAAATTATTTATTTAAATAAAAAAAACATGGCATTGGGACCCCTCTATTCTTGATAATTAGTCATGATAGAGCTGACAGCTCAGGGCTGCAGCCCATAGCTGTCAGTTTTGCTATGCTGGTTATCAAAAATAGATCAGACCCCACTTTTTTATTTTTTTATAGCACAGGCATTGGCTGATAAATACTCCCATCAGCTATGCCTGCTTTCGCTGTTATCAGCGACAGCAAGCATAGCCTGATGGGAGTAGTACTCCCATCAGCCATCGCCTCTGTAACCGGCGGTAAACTTTTTTGGACAAAGCTGCTGGCTCATTCTGCCGTCTTACAGTGTGGGTACCGCAAAGTTCCGACCGGTGGCAATAATATTCCCACCAATCAAAGCCGCCGATGTTTCTTGCGCTGTCATGCAGATGACAGCATGGGAAGCACCTAGTGTTCGGGGTGCCGAACCCGAACAGTAACACGCACATCCTGGAGAAGTCAATCAACAGGATGTCTGCAGTCATGCCCTGTCTACAGAGCAGCCCGGAAGAAGATAGATAGATAGATAGATAGATAGATAGATAGATAGATAGATAGATAGATAGATAGATAGATAAACATAAAGAAAAAAGAAAGATAGATAATAGATAGATAGATAGATAGATAGATAGATAGATAGATACTAGATAGATAGATAGATAGATAGATAGATAGATAGATTAGATAGACAGAAGACAGACAGACAGATAGACAGACAGATAGATAGATAGATAGATAGATAGATAGATAGATAGATAGACATAAAGAAAAAGATATATAGATAAATATAGATAGAATAGAATAGATAATATGATAGATAGATAGATAGATATGATAGATAGATGACATAGAATAGAATAGATAAATAGATAGATAGATGATGAGATAGATAGATAGATAGATAGATAGATAGATAGATAGATAGATAGATAGATAGATAGATAGATAGATAGATAGATAGATAGATAGATAGATAGATAGATAGATAGATAGATAGGATAGATAGATAGATAGATAGATAGATAGATAGATAGATAGATGATAGATAGATAGATAGATAGATAGATAGATAGATAGATAGATAGATTAGATAGATAGATAGATAGATAATAGATAAGAGTAGATAGATAGATAGATAATAGATTGCATCTGCCTCCATAGATTTCTTTGTGCCTTATTTCTGCTCCTTTACTGTATAACTTTTCCTCTCAGCCCTCGGTCAGGGGTTGGTTGAGCCGACAGATCCGATCGCTGCAGGTGCTGCTGATGGAGGCACTCACCTGATGAGCCGCCCGATCAGTGTAAATGCTGCAGAGGGTTTATTTCTGCTCTGCTGGTGATTAATTCTGAGAGGGCAGATTTTCCCCCGATGATGAACTTCCTATATAACAGTATCTTTCAGCCGGACGCCGCAGACGTGACTGTACAGACCCCATCGCCACGTCCTAAATTACAATCATCTCCATTTTTCAGAACTTCTATTTCTCCTTGAGAATCTATATATATATTTTTTTTAATCATGAACTGCTCCACAGGACAGACGATGGCGCAGAAGCTTCCAGGACAGTCAGGGTTAACACATCCCAATGATGAACAAGCCTACCCCCCAATCCTGGGAAGCCTGGGACATTTAAAAATCAGACCGACCAATCACAGAGCCTGATGGGAGGAATTTCTGATGCTGGAGAAGATTTTTTTTTTTTTTTTTTTACATTTCAGCTTTTTTTTTTTTTTTTTTAGTTTAGTAAATTACTGCAGTAAGGACTAGGCTAAGAAGTGTTGATTTCTCCTCTCTTATCATGGGGCAGGAAGAAAGATCCAACACCCTGATGCCCCCAGTCCTGGTAGAAACTTAAAGGGGGTGCGTGTTTTTCCCTCTCACTTTAACCCCTTTAAGAAGCAATGGGACAGATCCTTTTACAGGAGGAGAAGACAATGCTGAAGAGGGGACAATAAGGGTCCAGATCTTGAGGGTTGTCCCTCCATCATCACCTTCCCAGGCTCCCCTATCTGGCTGCATGGATATCAGGAAACTGAGGTCCTGCAAAAAAAAAAGAAAAGGAAATCCTTCCTGATCTAGGAGCCTAGTGGACCCATGAGTTGCCCATGCTGGCAGGATACTAGCCACTTTGTATGGAGAGAACGCCTTGGTGCAGGGGATTGGAGTGAGGCTTCCATGAGAGGCAGCTGCTGTCCCTGGTGCTGAAGCTGCCACCTTGTCTGGAGCTGTCCCTCCAGAACTCCAGCTGCAGACTCTTCCTCCTGCCTTCACCTACCAGGGACTGCAAGGACTTCATCTCCTGGGTGAAGGAGCCACACAGCCGACATCATGTGCAGCCTCAGTGCACTGGGCATCTACCTCTGGGAGACCCTGGTATTCTTCAGGTAATGCCCCCCCATTTCTCATGTCTTTTGCATGATTTAAAGGGGTTAATCTCAGCCCCAGGGGATGAGCACGGATTAAAGCAGCCCGTATAATCTGTGTGTAATTTGTAATCCGGCTGCTTTTTTTTTTTTTACTTTATGTCATTTACTAGTGCTGCAAAATCTGTAACCGCAGTGCTGCTGAAAACAGCCCAGTGCTCGAGTCACCGCGGGGAGGGCGGCCACTAGCGGCCGTCTGGGCGCACTGCAGCGTCTCAGGATTACATGGCTGTTTAGCAGAAGCTTTTTTTTTACTAGATTAATATTACATGCAAGGAGGAAAGATCGTGATATGATCACATGTGACACGCAGGGGCAAGAAGGAAAAAAAAGAAAGATAAATGACCAGGAATGGGCAAGGTTACCTTGAGCCTTATTAACAATGCATGGATTTCTGGATGATGAAAGCTTCCTAGAGATAATAGAAAAAAAATTGAATGATTACACAGGATAAGGGAATAGGATTTTGTTAATTATTTGACATTATGTAAAAAATATCCACCAATTTATTATTATTTATTTTATTATTATTTTTTATTATTATTTTTTTATTATTATTTTATATTATTTTTAATCATTAACATTATTTTTGTTCCGTACATTTTGCACCTTTCATCGTGCCGTTATTTGATACCATGGAAATCAGCGACGCAGTGGAGGTATTTGTAAAAGGCCATTAATCACCTGCCAGAGAGGAGTCATTGCCCATTAGAAGCCATTTGTCTACTATTGTTATATATATATCTATATATATATAGGTATAAGATCTTTTTTTTTCAGTATATGCAATAAAATTATTTTTTTATTTTTAAATATTTATTTTACAAACGTATGCATGTAAAGTTTTATATGTGTATATATATATATATATATATATTTATTTTTTTACATCTATTTTTTCATTTTTTAACTACGTTTAAAAAATAAATCCATGTATGTAAACATTTTCCTATAAAATTTAGAGGATCTGTTTTATTTTTTATTATAAAATGTATTTTCCTTTTTTTTTTCCCTATAATTTCACATTTATATCCCATATATGACCATCTCACTATAATTTCTGTATACTTACTTAGCCATGCATGTACATTTGTTTTTACTTCCTCTTTTACTGTATTATTACTCATTATTATTATTTATTATTATTATTTCTATCATTATATTATTACTTTATTGTTACTATTATTTATTTTTTATTATTATTATTAGCTGTAGTAGTATTTATTTTTTAACATATTATTATCTTTATTTTTACTATATTGTTACTATTATTTTTCATTTTATTTTTTATTATATTGTTTATTTATTATATTATTATTAATATTATTTATTACTTTTATTATTATTATTATTATTATTAGTTGTAGTAGTATTTATTTTTTAGCATATTATTATCTTTATTTTTACTTTATTATTACTATTATTTTTCATTTTTTTTTATTTTTTATTATATTGTTTATTTATTATATTATTATTAATATTATTTATTACTTTTATTATTATTATTAGTTGTAGTAGTATTTATTTTTCATTTATTATTATTAATATTTATTATTGTTATTTTTGCTATCTTATTTCTATTATTTATTTTATTATTATTTTTATTATTATATTATTGTATATTTATTGCATTATTATTACTATTATTCATTATTACTTTTATTATTTTTATTATTATATATTTATTAATAGTCGCAGTAGTATTTATTTTTTCATTTATTACTATTATATATTATTGTTATTTTTACTATATTATTACTGTATTATTATTTTTATTATAGTAATATTGTATTTTTATTATATTATTATGCATTATTACTTTTATTATTTTATTTTTATTATTATATGATTATTTATTTTATTTATTTATTAGTTTTTTATTTTATTTTTACTATATTCATAGTTTTTATTATTTTTTTTTTTTTTTAAGTTTGTTTCATTCACTTGTCAAATGAAAACTTGATAAACTATCCTAACAGTTGGTTTGGATAGGTGATTTATTAAAACATGGAGAAACATTTCAGGTCATAGTTCACATGGGTCTATTCACCGTGAAAGAAGTTTTTTTTTTTTTTTTTTTCTAAGACATTTTTTCCCCTCTCATTCCATTGATTTGCAGTCACTGTACCTTGAACAGCAGTGGAATCTCACTTGGTGACATCTATTGCTGTGTGTAGCCAATGGATCAGATGTGGACATTTTGGCAATGCAATTAACAGATAATAATAATGTATCACGCTCTCCTCTCACTTGTGAAGGAAAAATAAATTAACCGTGTAGGCTATGAGTTGCATAGAGGACACACATTTTTACACCCCAATAGTTTTTTTTTAATTTAAGAATTTAACTTTGAAATTAATAATTTAGATTTTTATTTTCTTGTCATTTAGTTTTTCTACAATTTTTAGTTTTTGATATTCTAAGCCAACATTATATATCAAAAAGGTAAAAGAAGTGACATTGACAAAGTATGATGTGCACATGGGAGCGACTAAGGAAGGAGGTGGCCCGGTTACTGGTTGACCAACAAGGTTCATGGTTTTGGCTTACAAATACCGAGGTAAAATACTGAACGTGTGAACGTGGCCTAAAACAGCCCCAGAGGACAGTGTGAAATTGGCAAGTTTACAAATTTTATTTCCAAAACTTCTGTTCTGTGTATTTATGTCTATATATGTATGTAAAGGCTTATGTGACTGCACTTTGTGCTCCTTCCATACCATATGTCTATATATGTACAGATGTGCTCAAAAGTTTACATACCCCGGCAGAATTTTTGCTTTCTTGGCCTTTTTTCAGAGAATATGAATGATAACACCAAAACTTTTTCGCCACTCATGGTTAGTGGTTGGGTGAAGCCATTTATTGTCAAATTACTGTGTTTTCTCTTTTTAAATCATAATGACAACCAAAAACATCCAAATGACCTTGATAAAAAGTTCACATACCCTGGAGATTTTGGCCTGATAACATAAATAGAAGTTGACACAAATGAGTTTGAATGGCTACTAAAGGTAACATACTCAACTGTGACCTGTTTGCTTGTAATCAATGTGTGTGCATAAAAGCTGAGTGAGTTTCTGGGATCCAGAAAGACTCTTGCATCTTTCATCCAGCCACTGACATTTCTGGATTGTGAGTCATGGGGAAAGCTAAAGAATTGTCAACGGATCTACGGGAAAAGGTAGTTGAACAGTATAAAACAAGAAAGGGATACAAAAAGATATCCAAGGTATTGATAATGCCAGTCAGCAGCGTTCACACTGTGATTAACGAGTGGAAAATCAGGGACTCTGTAAAAACAAAACAACAGTTAGATAGACCAACAAAAATTTTGTCCACAACTGCCAGGAAAATTGTTCGGGATGCAAAGAAAAACCCACAAATAACATCAGCTGAAATACTGGACTCTGAAAACTAGCAGAGTGGCTGATTCAAGATGCACAATAAGGAGACACTTGAAGAAAAATGGTCTGCATGATCGAGTCGCCAGAAGAAAGCCATTACTGCGCAAATTCCACAAAGTATCTCTCACCTACAATGCACAAAACAGCACAGAGACAAGCCTCAAAACTTCTGGAATAAGGTCATTTGGAGTGATAAGACCAAAATTGAACCTTTTGGCCACAACCATAAAAGTTACATTTGGAGAGAGGTCAACAAGGCCTTTGATGAAAGGAACACCATTCCTACTGTAAAGCACAGAGGTGGATCGCTGATGTTTTGGGGATATGTGAGCTACAAAGGCACAGGAAACTTCGTCAAAGTTGAAGGAAAGATGAATGCAGCACATTATCAGCAAATACTGGAGGCAAATTTGCAAACATCTGCCCAGAAGCTGCGCATGGGACGTACTTGGACATTCCAACATGACAACGATCCAAAACACAAGGCCAAGTCAACTTGTCATTGGCTACAGGAGAACAAAGTGAAGGTTTAGGAGTGGCCATCTCAGTCTCCTGACCTCAATATCATTGAGCCACTCTGGGGAGATCTCAAGCGCGCAGTTCATGCTAGACAGCCCTGGAATTTACAGGAACTGGAGGCTTTTTTCCAAGAAGAGTGGTCAGCTTTACCATCTGAGAAAATAAAGAACCTCATCCACAACTACCACAAAAGACTTCAAGCTGTCATTGATGTTAGAGGGGGCAATAGACGGTATTAAGAAATAGGGTATGTGAACTTTTGATCAGAGTCATTTGGATATTTTGGGTTATCATTATAATTTAAAAAAAAAAAAACTACATAGTAGTTTGACAATAAATGGCTTCACCCAACCACTAATCATGAGTGGAGAAAAAGTTTTGGTGTTATCATTCATATTCTCTGAAAAAACGGCAAGAAAGCAAAAATTCTGCCTGGGTATGTAAACTTTTGAGCACAACTGTATGTGAAATATGACCAATTCATGGAGTCAGGGGCACATTTGTGTCCCTGTTGGGTTGACTTCTTGTCATACATTGGAAAGCCTCATTCCAACAGTTTAAAATATACCCTTTCGATGTGCCTCTCAACCAAGGTGACACTTCTCTGATGGGTCCTACCATAGCTTCATATCTTTCCTGTCCTACTGGACATGTCTCTCTCGGGCTATAAGCCTACAATTTAAATGGTCAAAGAGAATTGGTTAAAATCAACTGCGGTGGTTGATGGACACACATGAATTAGACAATTTATGTGCTAAGCATATCTTACTGAGTAACAATACAGCTTAGGCCGGGATCACACATGCGAGTAAATCGTCCGACACTCGCATGTGAAATCCCAGCTCTGGCGCCGGCACTCGGGAGCGGAGCAAGCGGCTGCATGTAGTTATATGCAGCTGCGCGCTCCACTCCTAAGTGCCGGCGCCAGAGCTGGGATTTCACATGCGAGTGTCGGCCGATTTACTCGCATGTGTGATCCGGCCTTAGATTTAGTGTCTCCAGTGTTTCTATATAGCTTTGCCCTCGCAGAGTGCTGCTGCTGTTTTCTTTTCACATATTGTGCAGTCATTGCATCCTGCACCTGTTCACACTTAGGCGGTGCTGGTCAGGTTTTCTTTTTAAAGATAGATAGATCGATATGAGTATAGATAGATAGATAAAGTGTTTTTTGCTCAGATTTTTTAGATTTCTTACTATGTCTTTATGTGCTGTGGGACCATTTGTTGGTCACTTATTATTCTGCACATGTCTGACTTGCGAGCATCATCTCATAGCATAATTCTGTTTGTGCTTGTTTGTATAGCCAAGAAACCACCGTAGGGTATTACATTTATTACCTGGTCTAATAAATGTCTTCTCTAGGGATGACAACTTCAGTGATTCATGTAATTAATTTTCACTCCCCACTTTTTCGTACATTATATGCATAGACATTTTGAGGGCTAACCTGGAAAATTATCGGCAACCATAACGGCCTGAAAGTGATCCTGCAAGGGCCGTGTTTTTGTTTTCCATATTCCGGAAAGGAAATTTTGTCTTTGTCTTTGGGGCCATTAGAGAAGGGGACAATTTATTTTATTTATTGCCATTGGATATCGAGATGACTATTCTCTGTGGGACGTACATTGCTGGCAAACAAAGTCCTAGAAAGTTGACCGAGGGGTCATGGCATGGGTGCAGGGAATTGGGAGAGGGCAAAATCTGGGTTCATAATGCAAGGGACATATTGTTAAATGCATTAAGGACTTGTCTCTTTTATGCAATTTGCTGCAGAAAATGGCATAATAGCTATGGGCAAATGTCAGGGTCAAAGTCAGAAAGGCAAGTTGGTGGAGCAGGTGAAGTTGCCAACGAGTCACTTTGCATTAACTTGGGTATTTAGATTGCACAGGCCTACTGGAGCTCGCTGAATATTTCTACTGGGTAAAAAAACTAGTAACTATAGAAAATTACCCATAAATCAAAATAGGACGGCAAAAAAAAGCAAAACTGGAGTATTGGATAAACAACAGGAAGCAAAATACAGTATAAATTGCCAGTAAAAACAGATTTTATTGAGTCAAAATATAGATAAAAAAATTCAATCACAGCTTCAGTGTAGACAAGGTGACTGCTAACCATAGGCAGGGACTGGAAACAGCACAATACAGGATGACATGACCTCACAGGGATTCAAATGAGAGTAATGCATAAATAAATAATAATAATGATAACAATAATAATGCCTCTTACTCGTAATAATTGAAGGGGATATACTGTTCCCTGGTTAAAAAAAAAGCATAGTCAAGATTGTATGGGAAAGTAACACTTAAATGAGTAGGTCATCTGTCCGTGTGAAGTCACCGACGCCCCAACGCACGTTTCGTTTCTTCATCAGGAGAGGTAGACCAGGTTAAGTAGTATGTGTCAGCGAATCAGAGCCTGAAGTCGGGAGGTGTGTTCGGTCATGTGGTTTGTATCAGGCCGATGGGATCACAGATAGAAGGGCGGAAGATCGCTCCCAGATTGAACTGCGCATACGTCGCTGACATCATTCACCGGAAAAGGACGGTTAAGCTTGCGGCTGTGGAGCGCAAGCTAACACGAGCCATCATAAAGACGGCGCGTGCACAAAGGCACCCGGTGACCGCTTACTCAAACATCAGAGAAATGAGACAGCGAGGCATGCGCGCTACTGGTGAGACGATCAGAATGAAGTGGGATCAAATATACACATGGTATCATAGAGTATTGTGTAATAGATCATGTGATTGGAATAAAAGTGAGAAATTAAAACTAAAAACAAACCCAATAAACATATCTAAAAAATGTTTTTATTAATGAAAAGTCCATACGGAGCTTGAGGATATTCCGAAAAATAAAGATGGAAGTCCCATCTAGATACTGTTCTGAAATACCGCTGGAAAGAACACAATCAGTGTCAAAACAGATTCCACAGTCTGATAATGCGGTAAGTACAATCTTGCACCGGGGTTATGGGATTTTCATAGTCCGCCGCATAGGGCTCAAAATTGGTTCAAAGAGAACCACCGTCAAGATCACGGACCAGATCACATTTGAACCAAAAGGACATGAAGACAGAAACAGGGGATACCACAGCCAGACAAACAAATATATACAATCTTATATGAAAATATAAGAAAAATAATATTAACATATAAGTTCACTGGTAAAGGTAAAAACAAGGGTAAAAAATTATACACCCCACGCCCATAAAAATAGGATACCCACCATCAAAGAAAGAAACTAATCCCAAAATTCTCATTGAGACCCCTTGGAGCCACTGTACGAAGTTTATAAATCCAACGACTCCCAATTTGAGCTAAGGTGTTAGATAAATTACCTCCCTCTCTGGCCCAAGGACACTTGATCTCTCTAATCAATGTAATCACTCTGATTTGTTTGGAGTTCTCACCTTTAGATAGCAATTGTTTGCACAATAGTTCATTTCTCGATACACCCTTTGCCCTCTGGTATCCTTGAAGGATTGACCGGTGACTGTATCCTTGTTCTCGAAATCTGGAATAGAGGTTTTTCACTTGTTTATCAAATGTCTCTTCAAGAGAGCATATACGTTTAATTCTGAGATGTTGACCAATGGGGATACCACAGATAGTTGATTTTGGATGTGATGTTTTAGCGAGCAAGAGAGAGTTGGCGGCTGACGGTTTCTGATAGAGGTTAGTTGTGATGTAGCCTTCTGGGTTCACCTGTATATTAATATCCAAGAAACTAAGTTTAAGACCATACGAATAACAAATCATCAATATTTAATTCCATCGTCATTATGTCCAATTGCTCTGGAAAGCCTTCCTAAACAAACCAGATATTGCCAATATAAGGAATCCAGTTATTTATTTTGTCACTATGGTTGGGATTGTTCTGGAAAATCTCACGTTTCCAATTCCAAGGAACAGAGTGGTATATGAGGGGACGCAGGTGGCCCCCATCGCAGTTCCCTGGAGCTGGAGATAAATCTGATTTTGAAAATGAAGCAATTGTGCTTTAGTATGATTTCCAATAGGCATAAAATAAATTCAACCAGAGGCTTCTCCAGACTGCTTGATTGAAGGAACCAAGAGACAGCTTTGTGCCCATCATTGTGTCTGATGGAGGTATAAAGGCTTTCCACGTCAGCTGTCACCATCAACATATTGTCTTGCAAATGTAAACCATCAAAAATACAGAGTGCAGATGTAGTATCCTTCCCATGGGATGGTAAGGTGGGCAAAAAAAAGTCTAGCTGCTAGATTTTTGGTAATAGTATCAGTTCACAAAACTCAAAACTCCTCAAAAACTTGGAGTGGACCCAACTAGTTTTTTAAGCAATAGATGTTTCAGAAAACTCTGGAGTTTTTTTTCCTAAAGCATTTTTCGTGGTGTTTTTTGTCCGTTTCTTGAGTATTTTTTGCACTCTTTTTCGGTTTTCCCATGGTTTTTGTGAAGTCTTTTGTACTGTCATTTTCCGGTTATTTTTTTTTTCACTTCTTTAAATAATGAAAAAATAAGCTTTTCTTAGGCAAAAACTGTTGCAAAATGCTCCAAAAACTAACCAGTTATATCCAAGCATCTTTTGAGCTTTCCCATTGATTTGCGAAGTACAGAGCGTCTTTAAAGTGGAAAATGCCATAAGAATGGAAGTGGCTAAAAGACATTGGAAAATCTGAACAAGTGCACAGCAAGTAATCTTTGCATAGGAATGCTTAGGATCATTCTTTCGAGCATTGTCTCATAGGTTTTTCAGATGTTTTCTGCAGTGGACTAGAGTAAGAGATACTGGTGGCAGAGCCACGAGAAGAACATTGACAGTGCTGCAGGCAGCAGCTTTGCCTGGAAAAACTTGGAGACTGCACCCTAATGTAAAAGATGCTGTGTGCCAGTGACAAAATTTGTACCTGGTACTCCACCTGCATGTTGGTTAGGTCTATGGGCCCTTGTAGCATTCTAGATCCTATAAAGACATATGTGTTTGCCCTCTATATGATTATGTTCCCTTCCTGGTTCCTTCCTGTAGTTATGTCCCACATCCCGAGCACCTTCCTGGTATAAAGTCCCTCATCCCATGACCCTTCTTGGTATAATGTCCCTCATCCCAAACCCCTTCCTTTTTTTATTGTCCCTCATCCCAGGCCTCTTCCTGGTATAATGTACCTCATCCTGGGCCTCTTCCTAGTATAATGTCCCTCATCTCAAGCCTCTTCCTGGTATAATGTCCCTCATCCCATGCCTCTTCCTGGTACAATGTCCTCCATCCCAGGCCCTTTCCCGGTATAATGTCCCTCATCCCGAGACTCCTCCTTCTTTGTGTACTGTCCCTCATACCGAACTTCTTCCTAGTATAATGTCCCTCATCCCGGGCCTCTACCTGGTATAATGTCTCTCTTCCCAGGCCCCTTCCTGGTATAATGTCCCTCATCTCATGCCTCTTCTGGTATAATGTCCCTCATCCCAGGCGCCTTCCTGGTATAATATCCCTCATACCGTGGCTCTTCCTGGTATAATGACCCTCATCCTGGACCCCTTCCTTGTATAATGTCCCTCATCCCAGGTCTCTTCCTGGTATAATTTACCCCATCCTAGGTCCCTTCCTGGTATAATGTCCCTCATCCCATGACTCTTCCGACTATAATGACCCTCATCCTGGACCCCTTCCTTGTATAATGTCCCTCATCCCAGGCTTCTTCCTGGTATAATGTCCCTCATCGTTGGTCTCTTCCTGGTATAATGTCCCTCATCCCAGGCTTCTTCCTGGTATAATATCCCTCATCCCAGGCTTCTTCCTGGTATAATGTCCCCCCATCCCGAACCCCTGCCTGGTATAATGTCTCCCATCCTGAGCTCTTTCCAGTAATAATGTTCCATTCTAACATACTGTATTTAAAAAACAAAAAAAAGATTCTTTTGCTTTCCTTTGCTCCCACGATACACTGCATCCTGTTTTGGCAGAGGCCAGCAGCTGACTTTGGCTTGCCCAGCTCGGAGCATGACATCACTGCCATGCACTGCCTATGACGGGCACATTGATGATTGCAGTGCAGGGAACCAGCGGGTCTGTGCGCTTCAATACATTTCAGCTAAATGTGCATCCAAGGACGCACATCCAGCAGAATTAGGTGCTGGTGTCAGCGGTCTCCCCTGCATCATGGACCCAGTTGCAATTGCACCCTCTGCAACAGTGATCGTTACGCCCCCTAAAGGTATGTTCCCGCTGTGTTTCTTGGAAAGTTTTTGGAGCAGGTCCTCATCTATTAATCCGCCTGGACAAGACATGATGTGCACATGGCCTTAAAGTAGTAACATGTCACTTTTTTTTTCCTCTACAAGGTTTTTACTATGTTGTTGGAAAAAATGGCAAAAAAACTTGCACGAATAGAAATAAAAAGGAAGCGCATCCAAAGACTATTTAAACTGCTTTTTATATGGATTTTGAAGTGGATTCCCTCAAAAATCCACATTAAATAACTCTGCGTGAGTATACCTCAAATAGCGCCGTTCCAAAAAAAAGCCCAAAATGTGTCACATGAAACTGCCAGGCCAGCAGAATGAGCCGGATTCATTTTAATCTAAAGTCATAGCAAAATTATTTAATTCAGGTTTTTTTTTTTTTACATTTATTAATAAAAATTTGTAAAAAAAAAAACATATTAAAATTCCTAAAAATAATTCTCTCAATTAAAGTCCTATTTTAAAAAAATTGCAGAGAAATTAGAAATTAGAGTAAATTAGAAACGGTCATTTAAAAATTGCAAAAAAAAAATATCCTAATAAGGTAATGGACGACGCATAAACATTTTTCAAAATCAATCCACCGTCATTCCAAAATCCTGAGCAATTAGATATTATTAGAGTTGGATACAGCCCTGCATTAAACCGCTTTCTGGTTCAGTAGAGCCGCGTATTTGATTTCACAATAAGGCCGTATCAGTTAGAGCAGGCGGCATGAAATCTGCTCCTGCTATAATCTCCCTGTATGGATTCTCGCTAATATAAAATCTCACTGTAAAAGAGACTCAGCCATGCTTTAATAGGGTGGCTGCCGATCGGTTCACCTTCCATCCAGCATTAGTGTAAACCTTCATCCGACACAGTTGTAGTAACCTAACATATTGTGGAGGTCCCATATATTTCCCATGACTCATTCAAAGGGCCACACATCAAATTCGGCCAGAGAAGATCAAGGCATAAATACAGAAGCATATGACTTATGCTTTTGTGTTTAAAGAGAATCTATCACTTTCCTTTAAATATATATATATTTTTACCCAATGTAAATGCCACCATTCTCCTGATTCTGACGTTTTTTTCATTTTGTTTCTACGCCTCTCTATTCCTGAGATATGGCCCCTTTATCCCTGTATATAAATCTGTTGTTTGGAACTAGTGGGTGGTTTGGAACTCTGAGGACCAATCACAGGAACTCTTAGGTTCTTGAAGATGACATCAGGAACTTTATGGAACTCTTGGAAGACGACACCAGGAACTCTTAGGTTCTTGAAGACGACCCAGGAACGACACCAGGAACTCTTAGGTTTTCTTGAAGGTCACCCAGAGCTGAAACACAAGGAACTCTTAGTTTCTTGAAGGCCACACCAAGCTGGAAAAAAAAATTACATTTATATACTAGGAATAGTGGCCATATCTCAGGAATGAAGAGGCGCAGGAAAAAAGAAAACAACGCCGGATTCAAGAGAACAGCGGCATTTATACCAGGCAAAAAAAAAGCATATTTATAGCAATTGATAGGCCCTCTTTAAATACTCCTTTGACCTGTACATCAGGTTCCTTAGGACCAGTTGCAGTCTCTTGTTTGGCATCCCGATCAACAAAATTGACTCCCAGACTAAAATATCTTCCAGGCTAGCCAAGTTAGATTTTTTTTGGCTGTTATTACATTCTTTTCCCTTAAAAGTTGAATGTTGGAGTGGCTAATATTAATTTTTGGCTAAGTGGGCTGTTGGGTTTATAGAACATAGTGAAATATTCTATTAGGGCATTCCAAGATAATAGTGAAGATCACTCATATAGAGAGGGGCGAATAAATTTGCGTGACCCTGGTACAGTGGCTGGGTCAGTACTCCATGGATGCTGGATGGGAGTCCTGTGAACCTTCTTTTACCTGTCGGTATCTCAGCTTCTCTTTTGAGTAGCTGGCCTGTTTCAATGTTATGTCACTATTCAAAAGAATAGTTATTGGATGCCGGCAGGCAAGAGGTGGTTCACAGGGCTCCCGTCCAGCAGCCATAGAGTACTGACCAGGGTCTTGAGAATTGATTGGCTCATCTCTACTTATAAAAGCCACTAATTAGCCAAAACAGAGAAAAGCAACAAATTGTGTCTCTTCCTCCAAAAGTAATATGTATAATGCCACCCCCTGCAAAAAGATAAAGTAAATATTCACCGAGTCCAAGAGACCAAGTCCTCTTCTCCACTGCACACAGAACAGTGACATCATTGCAACACTTTGCCGGGATGATAACATTTTGAAGGCCGTTGACCTTGCAGGATTCGAAAGTATCAAGGTCATTTCGACACCTACACAGACCTGAGATATATGGCATTCAGTCAAAACTCTGCACATGTGCACTGCCCCAGAACTTTGGCACTGGAAACATCACTTAGGAAGAATGAAAACTTCAAAAACTTTCACTATTTTTCATTCTTTTGAAAATCTTGCGGCTTTCATACTTCCTCCCAACTCCCCCATTGAAAAACCGATGCTGCCAATATTTCTTGCAAATTAAATCTCCTAAGGCTTTCAGCTCTCCCTATCACCAGCTTATTTTCAAGAGGACCTTCTTGACGAATTGCCCAAATTGGTTATCCCGTACATGGGGTTCAATTGGATTGACAAAGAATTTCCCAAATAGCGTGTTATAATGATTCTGTGGTATATAGAGGTCTGACATGCCAATGGATGTCTATACCGTGCCATTGTTATCCTACGATGTAGGACATTTGGTCTCCTTATGTATTGGGACCCAGATAAAATTGCACCTACTCTATGTCACTGCCATTACCCATTGCCTTAAGCAATTCTTGCCTGACCCAACATTTCCACCTGATCCTGATGACGTGAGAGCTTGAGGATCTTCTTGTACGAAAGCCTTGGGGACGTCTGTGAAATGATGTCGAATAAGAAGTTTCTCATTTGAGGCAATTATCACTCCATGTTCATCTTTTATAGCTCAGCAGCAGAATATTGCACCTCTGCCAGCGAATAACTCACATTTCTATGCTAATTTACGATATGCATTGTGTCAGCATCTGGCCGGGGTTGAGACAGGCAGAACATGAGGTTGGTTATGTGCCGGGTGATTTATATATGAGGTTGGTAGCGTTTACTCAATCTGGTTTAGATGGAAGCTTTAATGTCCTTGGGATTAAGATTAGAGGAAGATTAATTGTGGTTTATCTAGTAAATATGAGAGATGTGATCTGATCTAACTCCCATCATTTTCCATATGTGATGATGGTTGGGATTGTACAGGAAGGCGATGTCGTATAGATGATGGTAGTATGTCATCAATGGAATTTATCATTTATTCTCCCACCATATCTCTTTTATATGGACTCTTTCGATGATGAGCATATGGTATGAGATATACAGACTAAAATATCAGCATCTACCTATATATACAGAATTGGGCAAAAGTCTTAGGCAGGTGTGGAAAAAATGCTGCACAGCAAGAATGTTTTCCAAAATAGAAGTGTCAGTAGTTTATCAATTAACAAAATATAAGGTCAAGGAACAAAGGAGAAAGCTAAATCACATCACTATTTGGTGTGACCGCCATTTGCCTTCATCACTTCTTCTCGGTACACTTGCACACAGTTTTTGAAGGAATTCGGCAGGAGGTTGTTCCAAACATCTTGGAGAACTGACAACAGATCTTCTGAGGAGCTCCCTTGTGAAAAATTTTCTGTCTCTTCATGTAATCCCAGACAGACTGGATGATGATGAGATCGGGGCTCTGGGGGGTCCACATCATCACTTCCAGGACTTTTTTTATGCTGAAGATAGTTCTTAATGACATTGGCTGGATGTTTGAGGTCATTGTCCTACTGCTGAATAATTTCTCCATCATGTAACAACATCAGGGAGGCGTCTGATTGACCCCAAATTTCTTCTGCAGCAGGAGAACGATTCTGAACATGCATGCAGCCAATGTCATTAAGAACTATCTTCAGCATAAAGAAGAAGAACAAGAAGTGATGATACAGCCCCACCGAGCCCCGAACCCAACATCATCCAGGCTGTCTGAGGATGCATGAAGAGATAGAAGGATTTGCGCAAGCAACGTCCACAGAAGGTCTGTGGTTAGTTCTCCATGATGTTTGGAAAAATCTCCCTGACGAGTTCCTTCAACGCTGTGTGCAAGTGTGCTGAGGAGAAGTGATGTTGTTTTGAAGGCAAATGGCGGTGGCACCAAATATTGATGGGACTTAGATTTCTCTTTTGTTCATTCACTTTTCATTTCGTTAATCGATAACGAATAAACTATTAACACTTCTATTAATTTTTAAAGTATTTTTCTTTTATCTACCGATCTTTACCATTCATTCGGTTTTTACTACCAGTTGTTACAGCTTTAATCATATTCCCCTTTGGTCCCTGTTGATGGCATCATATCATCAATCATGGTCCTGGTTTTAAATATTTTAATCATGTACTATATGTTTAAATAAAGTTTAAATTATTTTTTTTACTTGTTGGTGCGTATAAACTTTTTTCATTGGCGTCATCTATCTATTATCTATCTATATATCTATTTATCTCTCTGTTATCTATCCATCTATCTATATCTATTATCTATCTATTTATTTATCTATCTATCTAACTATCTATCATCTATCTATCTATCTATCTATCTATCTATCTATTATTATCTTTCTATCTATCTTATTATCTATCTATATCCATCTATCTGTTTATCTATCTATTATTATCTATCTATTATCTATCTATCTATTTATCTCTCTGTTATCTATCCATCTATCTATATCTATTATCTATCTATCTATCTATCTATTATCTATGTATCTATCTATCTATCTATCTATCTATCATCTAACTATCTATCATCTATCTATTATCTATCTATATCTATTATCTTTCTATCTATCTATATTATCTATCTATCTATCTATCTATCTATTATTCCATCTATCTATTATCCATCTATCTATTTATCTATCTATTTATCTATCTATCTATCTATCTATCATCTATTAATCTATCTATATCTATTATCTATTTATCTATCTACCTATCTATCTATCTATCTATCTATCATCTATCTATCTATCTATTATCTATCTATCATCTATCTATCTACTGTATCTATCTATCTATTATCTATCTATCTATCTATCTATCTATCTACTATATCTATCTATCATCTATCATCTATCTATCTATTATCTATCTATCTATCTATCTATCTATTATCTCTCTATATATATTATCTATTTATCTATCTAATTTCTATCTATCTATTATCTATCAATTATCTATCTATATCTACCTATTATCCATCTATCTATCTATCTATCTATCTATCTATCTATCATCTATTATCTATCTATATCTATTATCTATTTATCTATCTATCTACCTATCTATCTATCTATCTATCTATCATCTATCTATCTATCTATTATCTATCTACCATCTATCTATCTACTGTATCTATCTATCTATCTATCTACCTATTATCTATCTATCATCTATCCATCTATCTATCTACTGTATCTATCTATCTATCTATTATCTCTCTATATATATTATCTATTTATCTATCTAATTTCTATCTATCTATTATCTATCAATTATCTATCTATATCTACCTATTATCCATCTATCTATCTATCTATCTATCTATCTATCTATCTATCTATCTATCTATTATCTCTCTATATCTTTTATCTATCTATATCTGTTATCTATCTATCTATTATCTATCTGTCTATATATTATCTATCTATCTATCTATCTATCTATCTATCTATCTATCTATCTATTATCTATCTATCTATCTATCTATTATCTATCTCTCTTATATTTTATCTATCTATTATCTATCTATCTATCTATCTATTATCTATCTGTCTATATATTATCTATCTATCTATCTATCTATCTATCTATCTATCTATCTATCTATCTATCTATCTATCTATATCTATCTCTATATCTATCTCTCTATCTATATATCTATCTATATCTATTATATATCTATCTGTTATGTATATATCTACCTATCTATTATCTATCAATTATCTATTATCTATCTATTATCTATATATTTATCTATTATCTATCCATCTAGCTGAGATTCATGAGGGTGTAATTTAGCTTCTCAGACAACAGACGTGCCATTTATTTGGCTGATTCTGTAGATACAATCTTGCGGTGTTTCTGCTGATTCGTGTAGAAATACAACGATTCTTCTTTACGATTGCAGCAATTTCTCTGCACTGCATTGTTATTATTCCTTTCTTGCATATTCTGATCGATCCATGGCTTAACCCTTTCACCCCCAAGGGTGGTTTGCACGTTAATGACTGCGCCAATTTTTACAATTCTGACCACTGTCTCTTTATGAGGCTGTAACTCTGGAACGCTTCAACGGATCTTCACGATTCTGAGATTGTTTTGTCAGGAAATATTGTGCTTCATGATATTGGTAAAATCTCTTCGATAAAACTTGTGTTTACCTTTGAAAAAAATGGAAATATGGCGAAAATTTTGAAAATTTTGCAATTTTCAAACTTTGAATTTTTATTTCCTTAAAACAGATACATATGTCACACAAAATAGTTAATAAATAACATTTCCCACATGTCTACTTTACATCAGCACAATTTTGGAACCAACATTTTTTTTTGTTAGGAAATTATAAGGGTTAAAAGTTGACCAGTGATTTCTCATTATTACAACAAAATTTACAAAGCCATTTTTTTAGGGACCACCTCACATTTGAAGTCACTTTGACGGGTCTATAAGTAGAAAATACCCAAAAGTGACACCATTCTAAAAACTGCACCCCTCAAGGTATTTAAAACCACATTCAAGAAGTTTATTAACCCTTCAGGTGCTTCACAGGAGCTGAAGCAACGTGGAAGGAAAAAATGAACATTTAACTTTTTAGTCACAAAAATGATCTTTTACAAACTTTTTTTTATTTTCACAGGGGTAAAAGGAGAAAATGGACAGATAAAGTTGTTGTACAATTTCTCCTGAGTACGCCAATACTTCATATGTGGGGAAAAAACCACTGTTTGGGCGCACGGCAGAGCTCGTAAGGGAAGGAGCGCCATTTGACTTTTTCAAACCAAAATTGGCTGGAATTGAGATTGGACCCCATGTCGCGTTGGGAGAGCCCCTGATGCGCCTAAACAGTGGAAACCCCCCACAAGTGATACCATTTTGGAAAGTAGACCCCCAGTGGAACTTATTTAGATCTGTTGTGAGCATTTTGAACACCCAAGTGTTTCACTAAACTTTATAATGCCTGGGTGTGAAAAAAAACAAAGCAATTTTCCACAAAAATGATTTTTTAGTCCAAAATTTTTGATTTTCCCAAGAAAATTGGACCCCAAAAGTTGTTGTTCAATTTGTCCTGAGTATGCTGATACCCCATATGTAGGGGGGAAGCTGTTTGGGCGCACGGCAGGGCTTGGAAAGGAAGTAATAACGTTTTGGAATGCAGACTTTGATGGGTGTCATGTTCCGTTTGCAGTGCCCAGATGTGCCTAAACAGTGGAAACCCCCCACAAGTGACCCCATTTTGGAAACTAGACCCCCTAAGGAACTTATCTAGATCTGTGGTGAGCACTTTGAACTCCCAAGTGCTTCACACAAGTTTATAATGCCCGGGCATGAAAATAAAAATTATCTTTTAGTCACCAATTTTATTTTCCCAAGGGTAACAAAAGAAATAGGACCACAAAAGTTGTTGCCCAATTTGTCCTGAGTATGCTGATACCCCATATGTGGGGGGGAACCACTGTTTGGGCGCACGTCAGAGCTCGGAATGAAAGGAGCGCCATTTGACTTTTTCCAACCAAAATTGGCTGGAATTGAGATTGGACGCCATGTTGCATTTGGATAGCCCCTGATGTGCCTAAACAGTGGAAACCCCTCACAAGTGACCCCATTTTGGAAGCTAGACCCCCTAAGGAACTTATCTAGATCTGTGGTGAGCACTTTGAACCCCCAAGTGCTTCACACAAGTTTATAACGTAGAGCCGTAAAATTAAAAAATCATATTTTTTCCACAAAAATGATCTTTTCACCCCAATTTTTATTTTCCCAAGGGTAACAAGGCCTGAAAAGTTATTGAGCAATTTGTCCTGAGTACGCTGATACCCCATATGTGGGGGGTAAACCACTGTTTGGGTGCATGGCAGAGCTCGGAAGGGAAGGAGCGCCGTTTGACTGTTTCAAAGCAGAGTTGGCCGGACACCATGTCGTGTTTGGAGAGCCCCTGATGTGCCTAAACAGTGGAAACCCCCAACAAATGACATCATTTTGGAAACTAAACCCCTCAAGGAACTTATCTAGATGTGTGCTGAGAACTTTGAACCCCAGGTGTTTCACTAAAGTTTATAACGCCCGAGCATGAAAATAAAAAAATCATATTTTTTCCACAAACATGATCTTTTAGTCCCCAATTTTTTATTTTCCCAAGGGTAACAGAGAAATTGGACCCCAAAAGTTGTTGTCCAATTTGTCCTGAGTACGCTGATACCCTATATGTGGGGAAAACTACTGTGTGGGCACACGTCGGGGCTCGGAAGGGAAGTAGTGACATTTGGATTGCAGACTTTGATGGAATGGTTCGAGTCGTCATGTCGCATTTGGAGAGCCCCTGATGTGCTTAAACAGTGGAAACCCCCTCAAGTGACCAATTTTGGAAAATAGACCCACAAGGAACTTATCTAGATGTGTGGTGAGCGCTATAACCCCAAGTGCTTCACAGAAGTTTATAACGTATGGCCGTAAAAAAAAAAAAAATCATTTTTTTTACAGAAATTATTTTTCACCCACAATATTTTATTTTCACAAGGGTAACAGATGAAATTGGACCCCAAAAGTTGTTGTCCAATTTTTCCTGAGTACGCTGATACCCCATATGTGGGAGAAAACTACTGCATGGGCACACGTCGGGGCTCGGAAGGAGTAACATTTTGGATTGCAGACTTTGATGGAATGGTTTGCGGGTGTCATGTCGCGTTTGGAGAGCCCTGATGTGACGAAACATTGGAAACCCCCACAAATGACCCATTTTGGAAATTAGACCACCCAAGGAACTTATCTAGATGTGTGGGGAGAACTTTGAACCCCAAGTGCTTCACAGAAGTTTATAACGTAGAGCCATAAAAATAAAAAATCATAATTTTTTTCCACAAAAATGTTATTTTCGCTCCCAATTTTTTATTTTCCCAAGGGTAACAGAAGAAATTAGACCCCAAGAGAAATTTTGCAATTTGTCCTGAGTACCTGTTACCACATATGTGGGGTAAACTACTGTTTGGGCTCATTGCAGAGCTCAATAGGGAAGGAGCATCGCTTGACTTTTTTCAACGCAGAATTGGCTGGAATTGAGATCAGATGCCATGTCACATTTGGAGAGCCCCTGATGTGCCTAAATAGTGGAAACCCCCAATTCTAACTCCAACCCTAACCCCAACACACCCTAAACCTAATCCAACCCTAATCATAACCCTAACCACAAACCTAACCCTAACACACCCCTAACCCTAATCCCAACCCTAACCCTAATTCTAACCTTAGCCCCAACCCTAACCCTAACCCTAATGGGAAAATGGAAATAAATACATTTTTTTAATTTTATTATTTTTCCCTAACTAAGGCTACTTTCACATTTGCGCTCGGGCGACCTGCGCCTATCTGCGCACGGCCGCCGCTAAGCTCCGCCCCCGGCCGCGCCTCCTCCCGGCGGCTCCGCCTATGGGCGCATGACGGCGCATGCGACCTGTGTACCCTATCTTTATCATTGGGTACGCAATCCGTGCGCAGTATGCGATTGACTGCGCATGCGTCCTTTTGACGCTGCGCCGAGCGCACCAGAGCGCACAATGTTGCATTTTAGTGCGCTCGGCGCACCGTCAAAAGGGACGCATGCGCAGTCAATCGCATACTGCGCACGGCCTGCGTACCCAATGATAAAGATAGGGTACACAGGTCGCATGCGCCGTCATGCGCCCATAGGCGGAGCCGCCGGGAGGAGGCGCGGCCGGGGGCGGAGCTTAGCGGCGGCCGTGCGCAGATAGGCGCAGGTCGCCCGAGCGCAAATGTGAAAGTAGCCTAAGGGGTTGATATAGGGGGGTTTGATTTACTATTTATAGCGGGTTTTTATGATTGGCAGCTGTCACGCTAAAATGCTTTTATTGCAAAAAATAGTTTTTGCATCACCACATTTTGAGAGCTATAATTTTTGCATATTTTGGCCCACAGAGTCATGTGAGGTCTTATTTTTTGCAGGACAAGTTGACGTTTTTATTAGTACCATTTTTGGGCACGTGACATTTTTTGATCGCTTTTTATTACAATTTTTGGGAGATTAGAATGAACAAAAATCAGCAATTCATGAATTTCTTTTGGGGGGGCATTTAAACCATTCCGCGTGTTGTAAAATTGATAAAGCAATTTTATTCTTCAGGTTAGTACGATTACGGCGATACCTCATTTGTATCATTTTTTTATGTTTTGGCGCTTTTATACAATAAAAACAATTTTATATAAAAAATAGTTATTTTTGCATCGCTTTATTCTGCGAGCTATAACTTTTTTATTTTTTCGCTGATGATGCTGAATGGTGGCTTGTTTTTTGCGGGACAAGATGACTTTTTCAGCGGTACCATGTTTATTTATATCCATTTTTTTGATCACGTGTTATTCCACTTTTTGTTCGGCGGTATGATGATAAAGCATTGTTTTTTGCTTTGTTTTTATTTTTTTTTTAGGGGTTCAATAAAGGGGTTAACTAGTGGGACAGTTTTATAGGGCGGGTCATTACAGACTCGGCGATACCAAATATGTGTACTTTTATTGTTTGGGGTTTTTTATTTACATGAAGAAATGAATTTATTGGGAATATTTTTTTTTTCTTTATTTGGGAATTTTTTTTTACACTTGTGATTTTTATTTTTTAACTTTTTTACTTTGTCCCAAGGTCGGACATCACTGTTTAGGGTCAGATAGCTGGTGTGACAGAGTGCACAGCACTCTGTCACACCAGCGATGTGACAGGCAGTGCTGCAGGCTTCCTCAGCGCCTGCTCTCAGCAGGCGCTGAGGAAGCCGCTCCCTGCAGGACCCGGCGGCCATCTGGATCCGGGTCCTGCAGGAAGAGGCCTCAGATCAGCGCGGTACAGCGCTGTCTGAGGCCTCAGGAGCTGCAGGGAGCCCTCCCTGCGTGATACCTCCTGTGCCTGGTACACCGCGATCATGTTTGAGCGCGGTGTGCAGGGTTAATGTGACAAGAGCGGTCCGTGACCGCTCCTGGCCCATAGTTCCGGGTGTCAGCTGTGATACAGCTGACACCCGCCGCGATCGGCCGCGCTCCCCCTGGAGCGCGTTCGATCGCATGCGACATACTATCCCGTCCCTGGTCTATGGGCCCGGTACCATGGATGAGATAGTACGTCGCATGGCAGCAAAGGTTAAACAGTGATGATGGCAGCCAGGCATTATATTCTGTCTGTCTGCGCTGTTACATAGTTACCTTGTATATAGGAGAGACCCCCTTCCCTGGTAATATAGGAGAGGCTTCATCCCTTGTAATATAGGAGAGACCCCCTTCCCTGGTATATAGGAGAGGCCTTCATCCCTTGTAATATAGGAGAGACCTCCTTCCCTTGTAATATAGGAGAGGCCTTCATCCCTTGTAATATAGGAGAGGCCTTCATCCCTTGTAATATAGGAGAGACCTCCTTCCCTTGTAATATAGGAGAGGCCTTCATCCCTTGTAATATAGGAGAGGCCTTCTTCCCTTGTAATATAGGAGAGGCCTTCATCCCTTGTAATATAGGAGAGCCTTCATCCTTGTAATATAGGAGAGGCCTTCATCCCTTGTAATATAGGAGAGGACCTTCATCCCTTGTAATATAGGAGAGGCCTTCATCCCTTGTAATATAGGAGAGGCCTTCATCCCTTGTAATATAGGAGAGACCTCCTTCCCTTGTAATATAGGAGAGGCCTTCATCCCTTGTAATATAGGAGAGGCCTTCATCCCTTGTAATATAGGAGAGGCCTTCATCCCTTGTAATATAGGAGAGCCTTTCTTCCCTTGTAATATAGGAGAGGCCTTCATCCTTGTAATATAGGAGAGGCCTTCATCCCTTGTAATATAGGAGGGGCCTTCTCCTTGTAATATAGGAGAGGCCTTCATCCCTTGTAATATAGGAGAGGCCTTCATCCCTTGTAATATAGGAGAGGCCTTCATCCCTTGTAATATAGGAGAGGCCTTCATCCCTTGTAATATAGGAGAGGCCTTCAATCCTTATCTGTAATATAGGAGAGGCCTTCATCCCTTGTAATATAGGAGAGGCCTTCATCCCTTGTAATATAGGAGAGGCCTTCATCCCTTGTAATATAGGAGAGACCTCCTTCCCTGGTAATATAGGAGAGGCCTTCATCCCTTGTAATATAGGAGAGGCCTTCATCCCTTGTAATATAGGAGAGGCCTTCATCCCTTGTAATATAGGAGAGACCTCCTTCCCTTGTAATATAGGAGAGGCCTTCATCCCTTGTAATATAGGAGAGGCCTTCATCCCTTGTAATATAGGAGAGGCCTTCATCCCTTGTAATATAGGAGAGGCCTTCATCCCTTGTAATATAGGAGAGGCCTTCATCCCTTGTAATATAGGAGAGACCTCCTTCCCTTGTAATATAGGAGAGGCCTTCATCCCTTGTAATATAGGAGAGGCCTTCATCCCTTGTAATATAGGAGAGGCCTTCATCCCTTGTAATATAGGAGAGGCCTTCATCCCTTGTAATATAGGAGAGGCCTTCATCCCTTGTAATATAGGAGAGGCCTTCATCCCTTGTAATATAGGAGAGGCCTTCATCCCTTGTAATATAGGAGAGGCCTTCATCCCTTGTAATATAGGAGAGGCCTTCATCCCTTGTAATATAGGAGAGGCCTTCATCCCTTGTAATATAGGAGAGGCCTTCATCCCTTGTAATATAGGAGAGCCTTCATCCCTGTAATATAGGAGAGGCCTTCATCCTTGTAATATAGGAGAGGCCTTCATCCCTTGTAATATAGGAGACCTCACTCCCTTGTAATATAGGAGAGGCCTCATCCCTGTAATAAGAGCTCACCTTGATATAGAAGCTCCTGTATATGGAGAGCTCCTTGTATATGGAAGGCCTCATCTTGTATATAGGGAGCTCTCCTGATAAGGAGCTTCATCTTGTAATAGAGAGCCTCATCCTTGTAAAAGGAAGGCTCATCCTAATAGGACTCTCGATATAGGGAGGCTTCTCCCTTGTATATAGGAGGCACTATAGGAGCTTATCCCTTATAGGGAGACTCTCTGTATAATATATAATCACTGCACCACTAGATGAATTCATTCAGAAGTGTAGTTTGGGGTCACTTAAAGGGGGTTCTGCTGTTCTGGCACCTCAGGGCTCGGACAATATGACATGGCACCCTCAGGCCAGTCCATCAATATCTGAACTCCAATATGGTGCTTCTTCCCTTTAGACCTTTGCACTGTACCTTAAAAGTAGTTTTTGATCACATTTGGGGTATCAGTGTAGGATGAATTGCACAACAGTTCTTTGCAATCCACTTTGTCCTGTTACCCTCATGAAAATAAAATGTTTGGGGTTAAAAAACATTTTTTGTGGAAAAAAAGCTTATTTTTTATTTTCACGGCTCTACGTTATAAACTTCTGTGAAGTACCTGGGGGTTCAAAGTGCTCACCACACACCTACAGTAGATACATTCCTTGAGGAGACTAATTTACAAACTAGGGTCACTTTTGCGGTGATTCCACTGTTTAGGCGCAATAGGGACTCTATAAATGCTACATGACACTGGCAGACCATTCCATCAAAGTCTGCGTTCCGAAACGTTACTCCTTCCTTTCTGAGGCCTGTAGTGCGCCCAAAAAGTGTTTCTTTCTACATATTGGGTATCAGCATACTCGGGAGAAATTTTACAACAAATTGTGCAGTGCAATTTCTCTTGTTATCCTTGTGAATATGCAAAATTTGGGGCTAAAAAAACATTTTTGTGGGAAAAATTTGTTTTTTTTAATTCTCACGGCTCAATGTTATAAACTTCTGTGTAGCACCTGGGGGTTCAAGGTGCTCACTACGCACGTAGATAAGTTCCTTGAGGGGTTTAATGTCCAATATAGTGTCACTTGTGGGCACTTTCCACTGTTTAGGCATTTCAGGCGCTCTCCAAATGTGACATGGCGTCCGTTAATTATTCCAGCAAATTTGACATTCAAAAAGTCAAATGGCGCCTTTTCCTTTCCGAGCTCTGCCATGTGCCCAAATAGTGGTTTTCCCCTACATATGAGGTATCGGCGTGCTCAGGAAAAATAGCTAAACAAATTTTGGGTCCACTTTTTTCCTGTTACCCTTGCAAAAATAAAAACATTTGGGTTTAAAGTAAAATGTTTGTGAAAAAAGTTAAATGTTAAATTTTTTCCTTTCACATTTCATTAATTCCTGTGAAGCACCTGAAGGGTTAATAAACTTCTTGAATGTGGATTTTAGCACTTTAAGGGGTGCAGCTTTTAGAATGGTGCCACTTTTAGGTATTTTCTGTCCTATAGACCCCTCAAAGTCACTTTGAATGTGAAGTGGTCCCTAAAAAAAAGTTATTTAAATTTGGTTGAAAACATGAGAAATCGCTGGTCAATTTTTAACCCTTATAACTTCCTAACAAAAACCAATTATGTTTCAAAAATTGTTCTGATGGTAATTAGATATTTGGGACATGTTATTTATTAACTATTTTCTATTATTTATATAGCTCTCTGTTTTAAGGTCATAAATATTAAAAATTTGAAAATTGCAAAATTTTCACCAAATTTCTATTTTTTTCACGAATAAATAATAAAGTCAAATTGAAGAAATTTTTACTACTATCAGGAAATACAATATGTCATGAAGAAAAGTCTCAGTATCAGTGGGGTCCATTGAAGTGTTCCAGAGTTATCACCATATAAAGTGACACTGGTCTGAATTGTAAAATTTGGCCTGGTCATGAAGGTGAAAATAGGCTTGGGTGTAAAGGGGTTAACTGCAGGAGTGTAGAGCTGAAGATACAGGCTTATATAAACAGTATTTATATACATGTAATGCCCAAAAGAAAATATGTATCCATGTACACCCTCTGAAGAAGCTAACATGAAACGCGCGTCGGGGTAACCTTCCTCACCATTACCATTATATAGGTAAGCATTTTACTACTGTCTATTGTATGCGATACGATCCACTGTGTATCTAGAATGCTTGCTACCTCCTAAACGGTCCAGTTGATTGTTATGGGTGTTTTCCATTCCTGATTAGCACTTTTAATTTTTAGGAACCACCACTCTTGACCCTATTGGTACTGTATTGAACATTTAAGCTCTGCATATCATTCTTTATATCTACCAAAAGTTTTTTTACCTGCATACTTATTACGCTGTATTTATATACTGAAAACTATATGCAGTTTTAAATGTCATTCATCTCTTTGGACTGTTGTTAAAACAGCTTTCTGTGACTATTGAGTATTATTTGAAATTACCTCTCTAGACTGTATTATGACTGGACTGCATATATGAACGCTGCATATGACACTTTATACCCACTGAAGGGCTTTTTCCCTATATATTCTATTATGTTATTTGTGCACTAAAGATTATAAGCAGTTTTGAATGTCAATCATCCATTGGACTGTTATATCTATTCTGCAACTTTGTGCTCCCTGGAGTAGTTTGGCGCTCAATATCACTTTCTCCTCAAAAATTATCCGTTTAATAATGTTTTTAGAATTAAGTATTTATTCAATAAAGAATAATTCTTATATATTCATGTAAGGCCACTTTGCTTCCATTATCCTTGGGTGTTATAGCTATCTGGAGGTGCGTATCCTATAGGACCAGTTTTTCTTGGGTTCTTATGTGTATATACACGTGTATGTGCAGTGTGTGAATATACATGTGTATCTGCAGTGTGTGTATATACATGTGTATCTGCAGTGTGTGTATATTATTATTATTATTATTTATTTCTATAGCACCATTGATTCCATGGTGCTGTACATGAGAAGGGGTTACATACAAATTACAGGTATCACTTACAGTAAACAAACTAACAATGACAGACTGATACAGAGGGGAGAGGACACTGCCCTTTCGGGCTTACATTCTACAGGATTGTGAGGCAGGAGACAGTAGGTCGGGGGGTTGCAGCAGTTCGGTGTTGGTTGAGGCAATATCTCCGGTAGTGGTGAGGAGGTAGCAGGGTCATTGCAGGCTGTAGGCTTTCCTGAAGAGGTGGGTTTTCAGGTTCCGTCTGAAGGATCCGAATGTGTTTGATAGTCGGACGTGTTGGGGCAAAGAATTCCAGAGGATGGGGGATATTCGGGAGAAGTCTTGGAGGCGGTTGGGTGAGGAGCGAATAAGTGTGGAGGAGAGAAGGATGTCTTGGGAGGATCGGAGATTACGTGAGGGAAGATATCGGGAGATTAGTTCAGAGATATATGGAGGAGACAGATTATAGATGGCCTTGTAGGTCAGTATTAGTAATTTGAATTGGATACGCTGAGGGAATGGGAGCCAGTGAAGAGATTTGCAGAGGGGAGAAGTGGATATATATACATGTGTATGTGCAGTGTGTGTATGTACATGTGTATGTGCAGTGTGTGTATTACATGTGTATGTGCAGTGTGTGTATGTACATGTGTATGTGCAGTGTGTGTATGTACATGTGTATGTGCAGTGTGTGTATATACATGTGTATGTGCAGTGTGTGTATATACATGTGTATGTGCAGTGTGTATATATACATGTGTATGTGCAGTGTGTATATATACATGTGTATGTGCAGTGTGTGTATATACATGTGTATGTGCATTGTGTATATATACATGTGTATGTGCAGTGTGTGTATGTACATGTGTATGTGCAGTGTGTGTATGTACATGTGTATGTGCAGTGTGTGTATGTACATGTGTATGTGCAGTGTGTGTATGTACATGTGTATGTGCAGTGTGTGTATATACATGTGTATGTGCAGTGTGTGTATTACATGTGTATGTGCAGTGTGTATAATATACATGTGTATGTGCAGTGTGTATATTATACATGTGTATGTGCAGTGTGTGTATGTACATGTGTATGTGCATGTGTTTAATGTATGGCATGTGTTCATGTGTCAGTGTGTGTATATACATGTGTATGCGGTTGCAGTGTAGGTGGTATGTACATGTGTATGTGCAGTGTGTGTATATAACATGTGTATGTGCAGTGTGTGTATGTACATGTGTATGTGCAGTGTGTGTATGTACATGTGTATGTGCTGTGTGTGTATGTACATGTGTATGTGCATTGTGTTGTATTTACATTGTTATGTGCAGTGTGTATGTACATGTGTAGTGCAGTGTGTGTATATACATGTGTATGTGCAGTGTGTGTATATACATGTGTATGTGCAGTGTGTATATGTATACATGTGTACGTGCAGTGTGTGTATTATACATGTGTATGTGCAGTGTGTATATATACATGTGTATGTGCAGTGTGTGTATATACATGTGTATGTGCAGTGTGTGTATATACATGTGTATGTGCAGTGTGTAATGTACATGTGTATGTGCAGTGTGTGTAGTATACATGTGTATGTGCAGTGTGATATGTATGTGTATGTGCAGTGTGTTATATCATGTGTATGTGCTGTGTATATACATGTGTATGTGCAGTGTGTGTATATACATGTGTATGTGCAGTGTGTGTATATACATGTGTATGTGCAGTGTGTGTATATACATGTGTATGTGCAGTGTGTGTATGTACATGTGTATGTGCAGTGTGTTATATACATGTGTATGTGCAGTGTGTGTATATACATGTGTATGTGCAGTGTGTGTATATACATGTGTATGTGCAGTGTGTGTATGTACATGTGTATGTGCAGTGTGTGTATATACATGTGTATGTGCAGTGTGTGTATGTACATGTGTATGTGCAGTGTGTGTATTACATGTGTATGTCAGTGTGTGTATGTACATGTGTATGTGCAGTGTGTGTATATATACATGTGTATGTGCAGTGTATGATATATACATGTGTATGTGCAGTGTGTGTATATACATGTGTATGTGCAGTGTGTGTATGTACATGTGTATGTGCAGTGTGTGTATATACATGTGTATGTGCAGTGTGTTATATATACATGTGTATGTGCAGTGTGTGTATATACATGTAGTATTAAGTGCAGTGTGTGTATTACATGTGTATGTGCAGTGTGTGTATAGTACATGTGGTATTGTGCATTGAGTGGTGTATATACATGTGTATGTGCAGTGTGTGTATGTACATGTGTATGTGCATGTGTGTAGTACATAGTAGTGTAATAGTGAGTGAGTGTGTATGTACATGTGTATGTGCAGTGTGGTATGTAATGTTAGTGCAGTGTGTGTATGTACATGTGTATTGCAGTGTGTATATATATACATGTGTATGTGCAGTGTATATATATATACATGTGTATGTGCAGTGTGTATATATATACACATGTGTATGTGCAGTGTTTGTATGTACATGTGTATGTGCAGTGTGTGTATGTACATGTGTATGTGCAGTGTGTGTATATACATGTGTATGTGCAGTGTGTGTATGTACATGTGTATGTGCAGTGTGTGTATATACATGTGTACGTGCAGTGTGTGTATGTTCATGTGTATGTGCAGTGTGTGTATGGTCATGTGTATGTGCTGTGTGTGTATGTACATGTGTATGTGTATTGTGTTTATATATACATGTGTATGTGCAGTGTGTATACTGTATACATGTGTACGTGCAGTGTGTGTATATACATGTGTATGTGCAGTGTGTGTATATACATGTGTATGTGCAGTGTGTATACTGTATACATGTGTACGTGCAGTGTGTGTATATACATGTGTATGTGCAGTGTGTATATATACATGTGTATGTGCAGTGTGTGTATATACATGTGTATGTGCAGTGTGTGTAAATACATGTGTATGTGCAGTGTGTGTATGTACATGTGTATGTGCAGTGTGTATGTACATGTGTATGTGCAGTGTGTGTATATACATGTGTATGTGCAGTGTGGTATGTACATGTGTATGTGCAGTGTGTGTATATAAATGTGTATGTGCAGTGTGTGTATATACATGTGTATGTGCAGTGTGTGTATATACATGTGTATGTGCAGTGTGTGTATGTACATGTGTATGTGCATTGTGTATATATACATGTGTATGTGCAGTGTGTGTATATACATGTGTATGTGCAGTGGTGTAAATACATGTGTATGTGCAGTGTGTGTATGTACATGTGTATGTGCAGTGTGTGTATATACATGTGTATGTGCAGTGTGTGTATTGTAAGCTTTTCCAGGGGGTTTAGCTCTAGGATCGCTGTCTGGGTAGACAGAATGGCACGAAAACAGTTCATTCAGACAGCAGTTCTGGTGTAAAACTGGCCGCAACCAGCTTTATTAAAGTCCACAGCAAACAGATAAAAATAAAGCATAAACAGAAAACCTGGGCTTGTCTAGCCTCTAATTACACATAGATAGATTGCCCTGTCTATCCGGGTCCCGGCTCTACCAGCCTGGCCCAAAACAACACATATGATATATGTTACCAGTATGGAGTTTCACAGATACTCCTCCTTGTGTCTGAAGGCACCTTCAATGTCCAGACTTGAGAGAGATCCACTCCTATTCAGCCGCTATTCGCATGGATTTCTCACTGCGACTACTCCTGTGTCCGGGGTACTTCCTGCACCCAGACTGAGATAGCTCACACTCCTGGAGACACCTTCTGTACCTGGACCCCTTGTCCAGATTAAGCGTGCTCCCACTCCTGGAGACTGCTTCTTGTGCCGGGACACCTTCCTGTGTCCAGACTAAGGCAGCTCTCTGACTGTGTTTCAACACACCTACTTCTGGTCTCCTAATTAACACCTGAGTGATCTCAGGCCTGAGCTGCAAGTGTGTACTGAATGTAAGGTGTAGTGACCTTTCTCTACCACTAGGTCTACAAAGCCACACACCTCCCTTATACCAGTCAGTAAAGTAGCTAGGTGAAATATACACCCCATTCAATACACATACTCTCACTGTCTCACATATCCCCCCCTATTCTCCAGACCGGAGGGCTGGTCATCCAGACCAGAGGGCTGGTTAACAATCCAACAGAGACAGTGAACTCTGGACCAGTCATGGCCCTCATCAGCTTCATCTTCACCACTGTCATTTGTATCTTCACCTGAGTCATAGCCAACATCAGCTTTCTCTTCGTCTGAAGCATCCGTACTACCCTGTACCCTCCCAGGCCTATGCTCTCTGCGGGCCTCGGGTAACCTGCACGGTTTCATCTTGACCTTAGGGCCGGGCTCAGTTTCGATATAGTGCCTGGCCAGAGAAGTACGACCCGGCACATCAGAACACTTCTGCTGACTCTTCCTCAGAAACTCACGTACCTCCTGTTCCTGGTGCACTGACCATGTGTCACCAACTATCACAGAAGGTATAGGGGGTTTTTCACTTTTCTCCAGTTCCCCGTGAACCTTCTTTACTTCCTTGAGCTTCTCCAGAAGATGCTCATGGCTCTCATCACGCTCCTTCATCACAGTTTGGAGTTTTCTCCGAGAAGCAATCAATTCATCTTGTACCCGTTGGACGTCCTTTATGTCTTCAGCCCCTTCTTCAGGCTCTTCTGGTAGGACTGTCATGTGTGCATTGCCACGAAGATCGTCGCGGTTGCACATTTTGACTTCTCACAGCTGAGCTGCTGTTTCTTTGTGTTTGGCAGCTAGGGAGTTAATTCTGTCTGTGCTCGGTGCTGGGACTGGGTGCAGTTTCTCCCGGCTGCAATTGATTATTTGTTGATTGGTTTCCTTTAAATTCCTGGTTGTTTGTTTGGGGAGTTGCCAGTGAAACCTTCATGCAGACCACAGATAGGAATGAATCTGTATAGACTTTAGTTGTGAGCTCCTTAGTTGTTCTAAGCTCAACTTGGTTAGAGTTTATTTCCCAGACCATTTATGTTCCTTTGGTGTTTGAGTGTGTATGCAAGCGAGTGTTATCCTGTCTATCTTATATGTCTAATCTGTGTATTTAGCTAAGATCAGCCCATATCCCTTTGGTGGTAGTCAGGATCCTTCTTAGGACTGATTACAGGGTTCAGGGTCTGATAGGAGACAGGGTTAGGTTGGAGACTTGGACCTCTGAACCATTATCAGTACCTCCAAGGTGAGGGATTAGTTAGGACCCCAGTTTAGGGTCAGGTTAGATTCCGGTCCACCTCTTTCCTGTTTCAGCTCATCAAGTCCTCAAGATTAACCCTGGGTTCAGCAGATATCGTGTCAGGTAAATCTATTCTATACTTACATGCTGATGTTGCTATACTAGTTGTTGTATAGAGTGTTGTTCCTGTATTAATAGTTTACTGACATTGTATACATATCATTAGACAGCGTGACATTTTCACTGGCCATAAAAATTATCTCCAGTTACCATGGATCCAGTAGCCCAGCTGGCTCTGCAGTTGCAGGGATTATCCATGGAGCTGACGGACATTAAGTCCAAAGTTTTGTCTCCCCTGGAGCAAACCAGAGTTGAACCTAAGGTTGCTCTCCCGGACAGGTTCACTGGTGGGCGAGACAAATTTTTCACCTTCCGGGAGGCATGTAAATTGTATTTTCGGCTTCGGCCTCGATCATCAGGGAGTGAGGAGCAGAGAGTGGGAATTGTTATCTCACTTCTGCAAGGGGACCCTCAATCCTGGGCATTTTCCCTTCCTCCGGGATCCCCGGCTCTACTGTCTGTAGATCAATTTTTTACTGCCCTGGGATTGGTATATGATGACCCAGATCGGGTCTCTCTTGCTGAGACAAAATTACGTAAGATACAGCAGGGAGATCGTCCGGCAGAGGAATTTGCTTCTGAGTTTCGTAGATGGGCCACAGATACTCAGTGGAATGACCCAGCTCTTAGGAGCCAGTTTTGTCATGGGCTTTCTGATAAATTAAAAGACTTTTTGGCTCAGTATGAGTCTCCTCCTTCTCTGGAGGCTGCTATGGCCTTAGCTATCCGTACTGATAGACGGCTTCGGGAGAGGGGTGAGGTAACCCCACTCCCTGTTGTTTCTCACCTACCACTAAAGTCCCTTATGTTGAGGTTCCCCTTGTCTGTTCGGATGAGCCTATGCAGTTGGGAGGGACATCATTTCGTAGGAGGGGATTGGCGGTACGCCGCAGGACTAGAAGATGTTTTTTCTGCGGGAAAGAGGGACATTTTGTTGGAGAATGTCCATCCCGTGCCTTGTTGAGCCAAAAGTCGCCGGAAAACTGTTAATCCCAGGTTGTGTGGTGGACGACAACCTGGGAGTATGTATTTCATCCGCCAGTTCTTCTCAGTTCCTTGTACCAGTGGAGTGGTAGTTGGTACGAGAGTGGAGAGATTGTCTGTTCTTCTTGATAGTGGTTCCGGGGCTAATCTAGTTGACGCTCAGTTTGCTCAGGCTCAAGGTATGCATCTGAGTGTATTGGTCAAACCGATCCCTATATTCTCCATTGACGCCAGGCCTCTCGGCCAAGGTAGCTTTGTTCATGAGGTTCATAACATTGACCTTCGGGTAGGGGCAATACATAGGGAACAATTATCTTGTTATGTGTTGGAGGGTCTACCTACTCCCATTGTGTTGGGACTTCCTTGGTTGGTTAAACATAACCCTGTGATTAATTGGCAGTCCAGAGAAATAAGCCAATGGGGTGAGTTTTGCAAAAGCAACTGCATGAACACAGTCATCAGTGCGGTCGTGCCTAGTACATTGCCTCCTTTTTTGGAGGATTTTGGGGATGTTTTCTCTGAGGAGGGGTGTCAGGAGTTGCCTCCTCATCGCGTGTATGACTGCTCTATTAATCTCCTTCCTGATGCTAAGTTGCCTAAAGCTAGGTTGTATAATCTTTCTGGTCCTGAGAGGCAGGCTATGAAAGATTATATTTCTGAAAGTCTGGCCAAAGGGCATATTAGACCTTCATCTTCCCCAGTAGCCGCGGGGTTCTTCTTTGTGAAGAAGAAAGATGGAGGCCTACGCCCTTGCTTGGATTTCCGCGAACTTAATCGGATTACTGTTCGAGATCCGTATCCACTCCCTCTTATTCCTGATCTCTTCAATCAAATTGTTGGCGCCAAATGGTTTTCTAAATTGGATCTCAGGGGGGCGTATAATCTGATTAGGATAAAAGAGGGGGATGAGTGGAAAACGGCGTTTAACACGCCGGAGGGACATTATGAGAACCTAGTCATGCCTTTTGGTCTGACTACTGCACCAGCAGTATTCCAACATTTTGTTAATGACATTTTTCGTCACCTTGTGGGGCTGTTTGTGGTTGTATATTTGGACGACATTTTAATTTACTCGCCAGATCTTGTGTCTCATCAGGAGCATGTGAGACAGGTGTTGCAGATCTTGCGAGACAATAAATTATACGCCAAACTGGAGAAGTGTGTATTTGCCGTACAGGAACTTCAGTTTTTGGGTTTTTTGGTGTCAGCCTCCGGTTTCCGTATGGACCCTGAAAAGGTGAGAGCAGTGCTTGAATGGGATCAGCCAGGGGATCTTAAGGCTCTGCAGCGTTTTTTGGGGTTTGCTAACTACTACAGGAAATTTATTTGTAATTTCTCATCTGTCGTCAAACCTCTCACTGACATGACAAGAAAAGGGACGGATTTTTCTAAATGGTCGGACAAAGCTTGCCAAGCCTTTTCCTCTTTGAAGAAATGTTTTGCTTCGGCACCCGTTCTCATCCAACCAGATGCATCTCAGCCGTTCATTGTGGAGGTGGATGCGTCTGACGTAGGGGTGGGTGCTATATTGTCCCAGGGTCTGTCCCCTGGTAAATGGCATCCGTGCGCTTTCTTTTCTAAGAAATTGTCGTCCGCCGAAAGGAATTATGATATCGGCAATAGGGAACTTTTGGCCATTAAGTTAGCTTTTGAAGAATGGCGTCACTTTTTGGAGGGGGCAGTCCACCCGGTTACCGTTATTACTGATCACAAGAACCTGTTGTATTTGGAATCCGCTAAGCGTCTGAATTCCAGACAAGCTCGATGGTCGTTGTTTTTTACCAGGTTTAATTTTGTCGTCACTTATCGCCCGGGGTCTAAGAATGTAAAGGCTGATGCCTTGTCTCGCAGTTTCCCAGGGGCCGGGAAAACGGATGACCCGAGTCCTATCCTTCAGGAGGGGGTGGTAGTGTCGGCTGTATTTTCTGAGCTTGAGGAGGAGGTGTTAGAGGCTCAGGGGGACGCCCCTGCAGGACCTCCAGGGAGACTGTTTGTCCCAAATCTGTTGAGACAAAAGGTTATTGAGGCACATCATAATTCTGCTCTAGCAGGACATCCAGGGAGTAAGGCTACTTTAGATCTCCTTTCTCGCTGGTTTTGGTGGCCTAATGCTAATAAAGATGTTATAACTTTTGTCGCGTCATGTGGGGTGTGTGCTCGCTCTAAAACCCCTCATACCCGTCCGTCTGGGACCCTTTTACCCTTGAAACTTCCGGAGCGTCCATGGACTCATTTATCTATGGACTTCATTACGGACCTTCCTCCGTCGTCAGGGAATACTGTCATACTGGTGGTTGTTGACAGGTTCAGTAAGATGGCACATTTCGTTGCTCTTCCTGCACTCCCTAATGCTAAAACTCTGGCGCAGGTGTTCATTAGGGAGATCGTTAGACTTCATGGGTTGCCTTCTGATGTGGTGTCAGATAGGGGGTCTCAGTTTGTGTCCAAATTTTGGAGGGCATTTTGTTTACGTCGGGGGATGCAATTGTCATTTTCCTCGGCTTTTCATCCGCAGACCAATGGTCAGACAGAGCGTCTGAATCAGAGCTTAGAGACATATCTCCGGTGTTTTGTCTCAGAGAACCAAGAGGACTGGTCTTCTTTCTTGCCTCTGGCAGAGTTCGCTCTTAACAACAGGCGGAGCGAGTCCACTGGTAAGTCCCCGTTTTTTGGGGCATATGGTTTTCATCCTCAGTTTTGTACTTTCAATGGGGGGGGCCCTTCTGGGGTTCCTGAGGAGGAGCGTTTCTCGTCGTCACTTGCTTCTGTGTGGAGAGGTGTATTGAATAATCTGAGTGCGATGGGGAACCGTTACAAACGTATGGCTGATAGGAGGAGAGTTTCTGGTCCAGATCTGAATGTGAACGATCTGGTATGGTTGTCTACCAGGAATATAAAACTTAAAGTGCCCTCCTGGAAACTGGGTCCCAGATTCATCAGGCCGTACAGGATCAGTTCCATAATTAATCCTGTGGCATTTCGTCTGGACCTCCCTCCTACGTTTAAAATTCATAATGTGTTCCACAAGTCATTACTTAAAAGGTATGTGGCACCAGTCATACCGTCACCTCTACCTCCTCCTCCTGTGTTGGTCAATGGTAACTTGGAATTTCAAGTATCAAAGATCATTGACTCACGTCTGAATCGCCGGTCCCTTCAGTACTTGGTGCATTGGAAGGGGTATGGTCCAGAGGAGAGGACGTGGGTCCCTGCGTCTGATGTTAACGCAGATCGTTTGGTTCGGACCTTCCACAGAACTCACCCGGGCAGGCCTGGCCCTGAGGGTCCGGAGGCCCCTCGTAGAAGGGGGGGTACTGTCATGTGTGCATTGCCACGAAGATCGTCGCGGTTGCACATTTTGACTTCTCACAGCTGAGCTGCTGTTTCTTTGTGTTTGGCAGCTAGGGAGTTAATTCTGTCTGTGCTCGGTGCTGTGACTGGGTGCAGTTTCTCCCGCTGCAATTGATTATTTGTTGATTGGTTTCCTTTAAATTCCTGGTTGTCTGTTTGGGGAGTTGCCAGTGAAACCTTCATGCAGACCACAGATAGGAATGAATCTGTATAGACTTTAGTTGTGAGCTCCTTAGTTGTTCTAAGCTCAACTTGGTTAGAGTTTATTTCCCAGACCATTTATGTTCCTTTGGTGTTTGAGTGTGTATGCAAGCGAGTGTTATCCTGTCTGTCTTATATGTCTAATCTGTGTATTTAGCTAAGATCAGCCCATATCCCTTTGGTGGTAGTCAGGATCCTTCTTAGGACTGATTACAGGGTTCAGGGTCTGATAGGAGACAGGGTTAGGTTGGTGACTTGGACCTCTGAACCATTATCAGTACCTCCAAGGTGAGGGATTAGTTAGGACCCCAGTTTAGGGTCGGGTTAGATCCCGGTCCACCTCTTTCCTGTTTCAGCTCATCAAGTCCTCAAGATTAACCCTGGGTTCAGCAGATATCGTGTCAGGTAAATCTATTCTATACTTACATGCTGATGTTGCTATACTAGTTGTTGTATAGAGTGTTGTTCCTGTATTAATAGTTTACTGACATTGTATACATATCATTAGACAGCGTGACAAGGACATGCTCAGAAGCCCTACGTCAGTCTTACATTCTACTTCTTCAGTCACATCATTATGGTCTCCAATATCTCCATTTATTCCAGCTTTCAAGTTCTCCTTGATAGCTGCATCTGTATACTCAGAACCCGCCGGATTCTTCTCTTCCACCACGTTCTGCTTCCCGTCTGAGCTCCCGTGTGTCTGCAGCGGCAACGGAGTGACACACCGCTTTTCCCATTTATTGGGACGTGGCTCCGATGTAGACTCCATGAAAGTGCGCTTGAGCTCACCAATGCCAGCTACTGATCCGGACCGTAACCCGTCCACGCCGCTGTCTTCGGCAGAAACAGATTCCTGGACAGAGTCAGTCCCCATATCTTCAGTCTTGTTCCTCACAGCTTCACTTGAAACCTCAGCTTCTGATGAGGCATCTGGCTTGGTGACCACCACTTCCATGGCTTTTTCCACTTCTGCAGCATTACCTTCAGAGTCCTGGGCATGATGCAGCTCCATACCATACATTGATAACTTCTCATCTACAACAGCATCCACTTGTGCTGTGATCAGTTTCAGAGTCCTGCCTTTAAAGCTCAGCTCTCCTTTCACCTTAGTCTTCGCCAGGGAACCGGCCAACCGTAAAACATCTTCAGATGCCATCTTCTGTCTGGCTGTAAGGTCAGCATCAGCTTTCTTCTCAGGACTCTCAACCTCCTCTGCTACCATGCCTTCCTCATTTGCACTGGTTGCTTTATGGTCATCAGATGATTCGCTATCACTATCACTATCCCTGTCTGACCCCTTTTTCTCAGCCACATCTGGCTCACTGTCAGGGCTATACAATTCATTTTCATTCACATCCTGCTCACTGTCAGGGTTATACAATTCATTTTCATTCACATCCTGCTCACTGTCAGGGTTATACAATTCATTTTCATTCACATCCTGCTCACTGTCAGGGTTATACAATTCATTTTCATTCACATCCTGATCTGGAACCTTAGTTAACATGTCATCCACAACATTAACTTTCCCATCTGGTCCCTCAAGTATGTGACTATGTGACAACCCCAGCACTATACTTCCATATAGCTCAGGTACTAGGAGCTGACCCACGACCTCTCCCTGGACTTCAGTGTCCCTATACAATAGGCTATTGTCCATGGCAGCATGAGGAAACCTCTCCTCAGAGCCAGGCTCCTGGGAAACCTCATTTAGAACAATCATATTTTCCTGTGCCGTCCTAAGAGAGGGGTCTCGCCACTGCTCACTCTCAAAATTGTCACAGGACACAGGTAAGTCAGGGACACTCGGTTCCCGAGAACCACCATCCTCGTCTCCCAACATCACCTGCAAAGGAATTTCATCACTATCACAGTCATCATTATTATCAATATCATTATCATGACTATGATCAGTATCATCATCACTATCATGATCATCATCACTATCATTATCATCATCATCATCATTATCATGGTCATCATCATTATCATGATCATCATCATCATCACATAAGTTTAACGGCCCACTAGCATTGTGTTCCGCCCCTCGGGACTGCGCACCCTCAGTAGGAGCTTCATCACACTGTCCATCAGAAACATTTCTCCCCCAGAGACCCTTAGATCGGGGAAAGTCATTACCCAATATGACGGGGTGCACCAGGTTCTTCACTACCCCCCCTTCATATGAAACCTCCCCGAGTTTGGGGACCAAGTCCACGGCAGTCTCTGGGTAGACTTTGGTGTCTCCATGGATGCACACCATACTCAGGTGCTTATCAGGGATGAAGTCCCTATCAATCAGGCTGTCACATACGGAAGTCACTGGACTCTCTGAGTCCAAGAGGGCCTGTGCTGGGCAGTCATTTACAACCACCGGGGACCCCTGTGGTCCAGTCTCTTCGGCTGAGGTGGACACACACACAGGCTCTGCGCAGGGAGAGAGGGATCCGCCAACATCACAACACATAGGCTCCCCCTCTATTGGACATTTGGCTGCAATTTCACGACATCTCCAACACTGTCCATCACACTCTCCCACCCATATGTCCCCTCGGGCCCGAACCCGCTTATCAGCATACCCCATGTCCCCAACAGCTGGAACGCTCTTACCGCGAGAGTTCAGCGTCCGGGAACTCTGAAGTGACGACCTCTCAGACGGCTGTACCTCAGGAGGACATGCTCGGGTGTAGCGGTTCACTACCACCTTTTCAACTCCATAATCAGGCCTGCTGACTGCAGACTCCCAACTGTATCTCCAGTCATGAACTCCCCTGGCACGGGCTGTCACCGTAACACCCAGCCGGGTAAGAATCTCCGCTTTCAGCTTGCCATAGTCTTGGCTGTCCTGCTCGCTCAGGTCAGCATATGCCCTTTGGGGCTCTCCAATCAGATAGGGTGCGACCATCATGGCCCATTCAGATAGGGCAGATTCTCCTTCTCTGCCAATCTCTCAAACCTAGTGAGATATACCTCCACATCATCACGAGGTGTCATCTTTTTCAGGGACCGTCTTACCGCCTTCTTTACAGCGGACAATGCAGGTGACTTTGCAACATTACTTTGGGACGATGCGCCACAAGTTTTTTGTTGTGCTGCAACCTGCTCAAAAAACAACCGGTTATTCTCCTGCTGCTGCTGCAGGAATTGCTGCTGGGCCTGCTGCATGCGCTGCTGGTGCTGCAGGCGCTGCTGCTCCATGCTCTGCTGCATGCTTCGCTGGGCCTGGGCCAGATACTCAATGAGCTCCTCCATACTGCCGGACTTATCTGTCTCAACCACGGCAGTCTTATGTTGCACATTAACTTGCGCCATTTGTTCAAACAGCGCCTCCATGCTGTCATCCATGCTGTCAGACTTCTCTGTCTTAACAACGGCAGTCTTCACTCAAGACATACACACTCTACAGTCTTTTCCATAGAAAAATTCAGCTCTGCTGTGCAGACACTTTTTTTTTTTTTCTTTGCAAAGTCTATTAGGGCTACTGTCTCTTTAAGACTGCTCCACAGACTTTTCTTTTGCTGCTGCACATTCCACAGTCATTTTCACAACAAGTTCAGCTTTGCTGTGCATACATTTTCTCTCTGCAGACCCTATCAGGGCCACTGTCTCTCCAAGACTGCTCCAATCAGACGTTTCTCTTGACACACTTTTTTTTTTTTCTCTGCTGCTATTTCAACAGACTTCACCTTTATTGCTGTCTCTAAGCCACCGTGCTGCATGCACCCTCCAGCACTAACTGTATCAGCCACTGCGCTGCCCCAGCATTCTCCGCCAATTGTAAGCTTTTCCAGGGGATATAGCTCTAGGATCGCTGTCTGGGTAGACAGAATGGCACGAAAACAGTTCATTCAGACAGCAGTTCTGGTGTAAAACTGGCCGCAACCAGCTTTATTAAAGTCCACAGCAAACAGATAAAAATAAAGCATAAACAGAAAACCTAGGCTTGTCTAGCCACTAATTACACATAGATAGATTGCCCTGTCTATCCGGGTCCCGGCTCTACCAGCCTGACCCAAAACAACACATATGATATATGTTACCAGTATGGAGTTTCACAGATACTCCTCCTTGTGTCTGAAGGCACCTTCAATGTCCAGACTTGAGAGAGATCCACTCCTATTCAGCCGCTATTCGCACGGATTTCTCACTGCGACTACTCTGTGTCCGGGGTACTTCCTGCACCCAGACTGAGATAGCTCACACTCCTGGAGACACCTTCTGTACCTGGACCCCTTGTCCAGATTAAGCGTGCTCCCACTCCTGGAGACTGCTTCTTGTGCTGGGACACCTTCCTGTGTCCAGACTAAGGCAGCTCTCTGACTGTGTTTCAACACACCTACTTCTGGTCTCCTAATTAACACCTGAGTGATCTCAGGCCTGAGCTGCAAGTGTGTACTGAATGTAAGGTGTAGTGACCTTTCTCTACCACTAGGTCTACAAAGCCACACACCTCCCTTATACCAGTCAGTAAAGTAGCTAGGTGAAATATACACCCCATTCAATACACATACTCTCACTGTCTCACAGTATATACATGTGTACGTGCAGTGTGTATATATACATGCGTATGTGCAGTGTGTGTATATACATGTGTACGTGCAGTGTGTGTATATACATGTGTATGTGTGCAGTGTGTGTATTTACATGTGTATGTGCAGTGTGTGTATATACATGTGTATGTGCAGTGTGTGTATATACATGTGTATGTGCAGTGTGTGTATATACATGTGTATGTGCAGTGTGTGTATATACATGTGTATGTGCAGTGTGTGTATATACATGTGTACGTGCAGTGTGTATATATACATGTGTACGTGCAGTGTGTGTATATACATGTGTATGTGCAGTGTATGTGCAGTGTGTGTATATACATGTGTATGTGTGCAGTGTGTGTATATACATGTGTATGTGCAGTATGTGTATATACATGTGTACGTGCAGTGTGTATATATACATGTGTACGTGCAGTGTGTGTATATACATGTGTATGTGTGCAGAGTGTGTATATACATGTGTATGTGCAGTGTGTGTATATACATGTGTATGTGCAGTGTGTGTATATACATGTGTATGTGCAGTGTGTTTGCACTGTGTGTATGTGTGCAGTGTGTGTGCGTTGTTTGTGTGTATACCTGTGTGTGTGTGTTTACAGTACAGTCATGGCCAAAAGTTTTGAGAATGACACAAATATTAATTTTACAAAGTCTACTGCTTCACTTTTTCTAATGGCAATTTGCATATACTCCAGAATGTTATAAAGAGTGATCAGCTTAACAGCAATTACTTGCAAAGTCAATATTTGGCTAGAAAATGAACTTTATCCCCCAAAACACATTTCAACATCATTGCAGCCCTGCCTTAAAAGGACCAGCTAACCTCTTTTCAGTGATTGTTCCATTAACACAGGTGTGGGTGTTGATGAGGACATGGCTGGAGATCAATCTGTCATGATTAAGTAAGAATGACACCACTGGACACTTTAAAAGGAGGCTGGTGCTTGGCATCATTGTTTCTCTTCTGTTAACCATGGTTATCTCTAAAGAAACACGTGCAGTCATCATTGCAATGCACAAAAATGGCCTAACAGGGAAGAGTATCGCAGCTAGAAAGATTGCACCTCAGTCAACAATCTATCGCATCATCAAGAACTTCTAGGAGAGAGGCTCCATTGTTGCCAAAAAGGCTTCAGGGCGCCCAAGAAAGACCAGCAAGCGCCAGGACCGTCTCTTAAAAGTGTTTCAGCTGCGGGATCGGGCTACCAGCAGTGCAGAGCTTGCTCAGGAATGGCAGCAGGCAGGTGTGAGTGCATCTGCACGCACTGTGAGGCGGAGACTCTTGGAGCAAGGCCTGGTCTCAAGGAGGGCAGCAAAGAAGCCACTTCTCTCCAGAAAAAACATCATGGACAGACTGATATTCTGCAAAAAGTACAGGCAGTGGACTGCTGAGGACTGGGGTAAAGTTATTTTCTCTGATGAATCCCCTTTTCGATTGTTTGGGACATCAGGAAAACGCCTCATTCGGAGAAGACAAGGTGAGCGCTACCACCAGTCTTGTCTCATGCCAACTGTTAAGCATCCTGAAACCATTCATGTGTGGGGTTGCTTCTCAGCCAAGGGAATCGGCTCTCTCACAGTCTTGCCTAAAAACACAGCCATGAATAAAGAATGGTACCAGAATGTCCTCCAAGAGCAACTTCTCCCAACCCTCCAAGAGCAGTTTGGCGATCAACAATGCCTTTTCCAGCATGATGGAGCACCTTGCCATAAAGTAAAGGTGATAACTAAATGGCTCAGGGAACAAAACATAGAGATTTTGGGTCCATGGCCTGGAAACTCCCCAGATCTTAATCCCATTGAGAACTTGTGGTCAATCATCAAGAGACGGGTGGACAAACAAAAACCTAAAAATTCTGACAAAATGAAAGCATTGATTGTGCAAGAATGGACTGCTATCAGTCAGGATTTGGTCCAGAAGTTGATTGAGAGCATGCCAGGGAGAATTGCAGAGGTCCAGAAGAAGAAGGTGAACACTGCAAATATTGACTTGCTGCATTAACTCATTCTAACTGTCAATATAAGCTTTTGAAACTCATATGTTTGCAATTATTATATTTCTGTCTGTGATAAAAACATCTGTCAAACACACATAAAAACCAGAGGGCAGCAGATCATGTGAAAATATAATATTTGTGTCATTCTCAAAACTTTTGGCCATGACTGTACATGTGTATGTTCATTTCTGCTGGAGGCGCACAGTACCTGTAACATTCCTAATTTATTCAGTTGTGGGCGCCTTTTAATGAATTAGGTGCATCTTGCTCATTCTGACCTGAACAATCTCTTTTTCTTCTCTTTCAAAATGTCCAGCACATGGCGGCTGCAGGCGATCAATGGTCACCGAGATTGGCTGCAGTTGTCAAGTGCCCACAAAGACTGAAGAGTAGGAGGGAAGGCCAGCACCCCTTTCTTTAGATTTACAAATTACCTTAGTCTGTTAAAAAAGTATATACTCACCTGCCGATCCACTACTGCTCCTGGCTTCCACTGATTGTATCCCTCACCAGATTTCCCTCCTTGTGTGGATGACACTTGACAGCTGCAGCCAATCACTGTAATCCATTGATTGACTGCAGTGGTCTCATGCTGACAGAGAAGGAGAAGAGACCAGCATGGAACACAGCAAGCAGGACGGTGGAACGTCTGGAGAACGATGCATGGTCAACTGCATAGTGATTGGCAGCAGCGGTCACCTGCCAAATACAAAAGTGAAAGAAAAGGAGACCGGACAACAGAAGGGATATGGAATTTTTTTTGTGTGCCAAACTGGGGTCATATTTAAAGGTTAAAAAAGACGTAGTGGTCTTCTCTCCTTCCCTTAAACCGTGTTGGGTGCCTGACAGCTGCAACCAATCAATTGGCTGCAGCGGTCACATGCTGAAAGACAAGGAAAGGAGGCCGGCAGGGCAGAAGCTCAGCAGGATGAAGGATCAGTGGGAGATTGGAGCAGGAGTATTTGCAATTTATTATTTTTTTAACCACAGCGGGGCCTTTTGTAAATTTAAGGAAAGGGCGGAAAACTCCTTTTAGAAGAGATAGTCCACCCTTAAAAGATGAAATGATTACCAGCCACGGCATCTAGCTGACCTTTTTAGCTCAATTACAATTATTTATTTTAAAAAAAAAATCTCCATAAAATTGCTCAGTCTTTGAAACCAAATGTGTGCGCACATGTGCAGACCACCCACCTACACTCCCCCCACCATTGTGTTCGGCGCATTGTCTCCACACCACCAAGGTTTTGTGTTCTGAAGACTTAATGGGGCACTTGTGAGTCAGTGGGGAGGAGGTTCGGACTTAGCGGGATATTCTCTTGTTCCATGTGAAGAGGAAAAGATGTGTAATACGATTAGTATGGTAAGTGTTCCTTTCATGTAGAATAAGGAGGACGAGTAGAAAAGATCAAGACGGATTTGAGATCATTGACGGCTGAAGAAAATAGTGAAGGTAGCACCGCTGCGCCGACGCTTTCTGCTAGGCGGAAATTTTAATTTGTTACTTGACTGTTAAAATAAGCAATTAACCTTCACACACAATAATGAATCCGCAGAAAATCCACCGGAGTCAGGGAAGTCCGGAAACAGGAAGAAATGGTCGTATGATAATATATGGCCATTATATCCACACTGGTACATACAGTGTGATCACTACACATATAGGGGACCGGGAGAGGGTGACAAAGCACTACTGGTGTCACCGCAAGGAATTATAGAGGTTGTGTGGGTGCTAAAAAGGAGTCTGCCTTTTTTTTAAGAAACCGTGCCATCTTGACTATGGAGCATTTCCCGTGCTGCAACCCGGCTCCTAAAAGAGAGATAGATAGATAGATAGATAAGATAGATAGATAGATAGATAGAATAATAGATAGATAGATAGATAGATAGATAGATATAGATAAGATAAGATAGATAATAATAGATAGATAGATAGATAGATAGATAGATAGATAGATAGATAGATAGATAGATAGATAGATAGATAGATAGATAGATAGATAGATAGATAGATAGATAGATATAGATAGAGATAATAGATAGATAATAGATAGATAGATAGATAGATAGATAGATAGATAGATAGATAGATAATAGATAGATAATAAAAGATAGATAATAGATAGATAGATAGATAGATAGATAGATAGATAGATAATAGATTATAGATAGATATAATAGATGATAGATAATAGACAGATGATAAATAGTTAGATAATAGATAGATAGATTATAGATAGATAATAGATGATAGATAGATAGATAGATAGATAGATAGATAGATAGATAGATAGATAATAGATAGATAGATAGATAGACATGAGCATAGATAGATAGATAGATAGATAGATAGATAGATAGATAGATAGATAGATAGATAGATAGATAGATAGATAGAAAAATAGATAGATGATAGATAATAAATAGATAGATAGATAGATAGATAGATAATAGATAGATAGATAGATAGATAGATAGATAGATAGATAGATAGATAGATAGATAGATAATAGATAGATAGATAATAGATAGATAGATAATAGATAGGTAGATAATAGATAGGTAGATAGATAATAGATAGATAGATAGATAGATAGATAGATAGATAGATAATAAATAGATAGATATAAAGATAGATAATAGATAGATAGATAGATAGATAATAGATTATAGATAATATATAGATGATAGATAATAGACAGATGATAAATAGTTAGATAATAGATAGATAGATTATAGATAGATAATAGATGATAGATAGATAGATAATAGATAGATAGATTATAGATAGATAATAGATAGATAGATAGATAGATAGATAGATAGATAGATAGATAGATATTTAGATATAACACATAAGAGAAAGAGAAAATGATAGTGCTGAAAGCTTGAAAAAAAATGATTTTCTTGATGCTGCTCATGTGTCTTGCAGTCACAGCTGTCCGCTCCATCATCCTTCTCTCCCTGCAGCTCCGGTGTCTTCTTTTCCTCTGCTGTGACGACAGACTTTTAGATCTTTAGTCTTAGTCAGCGCATCCGGGGGCAACTAAGCCTCGGGCTCGCATGTTGTGACGTTGTGATGTCACAGTTTTAGGCACCATCGTGGGTTACTGGAGGTCTGCTTGATGAAGACTGAAGATTCGCAGCAGTGCGTTCTTCACCATAACTAAAGTAAAAGAGACAGCTGAGCCGAGTGTCGTACTGGGGTATCAAGGGCCCACCAGTAACATTAACTATAGGGAGACTCTTTTCACCTGCATACAAACATTACACTACCCTCACAAATTTACCTATATCCCCATATAATAATAAACTGTGCAGTTTGGTAAATTAATGAGATGCTGCTTTTTTCTGCACGGAGTGAATTATGCCAAGTGCTGCCCGTACATTGGGGTTGGAGGCGGCCCACCGGGGGATTGCCCTGTTACCCTATAGGCCAGTCCGAGCCTGCTGGAGCCACAGGAAGAGATCGGATGATGGAGCAGAGCGCTTTGGTTGCGTGACAAGTGAATTGTACAGTGTAATTTTTTTTTAGAGCTCTGTATTTATTATGCTCTGGGATATGTAGAGACCTCTAAGCATAAACACATTCGATTTGCATTGAATAAATGTGATTCCAATCAAATTTCCTGAGCAAATTGCCAAACTCACATTTCAACAGATTCACTTATCATTGCTTCTGTCCTGATCACAAGAGCTTACACTCTACAGGAGAGAGAGAAAACCCCGCTGACCATAAGAGCTTACACTCTACAGGAGAGAGAAGACCCCACTGACCATAAGAGCTTACACTCTACAGGAGAGAGAGGACCCCCTGATCATAAGAGCTTACACTCTACAGAAGAGAGAGAGGATCCCCATGACCATAAGAGCTTACACTCTACAGAGAGAGAGAGGACCCCACTGACCATAAGAGTTTACACTCTACAGGAGAGAGAGAGGACCCCACTGACCATAAGAGTTACACTCTACAGGAGAGAGAGGACCCCACTGACCATAAGAGCTTACACTCTACAGGAGAGAGAGGACCCCACTGACCATAAGAGCTTACACTCTAGCAGGAGAGAGAGGACCCCACTGACCATAAGAGTTACACTCTACAGAGAGAGAGAAGACCCCACTGACCATAAGAGCTTACACTCTACAGGAGAGAGAGATGACCCCACTGACCATAAGAGTTTACACTCTACAGGAGAGAGAGAGGACCCCACTGACCATAAGAGCTTACACTCTACAGGAGAGAGAGAGAAGACCCCACTGACCATAAGAGCTTACACTCTACAGAAGAGAGAGATGACCCCACTGACCATAAGAGCTTACACTCTACAGGGGAGAGGACCCAACTGACCATAAGAGCTTACACTCTGCAGAGAGAGGGAGGACCCCACTGACCATAAGAGCTTACACTCTGCAGGAGAGAGAGAGGACCCCATTGACCATAAGAGCTTACACTCTACAGGAGAGAGAGGACCCTGCTGACCATAAGAGCTTACACTCTACAGGAGAGAGAGAAAGGACCCCACTGACCATAAGAGCTTACACTCTACAGGAGAGAGAGGACCCCGCTGACCATAAGAGCTTACACTCTACAGGAGAGAGAAGACCCCACTGACCATAAGAGCTTACACTCTACAGGAGAGAGAGGACCCCGCTGACCATAAGAGCTTACACTCTACAGGAGAGAGAGGACCCTGCTGACCATAAGAGCTTACACTCTACAGGAGAGAGAGAAGGACCCCACTGACCATAAGAGCTTACACTCTACAGGAGAGAGAGGACCCGCTGACCATAAGAGCTTACACTCTACAGGAGAGAGAGAGAGGACCCCACTGACCATAAGAGCTTACACTCTACAGGAGAGAGAGGACCCCATTTACCATAAGAGCTTACACTCTACAGGAGAGAGAGAAAACCCCGCTGACCATAAGAGCTTACACTCTACAGAGAGAGAGAGGACACCACTGACCATAAGAACTTACACTCTACAGGAGAAGAGAAAACCCCGCTGACTATAAGAGCTTACACTCTACAGAGAGAGAGAGGACCCACTGACCATAAGAGCTTACACTCTACAGGAGAGAGAGACCCCACTGACCATAAGAGCTTACACTCTACAGAGAGAGAGAGAGGACCCCCTGACCATAAGAGCTTACACTATACAGAAGAGAGAGAGGACCCCACTGACCATAAGAGCTTACACTCTACAGGAGAGAGAGGACCCCACTGACCATAAGAGCTTACATTCTACAGAGAGAGAGGACCCCACTGACCATAAGAGCTTACACTCTACAGGAGAGAGAGAGGACCCCACTGACCATAAGAGCTTACACTCTACAGGAGAGAGAGAGGACCCCACTGACCATAAGAGCTTACACTCTACAGGAGAGAGAGGACCCACTGACCATAAGAGCTTACACTCGACAGGAGAGAGAGAGGACCCCACTGACCATAAGAGCTTACACTCTACAGGAGAGAGAGGACCCCACTGACCATAAGAGCTTACACTCTACAGGAGAGAGAGAAAACCCCGCTGACCATAAGAGCTTACACTCTACAGAAGAGAGAGAGGACCTCACTGACCATAAGAGCTTACACTCTACAGGACAGAGAGGACCCCACTGACCATAAGAGCTTACACTCTACAGAGAGAGAGAGGACCCCACTCACCATAAGAGCTTACACTCTACAGAGAGAGAGAGGACCCACTGACCATAAGAGCTTACACTCTACAGGAGAGAGAGTGACCCACTACCATAAGAGCTTACACTCTACAGGAGAGAGAGGACCCCACTGACCATAAGAGCTTACACTCTACAGGAGAGAGAGGACCCCACTGACCATAAGAGCTTACACTCTACAGGAGAGAGAGAGACCCCACTGACCATAAGAGCTTACACTCTACAGGAGAGAGAGAGGACCCCACTGACCATAAGAGCTTACACTCTACAGGAGAGAAGAGGATCCCACTGACCATAAGAGCTTACACTCACAGGAGAGAGAGAGGACCCCACTGACCATAAGAGCTTACACTCTACAGGAGAGAGAGGACCCCACTGACCATAAGAGCTTACACTCTACAGGAGAGAGAGAAAACCCCGCTGACCATAAGAGCTTACACTCTACAGAAGAGAGAGAGGACCTCACTGACCATAAGAGCTTACACTCTACAGGACAGAGAGGACCCCACTGACCATAAGAGCTTACACTCTACAGGAGAGAGAGGACCCCACTCACCATAAGAGCTTACACTCTACAGGAGAGAGAGAGGACCCCACTGACCATAAGAGCTTACACTCTACAGGAGAGAGAGAGGACCCCACTGACCATAAGAGCTTACACTCTACAGGAAAGAGAGAAAGAACCCCATTGACCATAAGAGCTTACACTCTACAGAAGACAGAGGACCCCACTGACCATAAGAGCTTACACTCTACAGAAGAGAGAGAGGACCCCACTGACCATAAGAGCTTACACTCTACAGAAGAGAGAGAGGACCCCACTGACCATAAGAGCTTACACTCTACAGAAAATGGACACAGTGACTCAGAAGATGCATTATGACTCTGCCATATAAACCGTGCATCGCTGGGAACCACTGACCTGTGATGTCCCCAGTACTGACCACCGCTGTACAAGGTGTGATACTCTATAACCTGTCATAGCTGCAGGGTATTATTTATGGGGAAGCCCTGACAACCCCTAAAAAAGACATTCACCCACTCTCAGGTTCCCTGCGGCTAGAACCGGTCAACTCTAATCATCACCAAGATTCCTTTTTGTACTTTCCCATATTCTAGAACTTTCTACCTCAACCAATCAGGCTCTCCTCTACCTTCAAAACCTCCATAAGCAACCAGAAAACTTAACCTCTTCAGCAAAGCCGACAACCCTGCTTTCCCTACACTGGTATTTCAGCAGCTTTTCTCATCACCTGCTGTCCCTTTCCCCTTACCTTGTAAATCGTGAGCCCTCGTGGGCTGGGTCTTCTCTCCGTCTCTCTAGCAATTATTTAGCTCATTTTGCTTTTTATTTTTGATGTTATGTATTATATTATTTGCTTATTTTATGTATTTCTGTAGTAGAAAATAAATATTATTCCTCTAAAATGTTTGACAACTTTCCTCCTTTTTTCTGGATTCTTTAAATTCATAAGTTACAATGAAAATATATTCAACTTTTATCAAACTTTACATTAGTCAATTTCTGATTGGCTAAGAAACACTGCAGGGGCGGGGCATATAGGAAAGATGTCAGCAGTTCCACTTTACATCAGAGAACTTGATGAATTATGGTCGCGTTCGACGTATTTCATATGCATCCCTGCCTAAAGGAGCAGTATAATCACAGTACTGCTGGAATGACTCACACTTCTATTCAATCATTGACCTATCATCTCCTTCGGTGATATATTCATCTACCAGAAGTCGGGACTATTCCAGCACTTACTGAATTGTCAGGGTGCCAGCACTTGATACCTAGCATGAAATCCTTGATATATACTGTATAATGATTTGGCATGGATATGAATGAGGCAAAGCTTGGCTCACTCAACCGAGAGCGCTTTGTTCCCTTATTATTTTTTGTCATCTATTTTATTTATTTATATAGTGCTTGCTTTATATTTTCAATGTCAATTTTGTAAGATAATGATTTGTGGGTTTTTTTTACTCTTATTATTTCTGTTCATCAGAGTTTTTCCCAAGATTCATCTTTTTTTTTTTCATATATAAAAAAAAGACAATCGAGTGGCTCCGCAAATTGAACCATGCAAGTCTACGGGTGCGTATAAAACATCGGAGTGCACTCGGATGTCATCGGAGTGCAGTCCGATTTACACGGAGACAGACAATGGAGAAGATGGAGAAATTTAAGTTTTCCATCTTCGCACCTGTGATATGATTCTCTCATGTGAGCGAATCGGATCACACTAAGCATGGACAGCACTCATATGCAAAAACTGATATGTGAATGATCCCTAGCAGTGGATTCAACAGCGAGTTTATACTATTTTTCTATTTTGTGTCGCAGTCCTCTAGTGTACTGCAGCAGGTTTTCCTTCTTGATTTTTCAAATTACTTTTAGGCAGCGTTGAGGTCAGACCAACCTTCGAAGAATCGTCTGACTCTCCTTCAAACTGCTCAGACGATTTTCATCCATTTTTTTACGTCCATGTGACATTTGTGTGACATCCTTCTGGTATCCGATTTTATACTCGAGCATTTTAAAATGTGCATGATCAAATACGACATAATAATGGCAATATATCCGGAAAAATCAGATGCGTACCGGATGTTGCGTATGGAATTAGATTTTTTTGCATACACTTGAATAAGCGAGTCTCATCCAAAATATGAAAGAGATTCGGATCGCACTCGGCCACACAAGTCAATGAGTCATGGAAAACATTAAACTGCACTCGGATGACATCTGAGTGCAGTCCGATTTCCACAGACTGACAGAACGAGGAATTTTTTTTTCCACATCTCCTCATCCGAGAAAATCTGTTCACACTATGATCAAAGTATTTGTTCAGTATTTTAAAGCCTAAATCAGGAGTGGAACAATCAGATGAAAAGTATAATAGAAACACGTCACCATGTTTGCATTTTTCACCCACTCCTGGCTTTGGCTTACAAATACTGGGGTAAAAAACTGACTAAATACTGAACATGTGAATGTGGCCTAACTCTGTGACTCAAGCAAAGCAGTTTACTTTGTTCCATCTGAACAAAAAAAAAGGACTGAGTACAGTGACAGAGGTCACACAAGTAAGAATTGGAATTAGAGCTGTGGGGTTCGGTAAGGTAAATATATTGTATTTTGTAGCTGTACCAATTATGGAGCATTATGGAAAAAAATATCAAGGGTGGAAACCCCTTTATTGGTAGAGTGTGTGTCTAATGAACTGCAGCCATTTAATTAGAGTACACAGCACTTTTAATGGCAAAAAAATCACTTTTGGTTTCATCAGACCATACAATTTTTTATTTCATTTTTTTAAAGTCTTTAGTGTGCACTTTTGCATAAGTGTTTGAAGCAGTATTACACAAAAGGTCAGCCACACTTTTTTGGAAGACATTGCTAATTTTCTTATTATTATTAAACCTTCCAAAGCTCCCTGAATTCCCCTGATTCTGTCGCTCTTTTCCATTTTGCGCTGCTTCGCTGCATTGCAGAGATATTCACATTTGTTGCTTTTGGAACGCAGCATGTGAAATCTCTGATTGATGACCAACTTAGCATTTTTTCAGAGCCTTCTTTTGAGATCATGTTTTTTGACTCTTTCCTCCAAAACACTGCCAAAACAACACAGCAGCTGATCTAAGAGTCTATGTGTCTCACACTCTGCTGAGCTATGATTGGAAGTAAAAACTCACGCCCCCGAAAAGACTCTGAAGAAATGCCAGTTGGACTGCAAGCAGAGTTTTCACATAGTGCACTCCAGAAGAAACAAATGGGAATATCTCTGCAAGGGAGTGACACAGCGTTAAAAGGAAAACAGCATCAGAATCAGCGGATCTCAGAGATTTTTACAATATATTAATTTTTTGGAGCAAGTGACAGGTCCTCTTTAAAGATTGACTCATAAGAAATATATTAGAAATGGTTCCCAGCAGGCTGCAGTAATAAAACCCTTAGAAAGGACAGATGTGGGCAGGTCTGCAGGTTGTCAGGCTGCCAAAGTGAGCCAGTGTGTTGTACAGCGATGCGGGAAAGTGAAAAGTCATGCAGCCATTGATGAAGACGGGCATCTTGAGTATTGCCAGGAATTTCTTGGCTCTCCTAAAGTCGAAAAAGTTTAGACTTACTGTACAGTTTGTCTTTGGTTTGCCTGATAAAGACTCTTTATCCCATCTCAGACAAACAGTTGATGTTCCTGATGTCAAGTGCCAAAATTTCTTTATAGCGGATCTGTCACAATACATACAGTAGGTGACAGATCTCACAGACATGATGAAACTGGTGAGCTTTTTCTTCAAATCAATGTCAGAATTGCTTAATAATCCATTTTAAAGTTTCTATGTCTAACAGTAACATATTACAAAGCTCATTTAATTCTAGGATTATATAGCCAGCCTGACATGGACGGTCAGAGAAAATACACCTGCCTCATCAGGTTTAAGATATCTATTTAATGTACCGTATGTAGTTTCTAATGTGAAATCTGCTTTTGTATGCTTCTCTTGCTCTCTTCTGGAATAAGACAAAACTATAGAGACAGTTCTCATTAAAACTAAGGTGCTGTGCTTGGTAAACAATGACTGGGTCTCGGCGCTCGCTGCTGCAGCCTCTTGAAACAGATTCTAACCCCACAGAACTTGTACTATATGGACAATACGGGGACACACATCTTCATAATTAAATTTGGGTTTCTCATTTAGTCCCAGGTGTATTACATCCAGCCCCCCACCCCCAGGTGTATAATATCCAGCCCCCTGGTGTATAGCATCAGGCCCCTCGCCCCCAGTGGATAACATCCGGTCCCTTAACACTAGTGTATAACATCCGGCCCCTCACCTCCAGTGGATAACATTTGGCCACTCCCTTTAATGGATAAAATAAAGTCCTTTATTCCCCCCAGTGTATAACATCTGGTCCCTCTCCCGGTGTATAACATCCAGCCACTCGTTCCTCCGATGTATAACACCTGGCCTTTTGCCCTCCTAGTGTATAACATCCGGATCCTCGCCCCCGGTGTATAACATCCGGCCCCTCACCATCCCAGTGTATAACATCCGGATCCTCTCCCCCTGTGTATAACATCTGGACCCTTTCCACGGTGTATAACATCCAGCCTCTCACCCTCCCAGTGTATAACATCCGGATCCTCTCCCCCTGTGTATAACATCTGGTCCCATTCCCCGGTGTATAACATCCGGCCTCTCACCCTCATAATGCATAACATCTGGACCCTCGCCCCTCCGATGTATAACATCCGGCCCCTCACCCCCCAGTGTATAACATCCGGCCTCTCACCCTCCCAGTGTATAACATCTGGTCCCTTACCCCGGTGTATAACATCCGTCCTCTCGCCCCCCGGTGTATAACATCCGGCCCCTCACCCTCCCAGTGTATAACATCTGGTCCCTTACCCCGGTGTATAACATCCGTCCTCTCGCCCCTCCGATGTATAACATCCGGATCCTCACCCCCGGTGTATAACATCCGGCCTCTCAACCCAGTGTATAACATCCGGCCCCTCACCCCCAGTGTATAACATCCGGCTTCTCACCCCCAGTGTATAACATCCGGCCCCTCTGTCACGGGTGTGTCGCGGCGGAGATCGTCGCGATTACACACCCTGACTTCGCACAGCTGAGTTTCTGGTGCTGGGTGTTTTTCGGCACTGAGGGAGTTAATTCTTTCTCTCTCGGTGCTGGACTGACCAGCCTCGCCCAGCTGCGATTGATGTTTTGTTAATTAGCTTCCTTCTTATACCTGCTGGTCTGCTGGGGAAGTTGCCGGTGAAAGCATTCATTCAGACCAGCAGAGCGGATCGTTTCTGAGAAGACTTAAGCTAAGAGTGCCTGTTGTGGTTTTTCCTCTCCTCGCTTATTATTTATCTCCTTAACCTTTTGTGTTCCTCTGTAGTGGAAGTTTTGTATGCAAGGCTGTGTTTTCTTTACCCCTTGTCTGTCTCGTTTGTCTTAGACTGTGTGTAAGCTGTGACCTGCCCATTCCCTGTGGTGGTAATCAGGGTCCTTCTCAGGACTAGATTACAGTGGTCAGGGATCTACAGGAGACAGGGTTACGCTGGCGGCCTGGACCTCTGTACCATTAACAGTACCTCCAGGTAGAGGGACTAGTCAGGACCCCAGTTCAGGGTCAGCATAGACCCCGGTCCATCTCTATCCAGAGACAGCGTGACACGTACACAGTATTGACCCACAATACATAGGATATTATGTCAGGTAAGACATTGCTGGCAGATACTATGTATACATGTTGATTTTCTCTATTATATGAAATTTAGAATGATGTCACATTTGATATAGGTTACTATCATTGAATATATCTGTTATACGTCGTGACATTTTCACCGGCCCCAATAAAGATTCTCCCCAGCCACCATGGATCCAGTAGCCCATTTAGCTCAGCAGTTGCAGAGTTTGTCCATGGAGCTGACGGACGTTAAATCCAAGGTTTTGTACCCCCGGGAGCAAGCCAGATCTGAACCTAAAGTGGCTCTCCCGGACAGGTTTACTGGTGGGCGGGACAAGTTTTTTACTTTCCGGGAAGCATGTAAATTGCATTTTCGGCTGCGGCCGCAGTCGTCGGGGAGTGAGGATCAGAGGGTGGGAATTGTCATCTCGCTCTTACAAGGGGACCCTCAATCCTGGGCGTTCTCTCTCTCCCCGGGCTCCCCGGCTCTCCAGTCAGTTGACCGATTTTTTTACAGCCCTGGGTCTGGTATATGATGACCCGGATCGGGTCTCCCTTGCTGAAATGAAGTTACGTAGGATACAGCAGGGAGATCGTCCGGCGGAGGAATTTTCTTCAGAGTTCCGTAGGTGGGCCACGGATACTCAGTGGAATGACCCGGCTCTTAAGAGCCAGTTTTGTCAAGGTTTATCTGACAAATTAAAAGATGTGTTGGCTCAGTATGATTCTCCCCCGTCACTGGAGGCCGCTATGGCTCTTGCAATTCGCATTGATAGACGGCTTCGGGAAAGGTGTGGGGTAACTCCGCCCCCTGTGATGACTCCACCTCCTTCTAAAGTCCCTAATATTGAGGTTCCCCTGGTTTGTTCCGAGGAACCTATGCAGTTGGGAGGGACATCATTCCGAGGGAGGGGATCGGCGGTGCGCCGCAAAACAAGAAGGTGTTTCTTCTGCGGGAGAAAGGGACATTTTATTGAGGGGTGTCCATCCCGTACTGTACTGAGCAAGAAGTCGCCGGAAAACTATTAATCCCAGGTTGTGTGGTGGACGACAATCTGGGAGTATGTATTTCGTCCCCAAGTCCGTCTCAGTTTCTCGTACCAGCGGAGGTGGTGGTAGGTACGAGAACTGAGAGGATTTCTGTTCTTCTGGATAGTGGGGCCGCGGCTAATCTGGTGGACGCTCGGTTTGCCCAGGTGCAAGGTATGCAACTGAGTGTATTGGCCAAACCTATCCCTATATTCTCTATTGACGCCAGGCCTCTCGGTCAAATTAGCTTTGTGCAAGCCGTGCATAACATAGACCTTCGAGTGGGGGCAATACATAAAGAACTATTGTCTTGTTATGTGTTGGAGGGCCTTCCCACTCCTATTGTGTTGGGACTTTCTTGGTTAACTAAACATAACCCAGTTATTAATTGGCAATCCAGAGAGATAAGCCAGTGGGGTGAATTTTGCAATAGTAACTGCATGAACACGGTCATCGGTACGGTCGTGTCTAGAACCTTACCTCCTTTTCTGGAGGACTTTGAGGATGTGTTTTCAGAGGAAGGGTGTCAAGAATTACCTCCTCATCGCGCATATGACTGTGCTATAAAATTGCTTCCTGATGCTAAGTTACCAAAATCTAGGTTATATAACCTTTCTGGTCCTGAGAGGCAAGCTATGAAGGATTATATTTCGGAAAGTCTGGCCAAGGGGCATATTAGACCTTCATCTTCCCCAGTGGCCGCGGGGTTCTTCTTTGTGAAGAAAAAAGATGGAGGCCTACGCCCTTGCCTGGATTTCCGTGAGCTTAATCGGATTACGGTCCGAGATCCGTATCCGCTCCCACTTATTCCTGATCTCTTCAATCAGATTGTGGGCGCCAAATGGTTCTCTAAGTTGGATCTCAGGGGGGCGTATAATCTGATTAGGATAAAGGAGGGGGATGAGTGGAAGACGGCGTTTAACACTCCGGAGGGACATTATGAGAACCTTGTCATGCCTTTCGGTCTGACTACTGCCCCGGCGGTGTTTCAACATTTTGTTAATGACATTTTTCGCCACCTAGTGGGACAGTTTGTTGTCATTTATCTAGATGACATCTTAATTTACTCGCGGATCTTGTGTCTCATCAGGAGCATGTGAGACAAGTGTTGCAGATCTTGCGAGACAATAAACTGTACGCCAAATGGGAGAAGTGTGTATTCGCCGTACAAGAACTTCAGTTTTTAGGATTCCTGGTGTCAGCCTCCGGTTTCCGTATGGACCCTGGGAAAGTGAAGGCTGTGCTTGAATGGGATCGGCCAGAGGATCTTAAAGCACTGCAGCGTTTCCTGGGGTTTGCTAACTACTACCGGAAATTTATTCGTAATTTCTCATCCGTTGTCAAACCTCTCACTGACATGACAAAAAAAGGGACGGATTTTTCTAGGTGGTCTGACAAAGCTTGTCAAGCATTTTCCTCCTTGAAAAAATGTTTTGCTTCAGCACCCATACTCATCCAACCTGATGCATCACAACCGTTCATTGTGGAGGTAGACGCATCTGACGTAGGAGTGGGTGCGGTATTATCTCAAGGTCCGTCCCCTGGTAAATGGCATCCGTGCGCTTTCTTCTCTAAATTGTTGTCGTCCGCCGAGAGGAATTATGATGTCGGCAATAGGGAACTCTTGGCCATTAAGTTGGCTTTTGAAGAGTGGCGTCACTTTTTGGAGGGGGCAGTCCACCCCGGTCACCGTCATTACTGATCACAAGAACCTGCTGTATTTAGAGTCTGCAAAACGTCTGAATTCCAGACAAGCTAGATGGTCGTTGTTTTTTACCAGGTTTAATTTTGTCGTCACATATCGTCCTGGGTCAAAAAATGTAAAGGCTGATGCCTTATCTCATAGTTTCCCGGGGGCCGGGAAGACGGATGATCCGGTTACTATTCTTCAGGAGGGAGTTGTGGTGTCGGCTGTATGCTCTGAGCTTGAGGAGGAGGTATTGGAGGCTCAGGGGACGCCCCTGTTGGACCTCCAGGGAGACTGTTGCAGATCAGTTAAGACAAAAGGTTATCGAGGCACATCATAATTCTGCTTTGGCAGGACACCCAGGGAGTAAAGCAACTGTAGATCTCGTTTCTCGCCGGTTTTGGTGGCCTAACTTAAATAAAGAGGTGGTAACTTTTGTCGCGTCCTGTGGGGTATGTGTGCGCTCTAAAACCCCACATACCCGTCTGTCTGGGGCCCTTTTACCGTTGAAAATCCCGGAGCATCCATGGACCCATCTGTCTATGGACTTCATTACGGACCTTCCTCCGTCTTCAGGTAAAACTGTCATACTAGTTGTAGTTGACAGGTTCAGCAAAATGGCACATTTTATTGCTCTTCCTGCTCTTCCTAATGCTAAAACTCTGGCGCAGGTGTTCATTGGGGAGATTGTGAGACTTCACGGGTTGCCTTCCGATGTGGTGTCGGATCGGGGGTCTCAGTTTGTGTCCAAATTCTGGAAGGCATTTTGTTCTCGTCGGGGGATGCAGTTGTCATTTTCTTCGGCTTTTCATCCGTAGACCAATGGTCAGACAGAGCGTCTGAATCAGAGCTTAGAGACATATCTCCGGTGTTTTGTCTCAGAGAACCAAGAGGACTGGTCTTCTTTCTTGCCTCTGGCAGAGTTCGCTCTTAACAATAGGCGGAGCGAGTCCACTGGTAAGTCCCCGTTTTTTGGGGCATATGGTTTTCACCCCCAGTTTTGTACTTTCAATGGGGGGGGCTCTTCTGGGGTTCCTGAGGAGGAACGATTTTCGTCGTCACTTGCTTCAGTGTGGAGAGGAGTGCTTAATAATCTGAGCACTATGGGAAACCGATACAAACGTATGGCTGATAGGAGGAGAGTGTCTGGTCCGGACCTAAGTGTGAACGATCTGGTATGGTTGTCTACCAAGAATATAAAACTTAAGGTTCCCTCCTGGAAACTGGGTCCCAGGTTCATCGGGCCATACAGGATCAGTTCAATAGTTAATCCGGTGGCTTTCCGTCTTGACCTCCCTCCTACATTTAAAATCCACAATGTGTTCCACAAATCGTTGCTTAAGAGGTACGTGGCACCAGTTATACCGTCACCTCTACCTCCTCCTCCAGTGGTGGTCAATGGTAATTTGGAGTTTCAGGTATCGAAGATCATTGACTCACGTCTGAATCGCCGGTCCCTTCAGTACCTTGTTCATTGGAGGGGGTATGGTCCTGAGGAGAGGATGTGGGTTTCTGCGTCGGATATTAACGCAGACCGTTTGGTTCGGGCCTTCCACACTACTCACCCAGATAGACCAGGCCCTGAGGGTCCAGAGGCCCCTCGTAGAAGGGGGGGTACTGTCACGGGTGTGTCGCGGCAGAGATCGTCGCGATTACACACCCTGACTTCGCACAGCTTTGTTTCTGGTGCTGGGTGTTTTTCAGCACTGAGGGAGTTAATTCTTTCTCTCTCGGTGCTGGACTGACCAGCCTCGCCCAGCTGCGATTGATGTTTTGTTAATTAGCTTCCTTCTTATACCTGCTGGTCTGCTGGGGAAGTTGCCGGTGAAAGCATTCATTCAGACCAGCAGAGCGGATCGTTTCTGAGAAGACTTAAGCTAAGAGTGCCTGTTATGGTTTTTCCTCTCCTCGCTTATTGTTTATCTCCTTAACCTTTTGTGTTCCTCTGTAGTGGAAGTTTTGTATGCAAGGCTGTGTTTTCTTTACCCCTTGTCTGTCTCGTTTGTCTTAGACTGTGTGTAAGCTGTGACCTGCCCATTCCCTGTGGTGGTAATCAGGGTCCTTCTCAGGACTAGATTACAGTGGTCAGGGATCTACAGGAGACAGGGTTACGCTGGCGGCCTGGACCTCTGTATCATTAACAGTACCTCCAGGTAGAGGGACTAGTCAGGACCCCAGTTCAGGGTCAGCATAGACCCCGGTCCACCTCTTTCCAGAGACAGCGTGACACGTACACAGTATTGACCCACAATACATAGGATATTATGTCAGGTAAGACATTGCTGGCAGATACTATGTATACATGTTGATTTTCTCTATTATATGAAATTTAGAATGATGTCACATTTGATATAGGTTACTATCATTGAATATATCTGTTATACGTCGTGACACCCTCACCCTCCCAGTGTATAACATCTGGTCCCTTACCCCGGTGTATAACATCCGGCCTCTCACCCCCAGTGTATAACATCCGGCCTCTCACCCCCAGTGTATAACATCCAGCCCCTCACCCCCAGTGTATAACATCCGGCTTCTCACCCCCAGTGTATAACATCCGGCCCCTCACCCTCCCAGTGTATAACATCTGGTCCCTTACCCCGGTGTATACCATCCGGCCTCTCACCCCCAGTGTATAACATCCAGCCCCTCACCCCCAGTGTATAACATCCGGCCTCTCACCCCCAGTGTATAACATCAAGCCCCTCACCCCCAGTGTATAACATCCAGCCCCACACCCCCAGTGTAAACATCCGGCCTCTCACCCCCAGTGTATAACATCTGGTCCCTTACCCCGGTGTATAACATCCGGACCCTCACCCACAGTGTATAACATTCGGCCTCCTATGTATAACATTAAGTCCCTCGCCCCATAGTGTATAACCTTCAGCCCCTTACCATACTGTCAGCCTTTACTAACATGTGGCAAAGCATGTGACTGGTGATGCGGAGCTCACTGATATCAGCGCGTTCCTGTAATAGGAGCAATTGGGGTAACAAGTCCGATCATGACATTTCTTCCTCCTAAATCTTCCCCATCAGCTGTGAGTGATATTATTGAGGAGTGGAAGGAACCGCAGCATCTCAGCCATGAACTGAAGACCCCGTAACGCTACAGACCGGGGTCACTGAGTGCTGAGGAGCAGAGGGAAAGTCACCGACACTCTGCTGACTCCATAACTGCAGAGCCAAAATGTCTTGTAATATTAACTTCAGCACAAACACTGCGCCCCCTCCGGGAGCTTCATGGCCGAGCAGCTGCATGCAGCCTTACATCACCAAGCACAATTTTTTTAATCAGCAGCTATTAATCTTTTACAGCTTCCTATGCCACAGAATTGTAATGTATCCATAAAAATCGGATGCTATACTGATGGCCGATTTCGGAGTGAAAACGTAGCATGCTGCGATTTTTGTCTGATGTCCACAGAGCTGAGAAAAAATACTCAGATCTGCACGGCCCCATTGAGCGAACCCTTACAACGCCTGTATGTCCTGAACATGCTGAAGGCTGTATACTGGGCGTATGAAGCGATACATTTTCCCTAGTAATATTCTTAGGTATTTCTAGAAGGAAGCTGGAACATTTTAACATTTTCTTCCACTAAGTGGTTCTGTCTATACAGAAAACTGAAGCTACAACTCATTTTGTCAAATGGAAACAGCGACATCAGCATTCTGTGCAGCTAATGGGATGCTCACCTTCTAACATTTCACTCCAGACAGAAATGCAAACAGATCAAGTTCTCCAGATTATTTCCAATTAACTCTTATTTAATTCCAGACTGAAATGCGCCGATCCAAACCATTAATATTTATTTCACACACTGAAATAAAGGCGCGCCTTCCTGAAACATGTAAATTACACGTTATTGTCTTGTTCTGGAATATTTCTGGGAAAATACATAAATGGGTGTACATTCTGGTAAAATTAATTTCTAATTTTTGGGATTGAGGTTTCATTTAAATCTTTTAAATGCCTGTGTTATTTCAGCACTCGTCATATAGAGTGCCATTGTATAGTAAATTCTGAGTTAAAGGGGTTTCATGTAATGCCTTCTATAAATATCTATCTTTAACCCCTAACCATTTTTAAAATTTGCATTATTTTAAAATTCTCTACCATTCTCCCTATACAGCTGACACCGTTCACTGAAATGAGTCATCATCAGGGGATGGTGATAGAAGCAGGGTGAGTGATAGAAACACAACCTCCTGATGACGACTTGTTTCAGGGCAATGATAGAAGATTTGAGGAGGTGGTGCACTACTTCTATCACTGATCCTAGATGACAATTCTTATCAAGGCAGCAGGCAAAAAAGCTGCAGGTTGGCAGTGACAAAGCAGGGCGGTGGGAACGGAAGAAGTGTGGCGGCAGAGAAATAAGTTTGTGGTTACTTTCCCCTGCCTCCACCACTGTTTAATACTCCCCTCAAATGAAATGTCACAAGCAGTAAATAGGGATGAGTGAATTTGCTTGGTGATACTTGGATATGACTCGAGTATCTGGGTGCTCTGTGGTCCTCGACCCTTAACGAGCATTGGTTGGTTCTTGGATTTGAAGTTGGAATCACCGACCCGCATGTTTCACTCCTGTTACATAGCCAATAAACATGCAGGGATTTTCTGCCAGTCACTGTAATGCCATAGCCATCGTGTTAGTGGCATTGTGTGATTGGCTGGCCTCATCAGAGGTTGTAAAAGGACTTGCTCAGCTCACTGATGCCATTGCACATCTCAGAGACACTTCTGATTGGAGGGAGAGAGAAGTTATCCAGGCCTGTGTGTGCACTGCTTAACTAATCATCTTGTGTTGATATTTGTGCTGATTCTGAACCATCAGCCCTTCTAAGGGCTAATCTTGTGCTTTGCTCTTTGTATCAGATATATTCTGCATTTAGCCTAGGGAAAGTTGCAGGAGCAGAGAGAGTGACAGAATACAGCCTTTAGGCAGGGCTTAGGGCTTTGCAGTCCATTGCTAAATATATAGCTGCTGCATGTGCCCAATTTTTTTTGGGGGGTATGAAAAAATTGACTATATTGTCATCCATATAGTTTAACGTGCTTAGTATTACATTATGGTGGTATATAACGCTTCAAAAAAGCACTCAAAAATGTTTCTGGATTCAATTAGTCATCCATGGAGTATTAAGTGCTTTACATTTCGGTGGTATATAACATTCCAAAGAAAGTTCAAAAATGTTTCTGGATTCAATTACCATATATACTCATGTATAAGCCGACCCGTGTATAAGCCGATCCCCCTAATTTTGCCACAAAAAACTGGGAAAACTTATTGACTCGCGTATAAGCCGGGTGTATAAACCGCCGTCCTGCTCTGTGCTGCCCCCGTCCTGCTCCTTGCTCCCCCATCCAACTCTGTGCTCCCCCATTCTCCTCTGTGCTCCCCCCTCCTGCTCCATCCTCCGCTGTGCTCCCCCCTTCCTGCTCCATCTGTTGTGAATGGGTTTGAGATGAGTTCTGAGCAGAGGCTCCCTCTGGTGGTTACAAGCGGTGCTAGTGAAGATTGTGAGGATTGGGAATCAGGTGTTACTGACTGGTCTTATATAAGGGAGTCATTTTCCCATCAGGGTTGCCGGTGATCAATTGTTCTGGTCTGAATCCTTTATTCCAGTTTCCCTTGTAGCCTGCTGTGTCGTGTCTGCATCTCCTGCTTACAGATAAGACTTTTGCTTCTTTTGTGTTTGTGCTATATTTTTGCATTTTGTCCTGCACTTCTTTGGGGGCCTTCAGGGTCCCCTCCGGGGGCTTCTGCCCTCTCAGTTTAGTTCAGCCACTGAGTTTTGTTCTTTTGCTTTTTCCAGTTTTTTCAGTGGCTGCTGTTTTTATTTTGTTACACCAGAGAACTAATTTAGGTGGTAGAGGTCGTGTGATCTCAGGTGATTTTGAAATTAGTAGAGTTGGTGCTTTTCAGGGTTTTCTGGGATTGCAGTAAGTACCCTTCCTATCCTTTTCTATTTAGATAGTTTGGGCCCCAGCGTTTGCTCATACTATTTTCTTTCTGTGTCAGTATTTCCTCTTGTCTAACCGCCATTACATGTTTGGGGGCTTTCTGTTATCTTTGGGGTTCTGCTCCGGGGCAGATAGCTTTCCTATTTCTATCTTTAGGTGTAGTTAGTTTCTCAGGCTGTGACGAGGCGTCTAGGACCAACGTAGGAACGCTCCACGGCTGCCTCTAGTTGTGGTGGTTAGTCAGGGTACTGCAATCTCATAGATTCCAACTGCTCTGGTGTATTGCCTTTTTTACCTGCACTCCTCAGCTACCGAAACATAACAGTATCACCGGCCTAAAAATTGAAATTGTATGGTACTCACAGAAGGAAAAAAAAAATATTGTGAAAGAAAAAAAGTTGTCAGAGTTGTCAGAGATATTTTTCTGTTTGTTGCATTTTTTTTTTTTTTTTTCCTCTGTATCTCTGGGTGCTGGGGAGGATCTTTTCTCCCAATGGAGTTTGCACAGTTGTCTGGCCGTGTGGATCAGCTTGCCACTGAGGTTCAGAGTATTGCTGCATATCTTGCTAGGTTGCCTGTTGTGGAACCTAGGATCCCCATGCCAGATTTGTTTTTAGGGATCGAGCTAAGTTTCAGAATTTCAAAAATAATTGTAAATTGTTTTTTGCCTTAAAATCTAAGTCCTCAGGAAACGCAGCGCAGCAGGTTCAAATTATTATCTCTCTCCTGCGCGGCGATCCTCAGGATTGGGCTTTTTCCCTGATACCGGGGGATCCTGTTTTGAGTGATGTTGATGCGTTTTTTCAGGCTTTGGGGTTATTGTACGATGAGCCTAATGTCACTGATCAAGCTGAAAAAACCTTGTTGACATTAAATCAGGGGCTTGATGACGCTGAGTTATACTGTCAGAGATTCCGTAGGTGGGCAGTCCTGACCAAATGGAATGACGACGCTTTGGCGGCCCTTTTCCGGAAGGGTCTGTCAGATAATGTAAAGGATGTTATGGTGGGATTCCCTGTCCCCTCTGGTCTCAATGATTCTATGTCATTAGCGATTCAAATTGACAGACGTTTGCGTGAGCGGAGAAGTATGCGTGGAATGGTGTTGCCTTGTGAACCAGCTTCTGAGCCCATGCAGTGTGATGGAGTGGTGTCTGGGGCACAGCGTCATGAGTTTCGAATGCGCAATGGGTTATGTTTCTACTGTGGTGATGCCTCTCATGCTATTTCAGTCTGCCCTAAGCGGGGAAGACGTTTTGCACGCTCAGTTGTCTTGGGTAGTGTTCAGACTAAGTTTTTATTAACTGTCACTCTGATATGCTCTCTGTCCTCATTTTCTGCTCAGGCTTTCGTTGATTTTGGAGCAGCTATTAACCTGATGGATTATGATTTTGCTAAACGTTGTGGGTTTCCCTTGATACCCCTACAGAAGTCTATTCCCCTACTGGGGATCGATTCTACCCCTTTGGCTGAGAATAAACCCCAGTTTTCTACTCAGGTGATAATGAGGGTTGAACCTGATCACCAGGAGTGCTGCAAATTTTTGGTTCTATATAATCTGCATGACATTATCGTGCTGGGTTTCCCTTGGTTACAGTCTCATAATCCTGTTTTGGATTGGAAATCTGTGTCTGTAACCAGTTGGGGCTGCCAATGTGTTAATACCAACACTCCTGTTTTTTCTGCCTCCCCCCAGGCTCAGGATGTTCCTGACTTTTTGTTTGATTTTTCTGATGTGTTTAGCGAAAGTAAATCTGCATCCTTGCCTCCCCATAGGAGCTATGACTGCGCTATTGAATTAGTGCCGGGTAGTAAATTCCCTAAAGGTCGCCTTTTTAACTTGTCTGTACCTGAACATGACGCTATGCGGTCTTATATCAAGGAATCATTGGAGAAGGGTCATATCAGACCATCCTCTTCACCCTTAGGTGCCGGTTTTTTCTTTGTGGCCAAAAAAGATGGTTCATTAAGGCCGTGTATTGATTATCGTCTCTTGAACAATATTATTGTGAAATATCAATACCCGTTACCCTTGAATTCTGACCTGTTTTCCAGGGTGAAAAACGCTACTTGGTTTACCAAGCTTGACCTCAGGGGGGCGTATAACCTTATTCGCATTAAGCACGGGGATGAATGGAAGACGGCATTCAATACCCCTGAAGGGCATTTTGAGTACCTAGTGATGCCCTTTGGGCTCACTAATGCTCCTTCGTCTTCCAGTCCTTCATGAATGACATTTTCAGGGATTTTGTGGACAAATTTCTGATTGTTTATTTGGATGATATCTTGATTTTTTCTAATGACTGGGACTCTCATGTGAAACATGTTCGAACTGTATTCCAGATTTTGAGAGAGAATGCTCTGTATGTGAAGGGATCAAAGTGTCTTTTTGGCGTACAGAGGATCTCATTTCTGGGATTCATTTTGTCCCCATCTGTTATTGAAATGGACCCGGTCAAGGTTCAGGCCATCTGTGATTGGGTCCAACCTACTTCATTAAAGGCTCTTCAGAGATTTTTGGGTTTTGCCAATTTTTATCGTAAATTTATTGGTAATTTCTCGGTTATTGTTAAACCATTAACTGATTTGACCAGAAAGGGTTCTGATGTGGTGAATTGGCCTCCTGAGGCAGTCTCTGCATTTCAGGAACTTAAGCAGAGATTCACTTCTGCTCCTGTTCTACGGCAGCCTGATGTTTCTCTGCCATTTCAGGTGGAGGTTGATGCCTCTGAAATTGGGGCAGGTGCCGTTTTGTCCCAAAAAGATCCAGAGACCTCTAAAAGTAACCCTTGTGCCTTTTTCTCTCGAAAATTTTCTCCTACTGAACATAATTATGACGTAGGTAATCGGGAGTTATTGGCCATGAAGTGGGCTTTTGAAGAGTGGAGACATTGGCTGGAGGGAGCCAAACATCAGGTGGTGGTCCTTACGGACCATAAGAATCTGGTCTATCTGGAATCTGCCAAGCGACTCAATCCTAGACAGGCCAGGTGGGCCTTGTTTTTCACACGTTTTAATTTTGTGGTTTCCTTTCTTCCTGGCACTAAGAATGTTAAGGCGGATGCCCTCTCGAGGAGTTTCCTTGCGGACTCTCCAGAGTTATCTGATCCTTCTGTTATTTTGAAAGAGGGTGTAGTTCTTTCCGCCATCTCGCCCAATTTGAGACTTGCTCTGGAGGGGTGTCAGGAGGATAGGCCCGAGCGCTGCCCTGTTGGAAAATTGTTTGTCCCGGACCAATGGAAAAAGAGTGTGATGTCTGAGATTCATTGTTCCGCATTGGCTGGGCATCCCGGAATTTTTGGTACCAGAGACTTGGTTAGTCGGTCCTTTTGGTGGCCTACCTTGTCTCGTGATGTCAGGGAATTTGTGCAGTCCTGCGGGACTTGCTCTCGCTCCAAGCCTTGCTCTCGCTCTAGTGGTTTGTTGATGCCATTGCCTGTGCCCAAGAGACCATGGACCCATATCTCTATGGATTTCATTTCCGATCTTCCTGTTTCTCAGAGAATGACCACCATCTGGGTAATTTGTGATAGGTTTTCCAAAATGATACATCTTGTGCCATTACCTAAGTTGCCTTCCTCCTCTGAATTGGTGCCGTTGTTCCTTCAGCACGTGGTTCGTTTACACGGCATTCCTGAGAACATTGTGTCTGACAGAGGAGTCCAGTTTGTTTCCAGATTTTGGAGGACTTTTTGTTCTAAACTGGGTGTTCAATTGTCTTTCTCCTCGGCATTTCATCCTCAGACCAATGGTCAAACTGAGAGAACAAACCAGACATTGGAGACTTATCTAAGATGCTTTGTGTCTGCTGATCAGGATGACTGGGTCTCTTTTTTGCCTTTGGCTGAGTTTGCTCTTAATAATAGGGCTAGCTCTGCCACTTTGATGTCTCCGTTTTTCTGTAATTCTGGGTTTCACCCTCGATTTTCTTCAGGACAGACGGAGGCTTCTGTCTGTCCAGGTGTTGACTCTGTTGTGGAGCGTATGCAACAGATTTGGGACCAGGTAGTGGAGAGGTTGTCCCTCTCTCAGGAGAGGGCCCAGCGGTTTGCTAACCGGCATAGGACTGATGGTCCTCGGTTTAAAGTGGGGGACTTGGTCTGGTTGTCCTCAAAGAATATTCCTATGAGAGTAGCATCTCCTAAATTTAAGCCTAGGTTCATTGGACCTTATAAGATCATGGAGATTATTAATCCTGTTTCTTTTCGTTTGCTTCTTCCAGGGACATTTAAGATCCATAACGTGTTCCACAAGTCCTTGTTGAAGAGGTTTGTTGAGCCAGTGGTTCCTGCTGCTGTGCCTCCTGACCCTGTTTTGGTTGAGGGCAATCTGGAGTATGTGGTTGAGAAAATATTGGATTCTCATTTTTCTAGACGGAAACTCCAGTATTTGGTTAAATGGAGAGGTTATGGTCAGGAAGACAATTCTTGGGTGTTTGCTTCGGACATCCATGCTAGGAGACTTATCCGTGCGTATCATAGAACTCATCCTGACCGACCTGGTTGCTCAAATGAGGGTTCGGTGACCCCTCCTCAAGGGGGGGGTACTGTTGTGAATGGGTTTGAGATGAGTTCTGAGCAGAGGCTCCCTCTGGTGGTTACAAGTGGTGCTAGTGAAGATTGTGTGGACTGGGAATCAGGTGTTACTGACTGGTCTTATATAAGGGAGTCATTTTCCCATCAGGGTTGCCGGTGATCAATTGTTCTGGTCTGAATCCTTCATTCCAGTTTCCCTTGTAGCCTGCTGTGTCGTGTCTGCATCTCCTGCTTACAGATAAGACTTTTGCTTCTTTTGTGTTTGTGCTATATTTTTGCATTTTGTCCTGCACTTCTTTGGGGGCCTTCAGGGTCCCCTCCGGGGCCTTCTGCCCTCTCAGTTTAGTTCGGCCACTGAGTTTTGTTCTTTTGCTTTTTCCAGTTTTTTCAGTGGCTGCTGTTTTTATTTTGTTACACCAGAGAACTAATTTAGGTGGTAGAGGTCGTGTGATCTCAGGTGATTTTGAAATTAGTAGAGTTGGTGCTTTTCAGGGTTTTCTGGGATTGCAGTAAGTACCCTTCCTATCCTTTTCTATTTAGATAGTTTGGGCCCCAGCGTTTGCTCATACTATTTTCTTTCTGTGTCAGTATTTCCTCTTGTCTAACCGCCATTACATGTTTGGGGGCTTTCTGTTATCTTTGGGGTTCTGCTCCGGGGCAGATAGCTTTCCTATTTCTATATTTAGGTGTAGTTAGTTTCTCAGGCTGTGACGAGGCGTCTAGGACCAACGTAGGAACGCTCCACGGCTGCCTCTAGTTGTGGTGGTTAGTCAGGGTACTGCAATCTCATAGATTCCAACTGCTCTGGTGTATTGCCTTTTTTACCTGCACTCCTCAGCTACCGAAACATAACATCCACCCCCCGTGCCCCCCTCCTCCCGTGTCCTTTGTGCTCTTCATCCTCCCCCGCTTGCTCCGTGCTCCTCTGTGCCCTCCACCCTCCCCCCCGCCTCTCCGGCCCTCTGGCCCCCCATCCCACCCGTCCTGCTCCGCCCCTTGCCCCCACCATCCGCTCCGGCTCCATGTGCTTCCATCCTCCCCCTCGCCTCTCCTGCTCTCCATCCCCCCCCGTCCGCTCCCGGCTCTCTTGCCCTCCATCCCCCCCCCATCCTGCTCCTGTCCTCTGTCCTCCCCTCCCCCCGTCCGCTCCGTCTCCTCTGTGCTCCCCGTCCCCCCCCCCGTCTGCTCCGGCTCATTGTCCTCCTCCATGCTTCCCTCGTCCCGTTCTCCCCCCGCATACTCCCCCCCTGGCCCTCGAAAAATCATAGGGTACTGGCTCCACAATACCTATAGGGAAATCTATGTACTTATGTCGACCTTTTATATCACTTCATTTGCATGAAAATTTTTCCTTGAAGTTCCTACAGGAACCCAAAACCGCTATAGTTATTATGTTTTCACACACTATATTTGTGTTTTTCATTTCATTTTATTCTTCTCCCGTTACTCTCAAAAAGTACTTCCCAATGATTTAATCTTTTCTTTTGACTGATTTTTTCCTATCATGTGATTTTCTTTAATTTTTGGGCCAATTGACTAGTTAGATATGTTATGACCCTTTTTCTATTTTTGTTCTAGTCATCCAGGTATTTCTGCTTGTGTTACATTTCTTTGTAAAAAACTCTCAAAAAAAAGCGTGCAAATTTTTTGGGGGGTTCAATAGTCTCCATAGATATTACATGTTTTGTGTCCTTTTGGGAGTATAAAAATCAAAAAAAAATGTTTCAAAAATTTTTTTGGGTGAATTTTTTCATCCCAAAGTATCATTGGCTTGTGTTTTTTCATTTTGTGGCAATAAGGCTATGTTCACAAGTTTATTTTTGTTTGTTTTTTTCCGCCAGGCAAAAACCCGCTCTCTTGGGCAGTAAAGAAGCTGCTTTCAAAAAGCGTTTTAGGGAGTTT